>BMAW01018154.1:0-51695 GCA_019974015.1 Nephila pilipes | reverse complement strand
TGAAACTATCGACGAATCTTTATTATTTGAATATTGTAACTGGCATACAGGATTAACCATGGATTAAAAGCTTTTTTTTACGGTGTTAAGTCTATTTCAGAATTTAAAGAGGAACTTCGTATTTATGATAAAATAGTCACTAATAGAAATAAAAATCCCTTTCTACAAAGAAACTATCGCATTATCCTCTGAATTCAATCGCGGAAGCGACATAAACTCGAGATATAATTTTCATTAACCCGAATTGATAATGCATTCAACAAACTAAGAACTTGTTTTAATTGTAACATGACAGGACACATTTCTCGTTTTAGTCCCCACTAATATAAAGGCTTAAAATGTAGTATTTGTAAAAAATTTGGACACATTTCTACAAAGTGTACCAACAAACCTGTTTCAAATGGAACCGATAATGCTGTGTCTGCTATAAATCTTTTAACTCCTTTGATGTACAAAACTGTTACTATCAATGATAATTCATTTTCTGTATTGGTCGATACTGATTCCGACTTCTTACGAAATATATATATAACAAACTTGGTTCACCATCTTTAACTTCTTTTCATGGGTCACTTACAGCGTTTGGGAATATACACATTACACCAATCGGTAGTTGTATACAAGTAATAGAGATAATCAGAAATCTTTTGCAGACTTTTGTGGTGTTAATAAGGAAACTATGATTAATAAAAATTTCGGATTCTAAAACAGAAAAAAACATCTCAATGAATGATAAATAGGAACTCAAAATCGGATCAAATGTTACTGAAACTCAACGAAATATTCTTCATAATTTGGTTTCCAGCTGTAAATCATTTAAGACTAAAACTAATGATATCCAGAAGTCTATCAATTTAAAGACTGTAACACTAATAACACATAGACCACGACGATTACCTTTTACTGAAAGAAAAATTGTAGATGACCAAGTGATGAAATGGTTGGCTGATGGTAGTGTTGAGCCATGCTCTTCTGATTTTTCTAGCTAAGTAGTTGTAGTAAGGAAAAAAAAAACAAACCCGGTTCCGCTAGAGTCTATATTGATTAAGACAACTTAATAAAACATCGTAAAATAGAACTATTCCTTACCTTTAATAGACTAACTGCTTGATAACCTTCAAGATGCAAATATGTTCTGAACAATCAATCTACGTAACACTTTTTTTTTTTCATTTAGAAATAGAACCAAATAACCGACGATAAACGAGTACGTCATTTGTGACACATAATGGGCTATTTCAATTTCTACGAGCTCCTTTTGGTCTTTACACGTCATCAACAGAGCTTCAACTGTACATAAACACAACATTTAAGGATTTGATTATCAAAGGTCGTGCTTTAATTTATATGGGTGATGTATTAATAAAATCTAAAAATACCAAGGAAAGTCTTAGAAGACTTACATCAATGTGTTTTCACTTGCTTCCTTTTATGGTTTAGATAAACATTTTCAAAAATGTAGATTCTTAAGTAAACAAATAGAATTTCTTGGCTATGTTATTGAAAATGGTAAATTGTACCCGTCACCATCAAAACTCTATGCTGTTCTTAATTTTCCTGAACCGAAATGCCACAAAAATTTACAATCTTTTCTTGGTCTTGCTGGATATTTTTTCGGAAACTCATTTTAAATTTCTCCATCATTGCATATCCTTTAACAGAACTTCTGAAGAAAAATCGTGAATTTAAATTTACTGGTAGAGAAATACAAGCTCAAACAATGTTTGTCTTCGCCACAAATTTCTGTTATAGAAAAAGTAGATTGTTTCATTCAAAATTTTGTTCCATGTATTTTGGTAATCGCAAATGGGGAAAATAAGATGGTCTACAGCACCCTATCGGATAACGTAGCCATTTCTCTACACAAGAGGTCTCTAAACTACGAAAAGGTCTACCGCGATGACCTTTTCATCTACGGAAAGAAATTACGGAAATTTACGTGAATCCTGCCAAGATCATCCACAGCTTACGTGGGCGTTACGTTTTTACCGAATTTAAACTAGAGGCGCGCAGTAGTTTGTTATATTTTCCACACAACCCATCACCACATTTCAAAACTTTATTTGCTGCTTACTTCCTACTTCTGTTCACAGTCAATGAGATGATATAACTCCCGATAATGGCAGAGTTTTTAAATGATTTCCTACTTGTTCAAGACTTAATAATTTTGACCACAGTTTGCCAATTGCGGTTGACTGACGCGACGAGGAGGTATTAGTATCAGTCAGCATCAAATTGCGAAACGTATGTTGCACTCTATTTTATTTATAGATTATTTCTTCCGCGTAATTATATATATATATATATATATATATATATATATATACGCATATATATATATATATTAACAAGAATTTTTCGAATATTTTGAAGAGGAAACATTAAAAACAACAATCTCTGTACCGTAAGTGGATATATTTGCTGATTTCTTTCTGGTAAGTTTTAACTTAAAACCCATATTATTCACCTGTCTTATTTAAAGGACAGCTGAAAAAGTAGCATTTGAAGATCCGTATTTGTTTGATGCGAACATTTTGGCAACTGTAACATGTAGGGATATTGTGTAAGCTTCTGATAACATGCGGTATGCGTCTCCCCACTTCCTTCCTCACCTGGAAACTTTGTTTATTTCTCGCATTAGAGGGTGTGGCTTGTATCTTCTCTTTGTGGCTGCAGAATCTTTATCACTTTACTTTGGACACTCGGCTGGGCATTTTTTTTTATTTGATAGTACTCATTTGTTATAATCCAGGTGTTTAATTAAAGCTGTATTGTTATCAAATAAATTTGGGGCATTATTTTTAACTGTCCTCTTAATAGGACAGTGGGACGATAAGCATTCAATTGACTCATTATTTCCCCCCTTATAACTAAGAGTAAAAAAGATATCGATTCTAGTTTTTTACCCCTGTTGAATTATGTCAATGCAAAGGTTTCTAAAGTTAGAGGAAGCATTGGAATTATAAAAGAGTTTAGATTCAGATGAGAGCGATGTTGAAATTGCTGAGTTTCGTTACCCCCTGATGCCAGGTGAACTAACTGACGAAGATGAAAGGGAAGACAATGTTGTAAATATTGGTGTGATTATTGTAAATGATGCTTTTGGCTCTCTGTAGGTTAAAACAGGAGTCAGTTTCCAGCCTGAACCGTCTACAAGCTCTAGTGTTTCGATAACAAAGCACAGAAAAATATTAAAAGACATCAGTCATCTTGGATAAAGACAAAATCAACGCAATATACAAAATGGGAATTGCAGGCTGAATCAACTGCAAGTGACTTGTTCTCGCAGATGGAAACTGCATTGAAACATAAAATTCCGTCGGAGCTTTTTGAGCAATTTTATTCCAATGAAGTTAACGATCTCATAGTAAAAGAAACTGTGCGATATGCAACCGATGTAGAAAACGAAAACGATTTCCTGACCACAGCTTCATTATTCACTAGCAAGCTTTGTGTGGTAAGTACGTGGATATTAGCATTGTACCGATCAAGATAGTGAATTTGTTAATGTTACATGGGCTCAATCATAGATAGTTCAAAGACATGTTGAAAGATGCAGTCATAGAATCGCAACATTTGTCATATTACACAGCAGTAAGATAGATAAGTTGTGAGCAGACTATTTGAATTAAGAAAGAAAATAGGCGACTTCCTGGAAAGTAAAGAAAAGCCACAACAATTACTGTCTGATGAAGAGTGGGTATGGAAATTGGCCTTTGCTGCAGACATAATTAATCATTAAAATTTTCTTAATCTAAAACTACAAAGGGAATATGTAATGTATCAATTTGTTATTAAATAATAACTGAATAAAATAATATGAAATAAGTAATTAAAAACATCTATTTTTTTATTTCTTTTTTATTTGGACCTCGAGTATGTAGTTACCCTCAATCTGCTGTTTGATAATTAATGTGGCCCTCGGGCTGAAAAGTTTGGAGACCTCTGCTCTACACACATATCATATTGATCATTCAGGGCCATTCCTTACCACAAACAAGAACTACAAACATATTTTTTCCGTCATTGACTCCACAAAATTCATATGTCTGTACCCAACGAAGTCAATAGATATTGAGAAGTTATTACAAAAGTAGAAAATCAAAAATACATATTTGGCAATGCATCTGGTATTATTTCTGATCATAATACTGTAATCACTTCCAAACAGTTTCCAGAGTATTGCAGTAGTGAAAATATCGAACGTTTCCCATTCATCACCGGATTACCTTGAGGAAATGGACAAATAGAGCTTTTAAATTCTACAATAGAAACAGTTATATCCAAAAAATCCATAGTCAGTCCAGAAAAATGGTGTATGTACGTGAAAGAAGTCCAGAAGGTTATAAATTCAACATTCCAACGAAGTATTGAACAATTCGCTTTCAATTGCTGCTTTGTACAAAAATGAAGACACCACGAGAACTCAGTATCATAAACTGGAACCATTAAAACTGGAACATCATAAAGGAAAGCAAATAAAAAAAGATATTTATTGTATGAAAACAGTATGGCATGAAGATAAAATGATTACATTTGCAAGCCGTTTGGGGGTTTATAGGAGTGCGAAATTAGTAGAAAAACCTGCCACTTCTGGCAGTTAAAACGGCCCTTACCCGAATAGGCATAAATTGCACTGGGCTGGGATGACAAAAACGGGGAACTTAATCCATGCTGCTTCAAGTCTATGCTACACTTCATCAATTTTTATTAGCTGTAGAGGGGTGGAGGGCCAGTTTCTCGGCAACCCATGACCAGATGTTTTCAATGGGTGACAGATCTGGAGATCATGCATGTCAGAGTAACAATCGAATACCCTGTGCACCGAGGAAGGTCAGAGCACAATGTGCAACATGTGTTCTTGCATTATTTTGTTGGGAGATGGCGTTTGGTAAGCAGCGAATATAGAGCATATCACCGAACATAAGATATCAGAAATGTACCGATCTGCGTTCAAACTACCGTCGATCAGGACTAGAGATGTGCGTTTCGTGTACCCAGTGGCTGCTCAAACCGTCACATCAGATGCAGAGTTCATATGCTGACATCGAATGCAAGCAAGTGACGAGCTGTCTCTCCGGAACTTCCAGACACGTATACGGCCAACTTCTGTATCCATCTTGGTCGCTCGGCACACCAGAGTTGCAGCCTCTCTCTTTGCTGTATTGTCAAGGGAAGCCGAAGTAACGGTCGCCGTGCTGCTGGCAGTCCACGTGGCTGCAAACGTTATCCCTCCGTATGTACGGATCTGGGCGTGCTGCAAATATGCCTTTTTTCTGACTAATAGTACGTGATATGATTGTATGGCTTTGTCCGGCTAAGCTCACAATATGCATGTCCGCTCGGCATTAGTCATCTGAGCGCGTCGAGATCCTGCATGCCGTTCAATATGACCCTCAGCAATCCATTGATTCCATATTCGCATCACAGTGGTTGGATTTCGACCAGTGTGACGTGCGATATCACGGAACGGTTATCCACACTGTCCATAATCATTGATCCTGCTTCTATAGAATCCCGACACTTGCTGTTAAGCATTTCTTCTTATTCGAGGCATAAGACGATATTCTTAGCAAACTCCGACTTTACAAAGCGCTTTCTGACTGAGAAATCCACTACACAACTTTTCTTTTATGCAGTGTTTCCTATGTCATTTCTCCTTCCTACGTCGTCTAAATGCGTTGAAATACTAATTAGTTGCATATCCCAACTTCTTCCTTTCAAGTGATTCTGACGTTCGTCCGATCATTCTTTTGTGGTGTTGCAATTTTAAGCAGTGTACTTAATGAAGGAATCCTTGGTGACTTCGTCAACAACCATGACGAGTTAAGGAAACTAGCTTAACAACAAATCCTGAAAGGTCAAGAGGAAAACAGAAGAAATTACAACCTCCGTCGAAAACCAGCAACTACTTTCAAACTCTGTGATCTTGTTGCCATCAAGCGTACTCAACTGGGACCAGGTCTCAAATTGAAACCAAACTACTTAGGTCTATACAAGATAACGAAAATCCAACTGAACGACAATTACGATGTTCCAAAGTATGGCTTTTTGAAGGGGCAGTGAAAACTAGTACTTGTGCTGAATATTTCAAACTGTGGACTCAGGACGCTATTATTTGAAAAACTAATTTAGTGGAATTTCTATTTCTGTGTGTGAACTCTAGAGAGATATTTCCCCCCAAAAGATCTTCTTATCTTTTAGAGTGAATTTCATTTCTGTTTCATTACTTGTATTTCTTGTGTATTAATTTTCCTTCTCTATTCTTCAGATATTGTACAGCTGCTTAAATTTTGGATTTTCATAATAGTTAATACTCAGCCATTTACTAATCATTTTTAAGTGAGAATATTTTCACTTCAATTTTGTTATTATTTTCTTCATGTTTTTATTCACATGTATACTTGTTTTGATTATATCTTTACTGACTCACCCGATGTCAGGTTATGTCATGGGAATTGTCCCGCTGAACTACATACGTGTCACCTACAACACAGAATAGGATGCAAGAGCTCAAAGTATAAGCACACAGAAATGCGTGTCTATCTTTTTTCCCGTTTCTCTTTATCAATTAAAAAAACTATTTTTCCTCTTAAAATGAGCTAGTTCTCCCCAACATATCGATGCTAACCTCCACAATACATATACATGCACACACACACATATATATATATGTTGATTCTCCGAGTAAAGTCTAATAACTGCTGTTGAATGAAAGGGAAGCAATTACATGGTGTAATTTTCCTTTGATTCTGTGAAGTTCAAGATGAAAATCGGAAGAGATGAGAAGCACTATTTCAGCCTTTGTGGCAATAGCGAAAGAAATTACCAAGTTTAGAATTTATATGCAAGGGTTTCATCAGATCACTTGGTATTGCATAAAAGGATTTTCAGGGACTTAAGCTGCAGATAGAAAGTCTAGCAGAGATTATCTCTTCGAAAGGGAAGCTGGATAAAATCAGATCTGAGCATATTTATAGTTCATGATCGAATAAACTAGAAGCTAAATTGGAATAATATTAAGAAATAAAAAGGAACTCCTTACTGTTAATGGTCTACTTCTTCGAAGATATCACTTCCACAAGTATGAAAACGTGCTCCATTCCAAGTGCTCACTTTACATGCAACAATGTCTCAAAATTACTTAATTTCAGAGTTGCTGCAGCAAATGTCGAGAATGATATTGTAAGGATGTAAGATAGTGCTACTCCAAACAACGCCATATGTGTGCGACAAGGGCTTCAACAGCACTTTGATGATAGCGTCATCTTCCATAACTTTGCATATTCCACCGAAATCCTCCCATTTTACTCCAATGCACTTCTAATTGTGGGGTTATCTGAAATTTAATGTATACACCTCAAATCTACGAGATTTGCCAGAATTTAAAGATGCCATAAAATGCGAAGTTATACAGATTCCTCCTGCGACGTTAGTTCGTCATTTTTGTCAATAATCATCCGCTTGCAATGTTTCATCGTCTACGAAGGTAAAAATAATTTCAATAAGCTTCCCCCTCTCTCCTCTTTTGAATTGTCATTGTTCTATAATGTAACTCGTTGTAAACGTTTTACGCCGACAATAATATTCATACATGCGTCTTTCTCCCGCCATTTATTGTTTCACAATGCGCTCAAGCTTGGGCGCATACCCTTAAATTATACACTTAGGAATATTAAAAATAGCTTACCAAGTAGGGAGCTTCGAATTGAAAAGAAATTTAGTACACATAATAATACAGATGAGATTCACTGGATCCAAAAATCAAGACAACTAAGCAAACATAGTGTGTACAATTAGACAAATACTGTGCAACTTCAGCAGCGCGTCAAACCGCCTCCTGTTGCAATACATGCCGCACACCTTCCGGATTAGACGTCGGATGTTGTCCTGAGACAAATGGGCTCACAAGTCTTGAACAGCCACCTCTAAATCATTTACAGAGTGACAAAGCATCATCTGGGGTTTATGTCTAGTCCCATATATGCTCTGTAGGGGATAGGTCACGAATTTGTCCTCATAATACTCGCGCTTACTTTTGATAAATCAACCTCTTTTAATTTCCTGAAAATACCAACCAATAGAAAACCTTCCTCTACCCACTTGGATATAGCTAGCACTTTCCCCGCGAGAAAAATTCTGAACTACACCCATTCTGAGTAGCCGCTTCCTGATTGGACAGCCAAATTCACCCTGCACTCCCACTCCCCTCTGCACTGAAATAGTTTTACCTCATGTTGATTCAAGCTGTATCAGTAAATTTGATTTCTCATTAATTTTTTAATCTCTTTCATAGCAGCTTCTTAATCTCTTTAACTTATTTTATTTTAATTTACTTTAAATTCAATATTTTTAAATTACCTATTTTATTATCATGGGCAAGTAAACTTTATCAGGTTCAACTCAGATCGGAGCTCAAAGCCCTTTGGGCTAGGTACTCCATATAATTCATTCACTACGTTGGGGATAGGTCCGGGAGCGGGCCGGACGGAAAAGAGTCTGAACATGACGTAGAAAATCCATTGCTACTCAAGCTGTATATGAACGAGCATTATATTGCTGAAAAATTGCCCCTGGAAGACCATGTAAGAAAGATTCCATGTGGTGTCGAAGAATATCATCAACATAACGCTGGCCCACTAAGATTCCACGTACCACAGTTAGAGTGGACCTGCTATCATA
The DNA here is from genome assembly GCA_019974015.1 of Nephila pilipes. Taxonomy (NCBI): domain Eukaryota; kingdom Metazoa; phylum Arthropoda; class Arachnida; order Araneae; family Nephilidae; genus Nephila; species Nephila pilipes. The sequence goes on along the minus strand of BMAW01018154.1, from coordinate 43,013 downwards.
AGCTACGACCACTCAGACGCCTGCTGTGCAGGACATGTGTCGTGAGAAAGCGAGGATGGAATTGTACCGTTCGACAGGGAGCCTTCACTCCTGTACATGGCAATCATTTGTCCCAAAACAAGCCCGGATTCATCACTAAGCACCACTGTTTGCCGATCTTTGGCATTCCACGTCACATTGGCTTCGCACCATTATAGACGAAGTCGCCGATATTTTAGTGTTAACCCGTTCACTACCAGCGTATCACATTTGATACGCTCGCGGTGGCTCTCCTGTGCCCAGCGTATCACAATAGATACGCTCCGGAATGTCTTCTGCAGACCAGCGTATCAATAGTGATACGCATAAAGGGAACGTTATATTTGATTTTTTAATATTACTAGATGGTGTTATATTACCGCGAAATCTATATAGATAGGTTATTTGGAATGTTGATCTTGGTTATATGGGCTTGGATATCACTTCTCAGGAGGAGGAGGGGAGGGGGTTATTGTTAAAAGCACATATTGCGGCGCGGTTCTTTAAATGTAATGATATAATTTAAAGCGTGCACTTGCTCTCAGTTTACTTTTTCCTTTCTTGCTTGCTTCTTAGAAGTTCGGAGAAGAATTTATGGCCCTTAATGGGGGTTAGGACTTTTGGTAGCAGATGCTCTCAGCTATTCGTTTCATTCAGTCGGTTTTTATTTGTAGCGACAGTCATGACGAAAAGAAAGTATTTATCTGATACTGAGATTTGTTAATTAATGAATGAATCTATGCATTGAATTTTTTTTATATAAATATACCATACAGCAAAATAAGATTTTTCTTTTATATCTATATATTCCATGTAATGGTACATCATAACACCATGAAATTTATGTAACATATGTAAATATATTTTGTTTTTTCTTAAAAGCATGATTTTTTATGTAATTTTATGTATAAAACATTCAATTTTCGATTAAAGCTTTTCTCTTTTTTATACATTTTTAATGCATTTTAAATAAGATATGTAAATACCAAAATATTTTAATGAATAGCTGATTTTAGAGGAATTTTTTTCACGAATTAGGCTTAGTATCTAAAATCGTCTGGGCACAGAGTGACACTCCGCGGTAAGAAGCCACGGGACCAGAGAAGCACTTCTTTTTTCTCCCTCCAGTAGCGAAAGGGTTAATTGCAGTACATGAAAACGGCACATGGATTGCAGATTCCGCAAGGCGTTAAGAAATGGTTCGCGGAACATCCGGTACCCCTACATCAGATTGTATCGTTGAACGAATCACTCTGTGAGATCCACGAGCGCTTGGCTCACGATCCTCTCGCCTTGTCATCTTCCTGGTAACACTGTGACGCTTGTCCAACCCGGGCTGCCTCTTGTGCCATAACTAGATTCAATTATTAAACACTAAGACACAATAACTAATCAAAGAGACACTAGAACAATATTTACGGAATTTATTAACTTCTATTTACTATAGCAACAACTAAATATGCTCTCCAGGGGAAGCTTTCTACTACCCAAATTCAACCCACCAATAGTAACCTAACAGACTCTTACCACTAATCCTTCCTCGACTGCAACTCAGACTATGGATCAACTGTTGAAAACAGTAGTCACTAAACCTCTTGTATCAATCTTTAGTCTAACTACCTATTTCAACCTCTCTTTCCACTTCTCCTTCAGCTTATCTATAACTTCTCCTTCAGCCTCTCTCTTGCTACTTTCAGTCGGAGTTTATATATTTCCTAACTCTCCCGCTTCACTTCATTTCTACCTGCTTTACATATTCACGTTTCATTTTTGGTTGGGCAAAGGTTGTTTAGCAAAAGCAATCAATCTCAATTAAAAGTCCTGAAGGTTAGTGAAGAGAAACTGCGAATAGCCCAATGTCACAACTCCAGATGATGTTCTCCGCACGTGGGTCACGTGTCCACTGTTCCCAACATGTTCAGACATCACTCTCCGAACGATCGACCTGGCTTCCAACACTACGAGTCGATTAGCCTGCTGTGTTCATTCCGATGAACAAGCCCCTCTCAAATTAGCTGAACTGTGTGAAATGTCTTCTCACACGTCTACCTGACATCTGCATTCACTTTAAGTCCCCCTAAAGTCGAAATGTGATACTTATATATATATTGAAGTACATAGGTCTTGGGATCATTAATCTCTTGGTGAAAAAACTGTTAAATGAGTTGCTTCGGCCTGTTACTTCCCCATAAATTTAGAAAAATAATTTAAAATTACATTGCCACTTTAAAAGATTTAAAAATTAAAAACATTAAGTTTAAAAATTTTCACGAAATTGTGGGAGAAATACAGATATAAAAATTACTACTATTGGTTGAAAATTGTTTTGTGACAGGAGAGAAATTCATCTGACTATCCAATCAGGGAGCAGCTTCTGGCGCTGGTGGAAAACCAGAGAGGAAAAAAATTTCCGAATGCAATCATTACGTTAGGAATCTTCCACTGTACTGTGTTTTATATAAGACTCATTTTCTGATTGCAGCTCCATTGAAGGATGTATGGTCGTGCGCATTCGCACCAGACTTGGATCATTTTCATAACGGACATCATTCAATTACTTTTCAAAGTTTCGCGATTATCGCTCGCTTCCTTCTTAGTGCGCTATTTTCAATGTTCCTGAGTGTAATATCTGAAATTTCATTTCGATTGTTTGAGCGGAAAATGCCCTCGTGGTTTATATAAAGGTTTGGTTTTATTAATGTCCCACTAGAAGCAAAGACGACACTTGAGCTTGTAACCCCTCTCCTAACTTCCACACCACGACTCGGGAGGACTTTGGACAGATTAGCTACGCTGCAGCCGGTCTATATAATGGAGAAGTTTTTTTTATGGACATCCTGTATATATATATATATATGTGTGTGTGTGTGTATTATTACATTCTACTGTCTTATGAATATAAAAATTACAATTCTATTACTATTAGCTTGATATAAAGTTTCTTTAACATTTACGATGAGAATTAGGTAAATGTGAAAAACTTCCAAAAAAGTCATCATTTCATTCCATGTATGCTCATATTGACACAAACCCTTCAGTTCTGTGGGTTCTGAACGATTTTCTGAAACCACTTCTTTCTGAACTATTTTCAGTTTCTTTTTTTTTCTTTCTCTTGTATTATTATTTTTTTTTATACCTTCCATTTTTTATATAAATATCACTGAATGAAATTGGGAATATTTTCCATTCCTTGTCCACTGAAAACATTTCATCAATCTCATTATACTTTCATTTATCAAGTCATTGGATTAAAAAAAAGTATTTGAAGTAGCGAAAACGGATCACTTCAGATTATAAAAGAGAAAAGTAATAAAAGCAATAGAAGTAATTTAGTCTTTGAATCAATATTATATTAATAATTGTTCCTCTGGTTCTAATGCTTAAGTTTTATGTGATACGTAATCCATTCAGCACAATAATGGAAATAAAAAAATTAAATTAAACTTACTTAAAAAATAGCCATTTTATTTCATCAAAAAATTAATTCAGTGCATTATGATTAGAATAACATTTCAATATAATTAATTTAATATATATGTTATGTGTGTAAAGATTCAAAGTAACGACTACTTATTACACACATAGTTTATTTGCTGACGTAGGACAGAACATTAAAACACAAAACAAATTGATTAAACTCGCGTAATCATAGATTTAACGTCTAGCACAATTTCCTGAGCCGTCTTGTTCAGCATCTCGCTCCCTCTCTGTCTCACTTTTCCGAATCTCTCTCGAAGCGCTAAGCGGCGCTCTGGGAACATCATGGCTGTCGTCTGATATAGTAGATCGACAGATCTTAGATCCCACATATATTCCCTCTTTCATTTCACATAGTTAAAATTTACTTTTACAATACACACATTTTTCTGTTGTCAACCATTTGACACAACTTACGAGAAACTGTAACGCCTTTTGGCGATTCCATTTGGGAAAGAAAGGGGAAGTTTTCACCAAAAATAAGCCTGAATGACAAAAAATAAGTATTGCTGAATATATTTAATCTGGTGCCATGTGTCGCTGACAGTGTAAAATACGTTAATACTTGTAATACAGATATCAGTTTTAAACTTTAAGAAGCTTATTAATAACGACATAAAATAGTATTCCGGCTAGGCTGTCCTATAGAGAAGAGTATATTTCTGAAGTATTCAACTCTGTTTGAATAAATCAATTTTTTCCTGTACAAAATATGTTCGAAATTTCGTCCCCTATACATTAACATAGAAAATTAAGTATTCATTTTGCATTAAGGCAAAAAACTGCTTATTTACTTAAAAATATTATAATTCTAACAATGTTATCTAATTAAGATGAATTGATTAAGTTAAGATTTTATGTGTTTATATCATACTAATTTATATTAATATTGGAACATTTCTTTTATCAGAAAATGAGGCCGAAGCTTAGAGCTTATTCTTTAAATTAGCCAACACCGTATTTGTAATTCTTAACAAGACAAAATGATTATATTAGCCACCTAAGGGGCTATTGTTTTAGGTGAATCTCTTTGGGCGTACCTGATCACTGAATTGTTTTTTTTATCCTTTGCTATAATTTTAATTACATTTAGCTTAAAAGTATTCAATTTAATAATTTATCGTTTCCGTTAATTTTAATATCGGAAAATTTTATTATAGTCCATTTCTCGATATTTCATCGTTACTAATTCTTATATTAGATTGAGTAATTTAATAATAATTATAAAAAAAAGCGCAGCTTTGATGGCTAAGTCTGTTCTTTTGCAAAACTTTGCATGAAACATTTTATACATTTTTATATATTTATTCAAGATATGAAACGTTAGCTGATACATTAATAAAATGATTTTTCACACCGGAAGGTGAAATAAAATGATTTATAATAAAAAACAGTTTTTGAAGACATATTGAAAGTTTATTTTAATAAAAAAAGAGAATTTTTCAACTTCATTTAATCCAATAAAAATATTTATTTATGAATTTTCTCAGATTGTTTTGATAGTTCTTTAATACAATATGGGTTTCAAGTTGCAAAAGAAAATTGTTAATTTTTTGGCTATTTATATAAATTCTAAAGAATTTAAGAAATACTTTTTCTTCGTGGAAAGTGAAATGCAAAATAAATGTTATCACAATATTGAACAATTTCTTGTTCATGAAAAGAGCTTGTGTCATCACAATCAATTGCAAGCATCACAACTTGATAAATGTTCTTCAGTTTTATGCATTCTTTTAAATGAATCGGGCTTTGACGCCAAAATTCCCGAAGAAGATAAAAATAGTCGTAATCGTCCCATTCTTTGAGAATCCTTTCGTAAATAATGAAGTGTAGCAGGAAAAAAAATATACTTCCAGATAAAAAAGACCACATATTTTCTGCGACTTCTAGGAACTCACTTTGCAAAGGCCAATCCAAAAAATACCCGAGTACCTGACACGGATTTTCTCTAAAAATACTTTCCTTTTCTTGGTGAGCCTTCAAGTGAGATAGACAGAAAAGAAAATCCTCGCTATCGATAGTTTCATATTTTATAGAATAATTCAACCATTCTATTTTTTTATCTGTAGCTAACTTGGTAAATACTGTTCTTATCCCTAAATGATAGTGCGAATGCCAACTCTCGGAGCTATCGTCAAGAATACCTATATCAAAACCTGTTCTGTTATCTGCGAGATTATCCCATTCAATAGCACTTCTTCTCTTCATGCAGTTGTTCCAAATTTTTAGACAAGGGTGATCATGGCTGATCAAATACTTCACACCCCAACTCATTCTTTCTTTACTCCACAGATAAATTGCATCGTCTTTTAAATAGTTAAAACTCGCGAGGGCATAACGAGTTCTTATATCCAGTTTCTCATTTCTTATCAAAGCTTTTGCAGTTTCTTCGTAGTTGATTTTCCCGCTGGATTTCCAATGGAAACTAGTCGGTTCCTCGAAGCAACGAAGTATTCGACGGTGATTCGACATCCATTTTTTGATTTCTAACCTGATGTAACGAACAAAAAACAGCACCTCTCTTTGAAGTAATTTCGGCATCGGGAGAAGGGCTATTTTTTTTAGAACCAAATTCTTCCATTGAGCGTAAAGAAAATTACATTCTGCCTGATCATTAACTGTCCAAAGAGAATCACGAGCAATGTCGCGGACACAAAAACACTTGTACGTCTCTGACCGCCTTAGAGGTGGAAAATCGAGCTCGTTTAAATGCGAAGGAATTTCACCTTTCCATTCTGAACAGCGATAGAATCCAAAATTGCATTTTACATATTGCTCTCTATCCTTCTTATTAGGAAAATTATTCATTAAATCGTATGTTTTCTCTAGAGACTTCATTTCTGGATCGTTGTAGATTGAAATAGCAATTTTTATTGAACATAGCTTGGAAAGAGGTACGACAGAAAAAAAATCCAGCGGCATGTCGGTAAGAAGATGTCGTAGAAATTTCTTTTGATAAACTGAATACAATCTGAAAGAAAAAGATAAAAAAAATGCTTATTATTAAAATTCTTACGGGAAAAGTTAGGAACAAATTTCAGTCTATTTATAAAGTTGTATGGTATCACAAACAACTTACACCCTCACATGTAAAAGGTTTGTACATTTGTAAAAACAGGGAAAATCGAAAGTCACTGAAAACGAAATACGTTGAGATACTCAGACATACATAAGAGGCGCAATTGCTACATATATACACTGGCCTCCAAAAGTTAAGGAACAAGTGGTTTTTCGCGTCTAATTTGCAAATGAATGAATGTAAAAACAACAAATTTGAAGGAAATGTGCATTAAAGTTATTTATTAAATGCGTCATATAAATATACATAAGTTTAATGCGAATTACGACAAAAAATGCACTCTTTGCGGATAAATTAATTCTTTGAGAAGATAGTTCATCACAGTTTCGTGTGGTAAAATATCATAGAAACATTACAAAAAATACTTTTAATAAGGAATGTGCCCACTTGAATGCTTGTAGTCATCGACTTTCCATGCTGTCAATTAAGTTTTCGGATATCGAAATGGGAAGTGAAGACCCTACACGGATTGAGCCTTGTTCCAGCTCGTGTAAAGACCTTGAAGGAGGACTTACAGCAGCAAACTGTCTGCCAAAATAGTCCCAAAGACGTTCTATCGGATTCAGGTCTGGAGATTTAGCAGACCATTCCATTCGATCCAAACCGTGGCCCTCAAGATAGTCCTAAATAATATTAGTTCGGTGAGGGAAGGGTATTATCCATTAGAATGAAATCGTTACGATTAGCACCAGCATATGGGTGGATATATGGATCAAGGATCCCATCCCGATATCTCACATGAGTTCCTCCATGGAACATAGGCAGGTCCGTGTGACCACCGAGTAAGATCCCTGCCCAAACCATGATTCCCCCACCTCTATAACTGCGTCTTTCTACAGTGTTAGATTAATGGAATCTGGTGCGTTGTTGCTTCCAGATCAGTAGATTCTCTGAATCGCTCTCCAGTGGGAATCTGGACTCTTGTGTGAAGAGTATAGAATCCCATTGCTGTTAGGTCCAGGAAACGTGTTTTCTTCCCCAGCATAATTGGACTCTTCCGTTCAGGGGGACACACACAACTGTTCATTTTGCATGCAGACCTGTATCGTAAAGGCGTCTTCCCACCGTAGTAGAGAAGATTCTTCTCCCTAATGCTACAAAGTGATCTGTAACGAAGTGCGGCACAATAGTGGGTTCGTCTCCTTCGGGAGAAAAAGAGCCAGAAAATGGTTTTCTGCAGGTGTCGTAGCTCGTGGTCGGCCTGGAATGTTTTCTGGACACAAAATCTTCGGATTAATATTGATCCTAAAGTCGTTGGACCACACTGCGAGACGCATTGAGACGTCTAGCAGCATCAGCATGTGACAACCCTATTTCTATCCATTCGTCTGCCCGCCACCTTAACGAATCAGGCAAATGACTACTCCTAGACACTGCTAGATTCTACTTACTATTGTCAATGAAACTGCCAACAGCAGCTGAAAATCAACAAAACTTACACACGAAATTATTAAAACTTGATATTTGCATATTTTTCTCTCATTCATAAATACCTGTTCTTTTCCATAAACTAAAAGTGGTAGCTATATCGTTCTTGTATAAGCTTTTTTAAAGTTCATTTTTATCATTCATATAAACTATGAATTTTATCGTTTCTACCATTTTTTCAATGGTTAGCTTCGAAAAACATGTACTTTAATTTTGGAGTCAACAGTATATAACAAATAATTTTAAAGAAGCTTTGATGCTATCGGCTGCTTTAAAGATGATTCTGGACACAGGATTATTACAATAATATATTCAAATCCATGCTTATATATACACCAATATACATTCTGGCTAATCCATACTTGTATTTTTAAGAATCGAACCACGTTAACAACTCTCTCTACGTTTTATGCAGATACGTAGACGACCTAATAATTATTAGTAAATGTAGCAATTATAAGTCGAACATTGATTATATATATATGTGTGTGAGAGAGAGTGTATGCTTATAAATATATATATGTATTCAAACTGTCTGGTTTTAATCCAGACACATGTGTAAGGCTGAATATCTGAATACAGAATTGCACCGTTTAATGTAATTTACATAAAAGAAATACATTTAAATTTAAAGTAATTTAAATACCTTATTGGAATAGCAATACTCACATATCCATGTACACAAACATTATATTAAACTTTTTGCATCTTAATATGTTTCTGATTATTCAATATAATCGCTGATTCAAAAACATTTCGAAATTTGTAGGAGATTGTATGGAGTGTTATTAACCGTTACATTTTTTGAAAAAATATATTTCTAACAAATTTGTATGATGATTCATATTGATAGGTATCTAATATTTCCCATAAGTAGTCTTTAGGACTCTGTAGGATATTGAGATATGATTCCAGAATTTAAATATGACTTTTAAATTTTTTTTTTTTTTATATTTTGATAATTTTCTTATTAAGATCTTTATTTTATAAATTGATTTAAATGAATTTTTGATGATCACATCTTGAAAAGTGACAGTCTGTAGTCTTTTAGATTTGTGACATTTTGGAAATTGAAGCATCAAACATTCGGGCTATCAAATTTCAGTACTTTAATGGAATTTTAAAGATTTTTTAATTAAAAAAGAAATCTACCGCACAACATTAGGATTACAAAGACAGCCAGTTAGTGGTCTAGCTGTGAAGAATTCATGAATTTTTTATATAGCTTACACTTACAGACACGTATTTTATTCACTATATTAAAAAAAAATTAACAACTAAAATTCAGTTTTGCTCTGTAAATATTGAACAATTATATATGTCATAGGATCTTATGATTTTGCCTTTACATCTGTTTTTCTTCTTACAAGCTTGGATTCAGATATGTTTTTATTTTAAATCCTTATCTAATTTTTTTTTTAATTTAAAAACTTTGGTTTGAAATTTTTGTAATTGGGATATCTCTTGCCTCTTCTGCTCTTGGTTATTTTTCGAAATTTATTACGATTTGCATTTTGGAGTGATCCAATTTTTGCCCAGCAAGATGCACTGGGAGATTGTTCGTACCATAGAACATGTTTAACCCCGCAATTCAGTCTCCAGTCTGAATGCGCATGTTTTGTTTTGTTGTGTATTCAATTAATTTCAGTTATTTTACTCTCTTCTCTTAATGTTTTCTACCCTTGCTTGATTTTGGATTTTATATATTATGTTGTTTTTATATAATAATTTAATGGTTTTATCATATATATATATAATATATATATATATATTACTATTCCAATAAGAAAATGATCGGTTTGCATAAAGAATGTTTATTGTTTTTTTACTCTATAGACGTAGCCATAAATGTTTCGGTCAGTTTGGTTTTTTTTTTCGTCGCACTAGAAGCAACACGAAGGCTATTGGCAACGGACCTCCTAATTTTGAACCTCAGTCAATTGACAAGGATGATACCTGAGCTGGCACCCTTTCAACTAGTTTCCACATCAAGCCACCGGGAGGACTTTGGGCCCCGACAGATTTGACGTGCATCAATCCTGGCTACACGGCGGATCCTTAGCGGCATCAAGACTCGAACCCGTGACTCGATGAAAACCCTAGGCTACCGGAATCACCTTTTTCGGTCAGAAACGGACTTTTAATTTCCAGGACATTGAGTTATTATTTCTAGGAAAGCCTATGAAGACTGAGAGTGGTCGTCTAGTTGTGGCTATGCATTCTCTTTTTTTTTTTTAATCGAAAATCTAGATATAATTAATTTTATATCATAGGAAACTGGTATTTTGTTAATTTTTTACTTTATTTAACCCGTTCGCTCCCAGCGTATCACAGGCGATACTCTCCGTGAGTGTCTTCTAAGGCCTAACGTATCAATAGAGATACGCTTGAGGAGAACGTTTTATTTGATTTTTTTTAATATTACTATGTGGCGTTACAATATTATTTACTTGATTTAAAGGGTACACTAGCTTTCAGTTTACTTATTCCTTTCTTGCTTGCTTCTTAGAAGTTCGGAGAAGAATTTATGGCCCTTAATGGGGGTTAGGGCTTTTGGTAGCAGATGCTCTCAGCTATTCGTTTCATTCAGTCGGTTTTTATTTGTAGCGACAGTCATGACGAAAAGAAAGTATTTATCTGATACTGAGATTTACGAATTAATGAATGAATCTGACAATAATGTTAGCGAAAATAATCCAAATCTGTACATAGACATTAAAGTAAAAAAAAAAAAGGACTAAGATGTGCCCTTTGTTCAAAATCTTGCGTGAAGAGTTAAAACGTGTGTAAGACATGTGACGTTGGACTATGTATTGAATTTTTTTTTATAAATATACCATACAGCAAAATAAGATTTATCTTTTATATCTATATACTCCATATAATGGTACATCATTACACCACGAAATTTATGTAACATATGTAGACTTATTTTGTATTTTCTTAAAAGCATGATTTTTTTTTATGTAATTTTATGAATAAAACATTCAATTTTCTATTAAATCCTTTTCTCTTCTTTTGTATATATTAAGTTTAATACATTTTATATAATATATGTAAATACTAAAAATCGTCTGGGCACAAAGTGAGACTCCGGGGTAAGAAGCCGCGGCCCCAGAGAAGCACTTCTTTTTTCTCCCTCCAGTAGCGAAAGGGTTAAGGATCTTTTAGATATATGCTTTTATGTACATTTTATACGAAAAATGTTTGGGTATACAACACAAATTATATTTAAAATAATTACAGTAATAAACAAAAAAAGAAACTAAGCGCGCCTCAAATTAATAGATGAAGTATAAATAAGGCGGATCAAATGGTCATCCCTATCTCCAGCACAAACATTTGCGCTGAAACACTTCTGATAAGAGTGAGGGCGTGTGTCATACGGATTGCTAGATGCCCACACTTGAAGGTTGTGCGTATTCGAAATGCCTTCACGAGTAAAGATGCATTAATCCCTGAATTACACATGTGTGCATAAGACAGGATGCGCTGATAACTGTTGTAAGAGCCAACGAGCAAACTCGACACATGGCGTATAATTCACTGGTATCAAGGCTTGCAATTTCTGTACTCGGTAGGGGTGTAACTCTTCGCCCCGTAGTACTCGCCAAACAATCGAGGTTGGCACATTTACGGCACCTGAAACCTCTCCCATGCTAATATTCGGACGATCTTCCACTCTATGCAGAATGTTCTCTTCATCTTCCAACCCTCCTGCCATGCCCTGTATGCGGGTGGCAAAAGATCCCGTTTCACGCTGGCACCGATGCAATCGCTCGAACATATTTCGGTCTGGCAAATGTCTTCTTAGGATGAGTACCCTGTACAGCATTCCCATTTGCAAGATCATGTTCACCGTTTCCTAATTACTGTACATCGCCATACTTACTGAAATCTACGTCAGAAATGACGATGCGTAAGAAAACTCGCGATTAATTCTTTCCATTACAGCGCCGTCTAGCGTTTCCCTGCTTGCACTCCCCCATGCATAGCATGGTGAAAATTGCTTGCTAAGATATTTGTGTTCGATGCAGTTAATTTGCGTATATTTTCGAAAATGCAATTTGTATGGCAAATTCGAAATAATTAACTAAAAGCCTAATATTTCATTCTACAATATGGCTTCGGTAAATGCTTGATTGGAGCGGGTTTCTTTTCTAAAATCATATAGAGCAAATCCTTTTTTATTCTAATGCAGCGAAATAGTTTCAGTAAATATCATGGGGTGTGAATTTTATTTCTTTCTTAAACATGATAAGTTTGAATTGAAATATGATTTTTCAATTGAAATTTTTTTTAAATTTGAATATCCTTTTTTATGGAATAAGGGGGGGGGGGAATTGCATCATTAAAAAGTAAATAAATACTTACGGTACAGTTCAAAAGTACCAGTATTTGCAACTATATTAATATATTTAAAGCATTTTAAAAAAATTTGTTCAACTAAATCTGTCAAGAATGGGGAAAAAATTCTCTCTCTGGAATAATATTAAATGATGAAAAATATTCCCAAGTTTCGATGTAAAGAAAAAATATTTTAAATTCAGCTCAGGTGTCGTCCTCGTCACTTGACCGTGGTTCAAAATTACGAGGTCCGTCGCCAATAGCCCTCGTGTTGCTTCTAGTGCGACGTTAATAAAAAACTAAACTAAAAACTATAAATGAGGGCTGAAAGTTAAATTAAAATATTACCAAAAGAAAGAGAATAAGCCTATTTTATTGGTACAATAAAAATCTAATATTATAATTTACAATTCTTCTGTGTATTGCATTGGATTTGTCAAACAATGTCACTATGGACATGACTAAATACAGTTATGGGGAAAACATGAGCTTAAGAACCCTCCCCCTTCCTCATTCTACACGATTCGAAACTAAAAAAATTGACGAAACCTGTCTCAATTGGGAGGATAGAATGGGCTTCAGGCTCCCGTCGACACGCCTCCACGAATTTTCGTACCTAATGTTAATCCTATGGAATTACCTACTTTAAGTCTCATATCTAGAATATTTATTTTAACAGCATGTAATAAAGTGCATTAAAAAAGGGAGGTTTCTGTGGAATTACTTTTTTTGTCTGATTTTTTTAAGTATTTTTAAATTCTTATAACAAAATCTCAAAATTTGCATTCGACGCACTAAATTGATCATAAAAATACTTTGAATAATTGGACAAAAAAAAGTAATTCCACAGAATTCTTCTCTTTTTATGCTCTTTCAAATACATATTTTAAAATTTATTTTACAGTTTGTAATTTTTTGAGTCAGCAAAATAAACGAGGAAAGAGAGAAAAGCAAAATTAAGAGTTCAGCCTCAGTGGGCAACGATACATGGTAAAGTAACGTGACAAAAGGAGATTTACGACCCTTTGAGGGAGCTCGGCAGATTGCATTAGAACATCTGCTATTACTGAATTAGAAATTTATTATTAAATAATATGAATAGCCATCAACACAGCAAACCTTGGCCGTGGTAGCCTAGTGGTCAAGGACGCGTACGCGTGGTTGGAGGTTTTCGTCGAGTCAAAGGTTCGAGCTTTGATGAGCAATTGATCTTTTAGATACGTCGTAAGTATATCAGTGCAGGTAACGTAAATCAATTACAACATTCTTTGTTTATACCTTCAGAATTGAAATTCACGCATTTTCCCCCCGAGTATTTAATTATTTGTACATTAGAACATTTGCTATTATAAAATTTGTGTTGCAAAAATTTATTACAATTATTAAATAAAATAAATAGCCATGGAAGCTGTAAGTCAGGATTATATCTTTCTACATATCGAAGAAAGAATAAAGGATAAAATATCTCTGAATGGAAAGAAGGAATGATTAAGCTGCGAAAGATTAATTTAAAATAAAGAATTTATTCTCACTTCCGGTCTTCAGCATTGGATTACGGAATAAATCATGAAGGGGAGGTAGTGAAGGCTTTAAAAAATTCTGGAATACCTAGCAGCCACTCCAGATGGTTTAATTGACGATGATGGAGTTGAGGTTAAATGCCAGACCACTTGCCAAAGCGTAACTCCCGAAGAAGCAATAATTACAACAAAATTTTTCTTCTGGGTATTCGATAGATTTGGAAAGATGGCTTTAAACAAAAATCACGATTATTCCTATCAATTTCAGGGTCAACTGCAAATTGCAGAAACGAAATATTGACTTTTTGTTATATGGACACATAAATAAATAAATTAAAAAATATTTAAGGAAAATAATTTTTTTGGATAATATGACAGGAAAAAAAAAAAAAATTAGAATTCTGTTATTAAAATTGTCTATTATCCGAAATTATTGATCTACGATATCCGAGGCATGCCATGCGGATAAATTTAATTTTTAATTTTTTTAAAATTATGTATTATTACTGAAGAAAAATTGTTCAAATTTTTATGATGATATATACTGCACATCTACATATATTATTTGCGTGATAATTTATTACTATTTTTTTCAAAACTCCATTTCTAGAAATCAGATTGTAGTATACCAGATTAGATTCTGGAAACACAGGAAAAGAGAAATAAATGAAAAATTATGCAAATGTAAAATTTTAGTCATTTTGTATCTCTGAAATTATTATACAGTGGTACCTCGACATACGAGTTTAATTCGTTCCGCAACCTTGCTCGTATCTTGAATTACTCGTATCTCGAAGCAAATTTCCCCATACAAAACAATTGAACTACCATTAATCCGTTCCAACCCCCAAAATGTCACACCAGTTATTTTTGTTACGTGGTTTTGAATAATAAAAACATATTTATAAATGACAAATATTTATCGCACAAAAACAAAAAAGAGAATGTAAAGAAACAAATTAGATATCCTCTCTGGTCTTTGCCTTTTTCGCTACATTTTTCTCGCTTTCACCTGTAGGCCGTTTAGAAAAAAACATGTCCAAGGAGGTTTGTTTCTTCCTCCCTCTCAGAATGTTCCGGAAATGAGTTAGGCAAGTGTCATTAAAAAGATCAGATGCACGACCTGTTGGAACTTTTTCCGGGTGTTTCTTTTCCACGAACTGTGAAACTCTCTCCCACATTCCTAAGATCTCCTTTATCTCACTTGTAGAAATAACCTCCTCCTCCTCGAAACCAATTTCTTGCATAACTTGAACACCTTGCTCATGTTTTTCTATATTTTCACGTTTTAATTCAATACTCATCATCTTTTTCTTAGCACTTGACTTTTCACAAACTTTCTTCCGATTCATGGTTATAAAAATAAATGAACTACAACTGTAAATGTAAACGCAACACAAAACGCGAACACAACTTATCACAGCGGAAGCACGCTGCTAATTGATTCACTGACCGTGATGGGCGCGACCGCGTGGCGCGCGGTATTGTGCTACTACCGGCTGACCTGCTAAACCGAACTCGTAACTCAAAGCAAATAATTCGATATAAAAACCAACGTTTTTAAAAACAACGTTTTTATATGGTGGCAAAGTTTATTAGAGAAAATTATTGAAATATTAGTTAAAACTGTTAGTTATTTTTAACTTTAAAATTCACTTAAAAAGAGACATTTGTGACAGTATTAAGAAATTCATAATGCTCATAAAATCAAAACATGCATTTGAAAGTTTGTAAGTCATTCTATTAAAAAAAAGAATGGGAACCAGAATTCAGAAAAAATTATTGTGATAAGACATGGTGCCAAATATTGGAAACTTTCTTTCTTGCGAATGATTACTGTCTAAAAGTCAGCAACCCTTACTATCTCGGAGATAGTAAAGGGGAGATAGTATCTCCCCTTTGTGAGTACAATAGTTTTACGAGGCCTCATGTGGTGTGGGGAGTGCCCGGTGTTCCCAGAGGGGGCAAGAAATTTTTTCCTCAATCCTAAAAGCGCCGAGAGGAAAGAATATTTTGACTTATTAAAATTATTGAAATATTAGTTAAAACTTCTCGCAAACGTCTAAATATTGCATTGTTAGGCCAGTACGAACGATTCCCAAAATTTCAAAGCTCTAGCTTGATGGGAAGTTGGTTAAATTAACGATCGAAAATTTGATGACACACACACCAAGTGAAATTCAGAAAAACGTTGTAAAAATCACTCGCTCGCCGGCTCGTATCTCGAAAAACTCGTATGTCGAGGTACCACTGTAATAATATTGTTACGCTTTTCTTGATATTCAATTTCTCTGTATAAAATTATACTGTCGAAGAAAGCAAAAACTAGGATTTTGAAGGAATAATAAATTTTTATTACTTTTTTTTTTAACTATCATTAACATGTGTTGGTATTTTATAATCATTTAGCTATGGGAAAATGTTATTTAATTGTGTTTGTTTTGCATGTGTATTATAGTATTATTATTGGTCGTGGTAACCTACTGGATAAGGTAGCACACTCGTTTCCGGCTATTTTCGTCGAGTCATATGTTCGTGCCTTGAAATGCCACAAAAGGCCCGTCGTATTGCCGGGTCTGGTGCACATTAAATCTATCGGAGCCCAAAGTCACCCCGTTGGGGTGGTATGGAAGTTAGGAGAGGTGGTGCCAGCTCAGGTGCCGTTCTCGTCACTTGACCGAGGTTCAAAATTACGATGTCCGTCGCCAATTGCCCATGTTCCTTCTAGTGCGATGTCAATAAAACCAAACAAACGTCATATTGTTATTGTGTATCATTGTTTATATTATATTTAAAATCCAAAAATAACAATTTTATTTCGATTGACACAACTTTATATACTTATTCAAGAGATTACCCGCAAAACATTTTAACTACACTTACGTTAAAATTTTTGAGAATGGAACTGGCACACATATTTTTAAATATAATTTTCGTATATTAGTGTATGGAATATATTACATACATTAAATGTATTGCCATTTTCATACACTAGCAACACATGCGTTTTGCGTACCTTACGAAGAGAGAGAAGCAAAATGTGCTTTTTTAAAAAATTATGTGTTATAACTAAAGGAAAATTGTTCTCCATTTGTATCATAAAGGAGAATGCACATCTACATATATTATTTGCGTGATCATTTATTACTATTTTTCAAAGCTCCATTTGTAGGAATCAGATTGAAATATATCGAATTTTTATGATTAAATGAAGAATATATAGAGAAAAAAAAAATTATTGCGTGCAAAAAATTTTCTGGTTCTTAGATATCTGCGGAATTTAACATTACATTTTTCAAGAACGAAAGTATTATCTTACTGCATTGAAAGTATGCCTGGAGTAGCCGAATGATTTAAGTTCGCTATTTGGTGGCTAGTGCTCTTTCAGTCGAGCCGAGTGTTCGAGTCCTATTTTCCAAAACCGCCACCGTTTTTCAAATTTAAAAACAATTAATAGATCTCATATTTCTTCCAAGTGCAACACTAATAAATATCCAACACTTATATAATTTTTTTTGGAATTCGACCTCGAATCACCTTTTTCCATCCCTTTATTCTGATAACTAATGCAGAATGAAAATTATTAAGTGGATATTATATAAATAAAACTTTACTAATAAATATATGTAATTGTTTTTTCGCTCCTCTAAAATAAAGAAGGGACGTTTCATGACGATAAAGAAACAAAATTTCACCAAAATAGATATACACGAAGGCAAAATAGTACTTTTATTAACATGATAGAGATACTTATTGATATTTCATCTTTCTCATCTCTTCTTTCCTAGTTATTTATTTTTTCATTCTGAATGCCAAAACATAAATAAATAACTTAGATTCATTAGATATAATCCTAGCAGAAAACAAGTACTTGTTTTTATTGAGTGATTCTAATGAATTTCGTGTTAATTTCATATCTAAATTGTTATTCTCTTGTTGTAAATAAAATAGAGTGTCCATAGGTGTTAATTTTTCCCCAATTAAATTATTTTACAGAATTAAAGTCGAGAATAATCGACAAATTTCTATTACGATGAGATTGCGTGGATAATCTCGTATTGTGATGAATTTATAAAATGTATTTATAATTCAAGGTAACTTAGAATATTGTTTTCACATAAATTAGTTACCACATTTTATGTCTAATTTTTTTCCTATTAAATAGCACTATATTTTTAGAAAAATATGATTTATGCAAGGTTGGATTTTGTTATTTATCTGTTTGCACTAATGTTGTACTGGAGTAACGTAATGAATCTTTAAGTGACTGACTTCAGAAAAATTAATCAAGGTTTGATAAAGGGAGCGACACCTGAAACTGTACGTTCATTGTTCCATTTCTATAGTTTTTATTGCCTTTGATTTGGAAAAAAAATATAAAATTTGTATCTTTCAATACAAATATTTGACACGTGTACTATTTATTCTTTTATTGGTATATTTTGTGTTTTATAATTTTCTATCGTGAGTGTTTGATGCATACATGTGATGTTAATGTTACTGTAACGTGATTACCATTTACAAACTAAAACTATTACTACCTTAATTTTTTGTAAACCTTTGTTATAGATAATACTTTTCACAAAAAACCAAAAATTATAAGAATCAAACTCCTAATAAGAGCGCCTTGTTATAATTTTCTTTCCTATTTACTTTTATGTTTGGGGCAATTAGAGTTGGGCGCAAAACTTTCGACACAATTCTCATCAGTGTTTCAGTTAATTCAACCGCAAAATGACATACACCACAGCAATTTGTGCTGTCCAGGTATAAGCTTTTATTAAAATTCATTATATTTTTATATAATTAATCAGTGTGTACACAAAAATTGGAATATTTCCTGTTCAGTATTTGATGAAGGTATTTCAATAGCATTGTCGATCATTTATAAATAAAGTGATACGAATTTAAAAAAAAAAATGAAATAGTAGATATTGATTTTTTTTTAAATTAGAAGCCCCATGAAAAAAGGAGTAAAAAAAAGTTACCGAAGGTAAAAATGTTCATTTTTGAAGCAATGAAAAAACGAGCTTATTCCTAGTTTGGGACATCTTTCAAGGATACGGAAGGGCAATTTCGCATCGCGAGGGAAAGAGATCCATTGAATTTGCTTAGAATGCGCACATAAGCACAAACCACAGATTCCTCACCCCCTCCCGATTGGGGAAAGAAAGAAAGAAAGAAACGGTATGAAAGGACGACAAAGGTTAAATTCCTTTCGTTTTCTCTAGTTTTGAATGGGATAGAAGGGGAAGAATCATGGGACGATTGCAGGTGGGAAAACAGCCACAGTACTTGCTGCTTTCAGACTGTGTAGAGATGTTTATTACCTTGTGACATTATTTCCAAAGTTCATGATAGTTGTCTAAACATATTTATAAGAAAATGGAAAAAATTAAAAGCATCAATGAAATTTCCAATTTGAAATCAAGTGAAATAATGAAAATTAAGAAAATAAAGCTTGTAATTTTTCTTTTATGAAAGAACTATTAACTTCTGCTCCATGTGACCAGTATCGTATAAATACTTCAACTTTACTGTGTAACGCCCTCTCCCCCTCCCAGTAGCGGAAACTTTCATCGACTCTTCCTTTCGGAATGCCTCGAAAGAAAACTTAATGAAACTAAACAAGCAACAATAAGAATCAAAATAAATAGAAAATTTTCACAAGACAATGAAAATGCTCAAAGAATTTAGTTGCATATCATAGAAGTAAATAATTCTCTTTTAAGAGAAAATAGACGCTTTTTTTTTTGCAGATTATTTTCCTTTATTTCAAAGTAAGGATGACTATAATGCTTTTGATTTCTTGTTTTGCTTTTATATTACTCATTTTTTTACATATGTGTTTTGACAGTTGTCTTGAAGTTTGAAAAGGAGCCGCCAGGTTAGAAGAACCCCTTTCTAGATGTGAACAAACCAATTCGAGGAGGAAATCGAAAAGTTTGATAAAAATGACGTTTTAAAGGTGTAATGATACTTAAAAGTCAAAGAAACTAGAACATAATTTTAAAATCAATCATTTGTATTAATTTGTTTTGTTGTCAATTTGTCAATCATTAATATCGATAAATTATTTTGCAAAAGAGTACGCATCACGATATTTATAACATGTTTTATTCATTTTGCATCAAAGTTATCTTCAAATATTTTAAAATTAACCATACTTTGCTTTTTACATTAATAATTGCTCCTTTATTATGTTACATTATAATTCCTTATATTTTCACCAGCCAAGTAACTCTTATCCTTAGGTATTAAGGTGTTTTATTATTCCAATCTAAATTACAGAATTAAGAATAGATTTGAATTAAATGGGGGGGGTAGTTTTTTTTTTTTTTTTTTATATAAAATGTATTTTTAAACTCTCTCTGCATTACTAAAGTCATATCACATTAATACGATTCATAACAAAATTTTAATATGTCTATTAAAAAAAATTGTTTGAAAGCGGATTTTCGATGTACAATATTTTCAGACATATTATAAATATATCTTATTTGAGAAAATAATTCTATTCTTTTGACCCTGAATCTATTAGAAATTTCAATAACAAAATTATTGGGATATTATTTTACCAAAACTGTATCAACTTTCAAATAAATATAAATAAAAAAAAAAACTTTCTGCAACGGAAAGAAAATTTATTGAGCTGGATTTAAAATAACGTACCGTTTTTAAATTTTTCAGGAAAGGGGAGAATTTAAAGCAAGTGTCGCTATACACTCAGAAAAATATTATTAATTTCAGTTATTTAAAATTATGTACAATTTACCTCTTTTGTTGAAACAGTGTTTCCTAAGCCTTCTACGTGATTTTTAGGATGACGAAACTATGGCGTCTTCAGTGCAATAAACGAGCAGAATGTGAGTGGGAAACACGTGTGAGACTCACGGTGGGGTTGCTTGAATATGGGGTTGTTCTGCTAGTTCAGTACTTTGGGCTACTGTGCACAAATATTCCTTTCTTCGCCAACACAGAGAGAGACTTCGTTAATGAAACACTGAATTTTATGTGACAAGAGAAACATTAACATTTAACTATCAAATACAAGCCTTGAAGGAATTTTCAAGTAAAATCACTCGAGTGTTTCTAGGACGATCGAAACATTTTTGCAGTTGCATACTTTTTTTTATACATTCAAGTCATTTAAAGAATCTGAATTGTCTCTTAACTCTTTCATATGAATATCTTCTAAAAAAGTTATAAGAAAATATTACCGTTCATTAAACGCTTCAAACTAAAATGTTTTCTACCCTATTTTATCAGTTGCTTTTATGATAAAATAGTAAATTTAATTAATAAATTTTTTTTTATATTTGCGAGAGATTTATGAACGAAATTCAATTGAAGAGCCCCACTTGAGGTCAAAATATAAAAACATAAATAAGTTAAAGAAAATGTAAATTATACAAGATATTATGGACTGGAAAGTGGGTAAATCAATCTTCAGCATTTCGAAAATAAATAAATTAAAAAAAAAAAAAAAAAAAACAGATATCGGAACGTAATTACGAATAAGGGCTTAAAAAATTCATTTATTACTTCCTTAAATCATGATTTGTCGATGTTCTTGCAATGTGGTCTACGTAAACGGAACAATGGGAGGAGAGGAAGCGACGCTCAAATATGAGAACGCAGGAAATTTGTTTCGTTGAAACTGCAGAGTGTTGATGGTGTGTACCTTGAAGCATTTATTTCGAATTTTAGAACTAGAATAAAATAAGATTAATGGAATATAATTTCTATTAGATTTTTGTTACTAAATTCGTAAGAGAATTTTGATATACTTTACTAAATAATTAGTTCCGAATGAATGTTCGAGGTATTGCTATTCCTGTATTCTCAGAGAAGAAATCCGAGCTTTTTTAAGAAAACTATTTCTTTCCTTGTAA
Organism: Nephila pilipes; assembly: GCA_019974015.1. Classification (NCBI taxonomy): domain Eukaryota; kingdom Metazoa; phylum Arthropoda; class Arachnida; order Araneae; family Nephilidae; genus Nephila; species Nephila pilipes. The sequence goes on along the minus strand of BMAW01018154.1, from coordinate 21,249 downwards.
GCTATTTAGCCGATGTTTATATGTTTTGTAAAATATCGCTTAATAGTTATCAATTCCTATTTTTTTCGCTCTAGAGTTTTATTAATCCTAACGACACTGTATTCCTGTAGTTTACGGAATTAACTTTGTTTCCCTTTTTGAAAAAAAAAAGTACATGAAAAATATATTTCTTAGTGGGTTGTGTACACACTTTTAAATACACAATCAGTGACTGATATTACAGCATTTTCGTCTTTCTTTCCTCTGCTGAGGAAGAACACGTTTTCAATATGTACGGTTCTGGCAAATATTACAACATTTGATTCCGACGTCGTGGGTCTGAAGCTTAAGAAATCACGCTTGCTCGCTGGATTGTTGAGTTTTATTTTAAAAATTCATACATATGCGAAGAATGGGTACTCCACACACACACACAGCTAGTGAGGAATGTTGCATGTTTTAATTTCAATATCTTCAATGTATGAAAAATGCTTCCCATAACATAACTTCTGGAATGCTTTTTTTATTTCAAGGATTCACATAATTATTAAGTATTACACATTATTATTTCAAGGATTCACATTATTATTCTTAACCTCAAAGTATGGCTTGCTTTTCTATTTGTTTTTAACTGAAAGGGGAATCAAATAAGATTAAATTTTTAAATTTATTTGATGTTTTTTTTTTTTTTTTTATAAAATTCTTATAGTGAAAATAATTAAACCTCTTTTTCAACTTGACGTTCTTCTGTTAAGTTCTTAAAGTTAACATATTAATGATAATACCAAATAAACAAATAAATAAAATAGGAAAAATTGCAGTGATTAAAACAGTTAAATAAATAAAAAAAAACAACATCCGAGGATTGTTTCAGAAATAAAGATACTGTTTAGCATCTGTTAATAGCAATGTTACCATAAGTTATTTAGAAGATGCCCTATGGTATTGTATAAAAACAAGCAACATTATAATTATTTAATAATGGGTACGCCACACACACACATAACCATATTTAATTACACATATACACAACCTACACATAACCATATTTAATTGGTAGTAATTTTTTAGTAGAAAGTCCGTCTGCATATAATAATTTATCAATCGCGTGAAAATTAAACTAACCGTACAATTTTATTTGATTCGTATTGCATGGATATATTACAATCAAATTGCATTTTCTTTTAATTTTTTACAAATTTTCCGTGAAATCAGACTTTCTTTAAATTTTTGAATACCCCCTTATTATTCTAGAAATTTCACGCAAAAATAAAGTATAAGTAACTGGGAAAGAACCGTGAGTGTATCTTTTTCAAAAAACTTTATTTAATTATAAGCTTTCTTTTCTCTTCCCCTTCCACACAAAACAGTCGTTCATTTCAAATTTTTTATAGTTCCAATTCTCTCAGTTTTGTAGCTTTAGAACTACTTTTTTTTTTTTGGAAAATATATTAATGTCATAATGCATTTAGATAAAAGTTTCTGGTCAAGAAGATAAAATTTTCATCTTTATCTTTTCTGCTTTCTTTTCCGCTAAAATATTCAAGCCAAGTGTACTCTACGAACAAACCTTTCTAAATTAATCCAAAGTCCCAAAGGAAGCTCGTTTAGATTTTGAAAAAAATATTTTTATTTTTATACTCGTTTCGAATGAAATCTAAAAGCCAACATTATCGAGATAAATACGAAAGTTATCAGCCTCTTTTCTATCGCACCTTTTTTGAAATTTTCTTCATTCAGCTATGTGATTGATTTCGTTTATTGTATATTAACGTCATACTTAGAAGCAATGCAAAAGCTAATGGCGATGAACCTCTTATATTGAACCAAGCTCAAAACAGAAGGATGACACCAAAGCTGATAGATCCTCTCCAAATTCCCGCACCATGTAAGTAAGTGCATATGGAGCCACGAAAGTTTCAACGTGCATCAGCCACACTATACGGCAGGTCCTTACAGAAGATTAGGATTAGAGCAGAAGTCTCCACGAGAATAACGCCGGCTGCACGTTCGTGACGTTATCTCTAAGTTTCAGGAATATATCTTCATTGAATACGAACCATGATCGCAGGAGCATCAATAAAATAATCACATAAAGAATGTATGTAGTTCGGCAAAAAATTTTGAACGAAGCCATTTATGAATACATTAACAATGCAAAGTTATACATTCCTGAATTCGGAGATTATAATATCAAATAAAGATTTTTTCGGACACTATTGGAGATTATTATCCTTTTTTTCCCCAAAACACTTCATGTACCCTTAGTTTCTTCATAAATGCTCTAATGAATGATAAACGCATTATAAACACACAGACACACATATATACACTTTAAAATCAAATTTTATCTATTTCATGTGTTGCAGATAAGTTACGCTACTTTCTAATTCTTTTTTTACCTTGTACTATATAACCTTAAGATATAAGCGACGTTAATATAAAAATTATCTGTGATGGTTTAGTTATAAAAAAATTTTAAGAAAATTTTCTTATTTTTTTCATTACTATAAGACATTTCATTTTGATCACTTCTTTTTATTAAGACTCATATCCAATCATTAAGAATTTTCTTTTAGAACAGCTTTTCCTGACTAGAACTCTATTTTACAACGTTTTTCTGTATTTCACTTGGTGTGCGTGTGTCAATTTTCAAACGATCAAATTTTCGATCGTTAATTTAACCAACTTCCCGTCAAGCAAGAACTCTGAAACTTTGGGAATCGTTCTTACACGCCTAACAAAGCAATATTTAGACATTTACGACAAGTTTAATTAATATTTCAATAAATTTTTAAGAACGTAATTTGTGTAGTAACCGGGCGTCATCTATGTAGTTAAGATATATTGATTTACGCAGAGAGAGTGTACATTTAAGACGAGAGAGATATGAGGTTTTTTTCAAAGTTTTAACTAATATTTCACTAATTTTTTTAATAAACTTTGTCACCATTTAAAAAAGTTGTTTTAAAAAAACTTTTTTTTTTATCTCGAATTATTAAGTTTAAGCTGAAAGTGTTCCTGGATCATTCTGCATTGTTTCCAATCAGCCTAATCACCATTTTCTTAATGTTATATATTCCAGTAATTAGTTTTATCCATTTCAATAAATTCTCAACTTTAAGCTTCTAATATTTTTCTCGTTTAAATGCAATTAAGTGGAGCTATGTGGAGAACACACATTTTGTCCTACTTTTTAAAATTAACGACATTGCTTTCCACTGGGAACACCTCATTATTATACCATGCGTTACAATATTTGAAATTAATAACATTAATAAATTATCTGTCAAACAAAAAATTGGTTTCTTTTTATCAAAAAATCTGTTCTTTTTTTAAAAAAATAAAATTAAAAGTAGGGGATTGCGTAATATTTGTTTGGTTGTATTTCAAATAATATAGAGGTTATATTGTTTGTATGTATACTCGAGAAATATGACATCTTAATGGTCGGCATTAGCATTTTTTTTTTTTTAATATTTCTCATCCCGTTCTTTTCCATAAGAAATTTTTCAGGTGATATATTTGGAAAAAGTGAATCATGTCACTCATAATTGTTTAAGCGATAAACTTATAAGTATATCATCTATACACTTCAACTTACACAAGACATAGAAACATAAACTTACAAGAACAGAAAATATCTTAATAAATTTTCAGCATTCTATCAACTAAGAAAACACAGAACATTGTTAAAATCAAAGATTTGAAGCCACCGCCTTATACAATATTATTTTCCTGTAATTTTCTCAAAATTAATTTATCAATTTTTATGGCCATATTAGTGAATGATGGAAATACACCCGAATAGTTTCGATTTTCTGAAATACATGTGTATTAATAACATTGCATTAAAAAGTAATACATTTGTTACGTTGATTTTTTGTTTTGAAGAGATGTGAATTTCTGTAATAACAATAAAATTCCTACTTCTGATCTAACAGCCTATGGAATCTAATTTTTTTTTGTCACGAAGGGTCAATCCACTGAATATTCTCTGTTTTAAGAACTTTTTCTTGATGTACAATGTTATTCTTTAGTTACTAAAACGAGGGGGGGAAAGGTACCATAAATGTTATGATGGTCATGCAATGCCATTGATAAATTTTATGTAAGAAGGACATTTTATTAAATTCAACTGCAATGGATATTCTTTGAATTGATCAAAATTCTTAGACTAAGATGTATAAAATGCCTTGCCCCCATTGGAACTATAGCACTTACAATGTTAAACACATCTGCAAGCACCTGAAAACAAAGTGGAAAATATCATTATAACTTTTAATATTAAAGAATAAGCAAATAATTGCACATAAACTAAGTTCGTTTCATTAATTACTATTTCAAACCTATTCGTAATTTAATTTACAATTTACCTAATTTGATTTTTTCCGTACATCAGTTACACGAAAGTTTAGAATAACTGTAGCCGTGCAACTCATAATTAGAATTATGTATATAAAACATTTGATACACAAATAAAAAAAAAATTGAACTAATATAGTACTGGTCAGAAAAACTGCAAGTGCTCAGAATAACTGTAATGAAATTATTAACTTTTGGCAACAGTGTTTTGGCTTAGATATCGTGATATTTTCAAAAAAAAAATTTTAAAAAAAAAAAAAACAAAAAAAAAAAAACACCCCACTTTATCTTCTTTTACTGAGAATGTATAATAAATTTGAAGACTGTGGGGGAAAAGAATTGGAATGCATAAATATTATCTGATTTATATAAACTTTTATATATATTCGTTTGGTAAAAAATCAGAAATATATAATATATACTTATAATTCCATACAAGTATGCAACACTCATTTTAAGTAAAATGCATTCTTGCAGTATGTCTTATACAATTTTATTTTATTCATTTTTCACTTTCCTTTATACCATGCTTATCTGAAGTGCGGCCCAAAAGCTTTTAAAATGCTGCCCAAACGCAAATTATAAAAATATTTAAATTTAAACATTCAGTTGCAAAGTCATTAAAAAGTAACTGTACTAATTTTAAATTTTTTTCGTTCGCCATGGACGAAAACACTGACGCTTCTGATACGGCACAATTGACAATTTTTATAAGAGGAATCTATAAACATTATAATATCACGGAAGAAATGGTTGCTTTAGTATCGATAAAAGACACAACCAAGTCTGCAGATTAATTCAATAAAAAGATTTTTCTTATCTATGAAAAATTTATCAGCTATCATAACCGATGGTACCCCTGCCATGGTTGGTAAAAATGGAAGACTCGTTAAAATGGTTAATAATGAAGCCGTCTCTGTCGGCAATACGATCTTGATGGTATATCATTGTAATATACAGTAGGGTAATTTATGTGGAAAAATTTTAAAAATGGAAAATGTATTAAGCGTTGTTATAAAAACCATTAGCTTTATAAGAGCAAAAGGACTTAATCATAGACAATTTGAAGAATTTAATAAGATAATGGGCACTGAATTTTCAGATGTTCTTTATAATACAGAAGTAAGATGGCTCAGTGAGGCGAAAATGCTCAAAAGATTTTACGATTGGAGAACTGAAATAAAAATATTTATGGAAACAAAAGGGAAAACTATGAATGAATTTGAGGACGAAGATAGGATTTTAGATTTAGTTTTTTTAGTAGACTTAACCGAACATTTGAATGATTTAAATTTGAGACATCAAGGAAAAACTCAATTTATTGATAAGATGTTCCAAACAATTACAGCATTTGAAAGAAAATTGAAATTTGGGCTTAATCAAATAAAAGTAAAATATTTGACACATTTCAGGACTTTGGCTGCATACAAATCTGTGAGTTGCACAAAATATGCTGCATCAATTTTTGATTTAATTCTAGAGTTTGAAAGTAGATTTCAAAATTTTATAAAAAATGAAGAGTATTTCAACATAATTTCTACCTTATTTTCTCTTTAAATAAATAAATTGCCTTCAAATGGAATGCATTGAACTGCAAAGTGACATTCAACTGAAAGAAAAATTTGGGAATATTTCTTTAATGGACTTTAGAACGATTACCTACCCCGAGATAAATATCTTATTTCTCACAATCATGTTTTATTATTGTCTTCAGCTTTTGGCAGTACTTATATTTGTGAACAGTTATTTTCAAGAATGAAGTTTACAAAAATCAAAAATAGGACAAAGATCACTGACAAACATCTTGAAAATGCAGTAAGAATTGCTACTTCGTCTTTTGAACCTGATATCGATTTGCTTGTTCAACAAAAGCAAATTCATCCAACTCATCAATTTGAATTTTTTCCATCTTTATGAAATCCAAACTAAATGCAACGAAACTTTTACAAATTTAAAACAAATATGTACATATACATATCTAATTCAAAATTTAAAAAAATTATAGTAAAAAGAAGTTAATTTATTTTAGTAAAACTACATAGAGTTAATTTTTATTTCAATTTGTTGAAAAAATATTATTCGTGTTGTCCAGCAATTTTTTTTTTTTTTTTTTGCAATGTGGCCCTCAAACGGTCTTAGTTTAGACACCCATGTTTTATACGTTAATGCTCTCAAGGGGAAAATTAGCTTAGATTCAAATAATGAATTTACCGTGCAATTGGAAATTCAACCCCATGATTTCTAAAAAATAAAACGACGAGTTATAATATAATTGATATTTTAACACAATTAATTGAAAAAATAAGTTTCAGCCAAATATTTCAAATCAGTTTAAGAGACAATATTTATTAATATTCTGATGGTTGTAATACTTAAATATTGTGATGCGTAATTCATTTTGCGAAATAATATATATAGAAAAATTCAATAAAATTAAACTAAGAAAATAACGAATTTATTTTGACAAAGAAATTATTTCAGTGGATTATAATGATTAGTCTAATGTTTCATACAAAATTGATTTGAAGGTTTTGTTGTTTTTTCAAAGAATCAATTAAGAAAGTTTTAGTTATATCTGCTGTATTTCTAGAATTAAAATAACACAGATTCTCTCATCACTGAAATGAATGTAATTTTTATAAATATTTTTTCAAATAACCCCAATTTCCCTAAAATGTCAACAGAATAACATAATTAAAATAAAATTTACCATTACTGTTAGATAAATTTTTATAGACACACACTAAACGTTCAAAAATTGTACCATTTATTAGACTTTAATATATATTTCCAAAACAAAACTGTATTGGGGCAATGATATTGAAAAGTATTATATATTTATAAACTATTGAATTATGCTTGAATATCAATCAATTTTTTCCTGCACAAAATGTGTTTGAATACTTCTCATCCTCTATACTCATTAACATAGAATATTCAGCTAGCATTACGCCGAATAACTGCGTATTTTTTTCCAATTTCATAATTGTACAAATGATTCCTAATAAATGATTTGATGTGTTACATCCACAGCAATTATGTTAATATGGGAATAGATCTGTTATATGAAAATGAGGTTTAAGCTTGGAGTCTATTGTTTTGCATTAGTTGAAAGCAGTCTTAGTAATTCATAAGAAGACAAAATGGTTTTATTTACACATTTATTCAATACATGAAACGCTCTAAAGAAAGCATTTGCTGATACATAAATAAAATGGTTTCTTTTAAAAAAGGATGAAGGTGAAAAAAAATGGTCTACAATACAAAAAAAAACTACACTTAATAACATATTGTAAATTCATATTTGATAAAAAGAGGGATTTACAACTAATCTAATATAAATATTTATCTATGACTTCTCAGGTTATTCCAACAGTTCATTTAGCGTTATAGCTATTTCAAATTGCAAACTCTTAATTTTTTGTCTGTTTGCGGAAATTCTATGTAACTCAAGAAATATTTTTTTGTTCACGGAATACAGAACGCATAATCAATATTTGCACAAAGTTTAGCAATTTCTTCCTCATAAAAAGAGCTCGTGTCACCACAATCGATTGCAAGCATCACAACTTGATAAATGTTCTTCAGTTTTATGCATTCTTTTAAATGAATCGGGCTTTGACGCCAAAATTCCCGGAGAAGATGGAAATAGTCGTAATCGTTCCATTCTTTGACGATTCTTTCGTAGATAATGAAATGTAGCAGGAAAAAAAATATTCTTCCAGATACAAATGACCACATACCTTCTGCGACCTCTAGGAACTCACTTTGCAAAGGCCAATCCAAAAAATACGCGAGTATCTGACAAGGATATTCTCTAAAAAGGTTTTCCTTTTCGTCGTTCGCCCCTAAGTGAGCGAGACAGAAAAGTAAGTCCTCGTTATCGATACTTTGCATTTTTACCGAATATCTCAGCCATTCTATTTTCTTCTCCATGGATAACTTAGGAAACAAAGTTCGCAAACCTAAATAATTGTCGGAATACCATGGTGTGCGATCGCCACGAATATCGTTATCAAACCACATTATAAGACGCGCGATTTTATTAAATTCAAAAGGGCTTATTCTTTCCAAGCTGGGATTCCAAATTCTTAGAGAAGTGAGATCATCGCTGAAGAACTTCTTTTCATCCCTTGTCATTTTGTTCCACAGAAAAGACGCGTCGTCTTTTAAATAGTAAAAGCTCGTGAGGGCATAACGAGTTCTTATATCCAGTTTCTCATTTCTTATCAAAGCTTTGGCAGTTTCTTCGTAGTTGATTTTCCCGCTTGATTTCCATTGGAAACTAATCAGTTCCTCCGAGCAACGGAGTATTCGACTGTGTTTCAACATCCATTTCTTAATTTCTAACCTGATACAACGAACTAAAGTCAGCAGCTCGTTATGAAACGGTTTTGGAATCGAGAGAGAAGATATTTTTTCAAGAATTAAATTATTCCATTCAGCATAAAGCAAATCATTTTTTGGCTGCAATGTAAAGCACCAAGGAAATTCAAAATAATCTGTAGTATCTAAGTTATGATAATAGATGTGTGGTTTATTCCACTGTCTTAAATGGTGATTGGTAAATGGCGATGTCATAAATAGAGAAGGATATTCATCTTCCCATGAGCTAAACTGAAGGTCACTCTGATGGAACGCTAAAAAGCTGTCAATACCCTTATTGAGTGGAAAATATATCAATAAATCATATTTTTTCTCTATCGCAGTCATTTCGGGATTGTTGGAGATTCCGAGAGCAATTTTTGTTAAACAAAGCCTCTGAAGTGATAGGACGGGAAAATGATCCAGCACCATATCGGTAAGACTTAGCAGAGGAAATATCTTCAGATAAATCGAATAAAATCTGTAAGAAAAAAGAGAAAATTTGCGCGTTATTTCAATTCTTTCGAAAAAAAAATAGGAACAAATTGCAGTCAATTTAAGTAATTATGGGGTATTGAAAATACACACACACACATATTCATATATACATATGTGAGGGAAAAATTGTACATTTGTGAAAACAAAGAAATTTGAACATAACAAAATTCGGTGCGATACTCTACACACATAACAGGTGCCATAGTCACGTAAAAAGGGTGTTTGTAGCTCATGTGCAAAAAATTTTTGGGGTGATAGAAAACGTATGAACAAACAATTTTTACCATGCAATGCACTGGCGGAGTGCAAGGAGTGAATCGCTAGACGGCACTGCAATGGAAAGAATAAATCGCGAGTTTTCTTACTCATCGTCATTTCTGCTGTAGATTTCGGTAAACATTTCGACGTAGAGAATTATGAAAAGGCGGACATGCATTTTATGTATGGTCTTGCTAATGGGTATAGTTTGGAAGCGAAAAGACTATATATTCTATAAAAATAATAAATACCGATATAGATTGCTCGCGTGTAAAATAATATTTTTTTAACTAAGCATTAAAAACAACTCAATTACTCACCGTTTACAGTATTTAAAACACGGTATTTATTGTAAAAAAGCCCTTCCTCCAAGACATGTATTTAATTATTCTTTTTTAAAACACCGTAAAAAGTTTTTGTTTTTATCTGATGTCCATATTCATTCAATGGCGAACGATGTCAAGAGTGATTCTTAACAGGTCAATTGAAAAGTCCCCGGCCTGACACATAGATGGCGCTACTAGAATTAAATCCATATGTTTTTCAGTTAGCCCTAACCCTCAAAAGATGAGTGTATAAATTTGACAGCTTTCGGATCATTAGTTTGTGAATTATAGCATTCTGAGTGAAGCAAATTTTGTTATTATGAAAAAAAATCGATAAAAAGGAATTTCGCGTGTTGATAAAATATTGTTTTTTGAACGGAAAAAATACAGTTGAAGCAAAACATTGCCTGATGCCGAGTTTCCGGACACTGCCCCGGGAAAATCAACCATCAAGGATTGGTATGCTAAGTTTAGACGTGGTGAAATGAGCACCGAAGACGGTGAACGCAATGGACGCCCAAAACAGGTTGTTACCGACGAAAACATTAAAAAAATCCACAAAATGATTTTGAATGACCGTAAATTGAAATTGAATGAAATAGCAGACGCTCTAAAGATATCAACTGAACGTGTACATCATATCATTCACGAATATTTGGGTATGAGAAAGCTCTGTGCAAAGTAGGTGCCACGCGAGCTCACTTTTGACCAAAAACAACGACGAGTTGATGATTCGGAGCAGTGTTTGAAGATGATCATGCGTAATAAACCCGAGTTCTTGCGTCCATATGAGACAATGGACGAAACATGGCTCCATCATTTCACTCCGAAGTCCAATCGACAGTCCTCCGAGTGGACTGCACACGATGAACCCGCTCCAAAGCGTGGGAAAACGCAACAGTCGTCTGGAAGGGTTATGGTGTCTGTATTTTGGGATGCGCATGGAATAATTTTCATTGACTACCTTGAAAAAGGAAGGACCATCAACAGCGACTACTACATAACGTTATTAGACCATTTGAAGGACGAAATCGCCGAAAAACGGCCGCATTTGAAGAAAAAGAAAGTGCTGCTTCACCAAGACAATGCACCGTGTCACAAGTCAGTGAAAACGATGGCAAAAATCCATGAATTGGGCTTCGAATTGCTTCCTCATCCACCGTATTCTCCAGATCTGGCCCCCAGCGACTATTTCCTGTTCTCAGATCTCAAAAGAATGCTCGCTGGGAAGAAATTTCGTCGAATGAAGAGGTGATCATAGAAACTGAGGCCTATTTTGAAGCAAAGGACAAATCGTACTACAAAAATGGTATCGAAAAGTTGGAGGGTCACTATAATCAGTGTATAATAGTGATTATAGTGACACTATAATCACCCTTGAAGGGAATTATGTTGAATGAAAAAAACTAATTTTGCCAAAAAAAAATGTGTTTTACTATGGTAGGCCGGGGAATTTTCAATTAACCTGTTACTCTTGAAGAATCGAATTCTTCGTATAATTTTTCACCCAGTTTAATCGACAGACCCGAATCAAATAACCGTGCCTGTGATGTATGACATTTTGTACGTATTTCTGATAAAAATTCTTACAAATAGCGAAGTGGAACAAAAAGATGAGAAAGAAAGACGAAAGAAATTATTAGTGATAAGACTACACTTCGCGTGTTTATAATTATTCTAATATTAATTCCTTCTTCAGGCAGCTGAATTTAAAAAAAAGTAATTTTTTTGCAAAAAAAATTCAGGGTGCTCCTTTGACCCCTCCAAACACAGTTCCTGCTTACAATTATATCTGTTAAATCTTTGAAATTTGATCTATATAAAAAGAATATTTAGCGATAAAAAACAGTGTTTTTTGCATAACTAATCACGAGACATACACACACAAAGTTGAATTTCTATATATCGTTTTTGTAAAGCAATTAATAACTGTTATGTTTGATCTCATAAAGATAGTATTCTGTTTTTTAAAACGTTTTTCTGAATTTCACTTGGTGTGTGTGTGTGTCATCAAATTTTCGATCGTTAATTTAACCAACTTCCCATCAAGCTAGAGCTTTGAAATTTTGAGAATCGTTCGTACTCGCCTAACAATGCAATATTTAGACGTTTGCGACAAGTTTTAACTCATATTTTCTTTAATAATGCAGTTTAGCCCAAACACTTGGCGCGATTTCAAAAATTGGCACCAAACTTGGCGATTTTTTTTTTTTTTTGGCTGAGCGTTAAATCAGTGAAACTGAACAGGGTAGCCACATTTGGCAAAATACTGCCAAATAATTCTTGTCGCCAAGGGTAAACCTTTTCTGAATTCTGGTTCCCATTTTTTTTAATAAAATGACTTACAAACTTTCAAATGCATGTTTTGATTTTATGAGTATTATGAATTTCTTAATATGCTCACAAATGTATCTTTTTAAGTAAATTTTAAAGTTAAAAATAACTAACAGTTTTAACTAATATTTCAATAATTTTCTTTAATATACTTTGCTACCATATAAAAACGTTATTTTTAAAAATGTTGGTTTTTATATTGAATTATTTCCCATCAAATTATAGGTGAAGAATACTTTTCATTTTAACAAAATTAAAAACAGTTCGCCATATTGTATTTGCATCTTTATGGAGTACTTAAGAGATACTTCACGGTTTGGGGGATTTATGATTCTGCAGTGCCCACGGTTATTCCGTGATTATGGTTGCGATCTCGCAGTTTGCATTGCGTCCGTCAGGTTGTGGGTTTGAATCCTGATTCAACAGATTGACCGTGGTGCAGTGGGGCTCATTCCCTTAAATCTATCGAGGCTGCAAGTTCCTCCATTGGCGAGGTGTGAAAGTTTGGAGAGGGAGATGCCACCTCATGAGAGTCGTCCTCTTCACTTGACCGAGGTTCATAATTACGAAGTCCATCGCTGTTAAACCCTCAAATTGCTTCTACGTGCAGCTTTAATAAACAACTAATTAAAAATTCAGCAAACAAAAAATCGAATACACGCAAAGATACATATGCGTTCGTTTTTCTGAATTGCAAAATTACAGGCGAATTCTATTATTGCTTGAAATAAAGTAAATTATTAAATATGAGATGACAATTAATATTAGAAAAATAAATAAATAAAGCAATTGAAATGGCTATTTTTCATAAAGGCGGGAAAAACTGGAGTGAAATAAAACATCCAACAGAAGCACTGGAAGTGTGCGTGAGCATCTTTGTTACTTTCACATTGGCATACAAAGTGTTATTTTCTTCCGTTGTTTGCTATTTTCTCAAAAAAATATTCGTGTATGTATGTATTGGAAAATCATAACAGAGTAAAGTAAGCAGATTGAATAACGATTTAATAAATAAAAGTCGAAATTATTTATTTATCAGGGATATTATTACGATTTTATTACACAATTACTTTCAGTATCAAATTGAATAAAATAACGAATTTTCAAACAATTATGATTTTCTATTATATTTCAATGAATGAATTGGGGAGAAATTGGGTAATTTCAAGACATGAGGAAATTTTAAACGAAAATAATGTAAATACTTCCAACATAAAGAATATTATTTATTCTTCCGTGTTTGTTTTAACTTCCAATATTTTCCGTGATTTCGGAATGTGACTTTATTTAAGCTTTTGATTTTTTTTTAGTGCAAACAACCGCGATTCAATGGGAATATAGCAAACAGGAATAAAAAAGACTAGCTCTCCAAAGGAAATGTATTTACTATTACTTGCCTCAGCAAAATCAGGGATGCCCGCAAATACATTTTGCTAGAAGACACTCCATTCTTATACAGCTGTGTTTAAACCAGTTTTAGCCCCGTATGGCTTGTCATTTAACTTTCCAGCTCAGGGAGTGATCGATGGTCAGCAACTCGATGCCACTTATGCGATGTAGTTATCGTGTCTATGGAAAATACTCAGTCAAGGTTATCTTGAGATGGCCTTGACTAAGTATAGTCAGAAAGTTTTGAATGACAGTAACTGCCTTAGGATTGTAAAGAAATTCCTCAGGGGGTAAACAGATGTGAAGAGCAAAATCAAGTTTCAAAAGGCTTAGTTAAGCGGTTGGACCTCAAATGTCAACTGAATATCCAGGCTATTTCTGCAATTGATATAGTTTCTTGTGTTTTCAAAATGAATGTTCAAGCCCTGGTAGTGATTTGTTCCGAGCCTTGCTATTGTGGACATTATTAACTAACATTTCTGACACTGGTCCGTAATAAAACGTTGGAATTATCATTTTGATGTTATACGCCTATTGCTGTCTTTTTAAAAAATTTGCCTGTGAAGTAGAAAGTTTTTGTGACAAATAAATTGTATTCAACACTCGTAATTAACGAACACTGAGGAAAGTGCTGATCAGAAAAGGGGGAAATCATCTCTTATTTCAAATAGCAATGTAGTTTCTTTTTCATTCCACTTTTTCCTTACATAATTCAAAAAAAGATCAGCTGAAGAAAGAATAAATTTGTTGAGCATTTTCTGTAATTCTAAGTAATGTAGTGATTTTGGAGGACATCACTTTCTTTTAGGAGGTCAGATTCGAGATTTATATGATAACATTTTATAGTTAATGAAATTAAATCAAGGCGCTTACGGTATTTCAAATACTTATTGCGATAATTTTTATTTCATGTCTCTAATTACTAATGTATGACTGAATTGATTAACCTTAGATTTCTGTGTTATGTATTTAGTAGTATAAACAAAAATTTATACAATTTATTGAAATGTCAATGCATTATGAAATCAATTTCCCCTTTATTTTTCTTTTCATTAGTGAATTACAAAGTAATGGAAGGGTAATTGCAATCCGAATCAATAAACGTTTTTTTTTTATTTTTATATCATATTTTTTTACAAATTTCGGGCTGTTTTTAGTGGGAAATATAAAGAAAAAAAAATTCCCTCTATTTAACAGTTTGTGTTCTGATTATGTAAAACCTTATCCTTTTACAGTTTTCTAACGTTCTCAATGAATACAACTTATAAATATGTTGTATTCATTGATTGAAGAAATAAGCATGCTTATTTGTCAAATTAAAATATTTCAATTTGAAGGAATTTTTATATATGTATATATAATAACAGTGCAAAGTTAGCTACATATATATATATATTCACTGTTCTAACATGAACATCTGAGTTTTTCCCTCAAAATTTCACACTGTTACATGACATTTAATTGCCGCCACAGCGTGACTGGCAACGATAATTAAGGTCATTAAAAATAGGAAAGAAAAGAATTGGGCAACAAAAATAGACCGATTTCATTTTACACTTTGTTGCTAACAATACTAAAAATGTTGGGCTTTCAATAAGAAATATTAATATAGCCTGATATCACAAATACATTGAAATTTTTTTTGCTTAATCTGGTCAGTTGTTAACACCGATTGGAAAACAGAAAGAAACGCTAATTTTGAAACTAATTCAATGGTACAATCATGTGAATGAATACAATGAAATTTTTGCTACCAAAACTGTACCATTAATTGATAAAACTAGAAACAGAGTGTGTTCAAAAAATGCTGATAAAAATATTTGATTGAAATTGCTTAGTGACCAATTTCATTAGAAAAATGTGCGGGACGTGTATTTAAGTTTTTGCAAGTTGAATCTCTTAGAAATCCCAAGTCCTCTCGCGGGGGGTAGTGTTGAAGTTTGGAGAGGGAGGTGCCAACCCCGGTAAGCCCTCGTTACTTAATCAATATTCAAGAGAGAGAGTGAGATCTTTCGCAAATTGCTGGTTTCGCTGTGGGTGTCTTCTACCGGGGTGTCCTAAATAGGGTTTAATTGTTTAAACTGAATTCTTATAATTTAGTTTTCCAGGCTGATAGTTCGTGTATTGCTTCTCAGTGCGACGTTGATAAACGGTCTTATAATTTGTGAAATGAAATCAATCGCTCATGCTATAGCAAACAATTTATGAAATAACGTATACTTAACGTTCTGAAGTTTATAATGTATGACTGAACAAAATAATTTTAAATATCTATTATATATTTGGAAGTACAAACTAAAATTTATGTTATTTGATAAAACGTATATGGATAATAAATTCATTCCCCTTCTTTTCATTATTGAAATGCAAAATATTGAGAAAATCAATTGCAATCCAAATTAGCAGAAGAAAAATCTCATTTTAAATGCATATTATTAAGCAGATTATCTTTCGAGAGAAAAACGTAAAATTCCATTTATTACGTAAGAATTTGTTTCCAAAATCTTTAAGTCTTATATATATATATATATGGTTTACTTTCTCTAAAAAACCGATTAAAAACATATATGTTGTAACAATCAGTAGAAGAAATTAGAGCACAAACTTTACTGGTTTGGAAAGATTTTAATACAAGTATACTTTATTCGAATATCGTAAACTTAGCTGTATATAAATTTTTTTTAGTTCCATATAAATATCAGAAATAATGTAAGAGTTTTTCTTAAAAAATATATTTATTTCATATTTATATGCTTGCATATTTTAAATTATTTATACATATGTATTTTAGTTTATAATTTTGTAGAATTATTATATGCTACGCATAATTCTCACACATATTTTTTTTTTCCAAAATAATTTTGGTACAGAAAAAAAAATTAAGGAAATAAATCTACACAGTGTTCAACATTTTACAACGTTTTTTTTTAAATTTCACTTGGTGTGTGTGTGTCATCAAATTTTCGATCGTTAATTTAACGAACTTCCCATCAAACTAGAACTCTGAAACTTTGGGAATCGTTTTTACTCGTCTAACAATGCAATATTTAGACATTTGCGACAAATTTTAAATAATATTCAATAATTTTAATAAGTAAAAATATACCTTCAACTCGGCATTTTTAGGACTGACGAAAAATTCTCTTTCCCCCTCTGGGAAAAACGGGAATTCAACATGAGGTATCGTAAAAATTTTCTACCTTCAAAGGGGAGATAGTAAGGGTTGTTGACTTTTAGTGAGTATTCATTCGCAAGAAATATTCCAAAATTTGGAGCCATGTCATATCACAATAATTTTTTCTGAATTCTTTTCCCCATTTTTAATAGAATGACTTAGAAATTTTCAAATGCATGTTTTGATTTTATATTATGATTTTTTTTAATACGCTCGCAAATGTCTCTTTTGCAGTAAATTTTTAAGTTAAAAATTATGTTTTCGAGAATTTGATGTACAGCATTTGAGAAGTATTAAGAAAGTAAAATTTAAATGATTGGTATGTCGACTAGAAATCATGAATTAGTAAAAATTATTAGATACATAACTTTTATTTGCTCCATTCGTAATTTTTTAGTCCACGCAAATTGGTAAAAATAGTTTAATCTGAAAAAGAATTTATTATATCCATTGCTTAATTATGAGATAGCTTGATGAAGGATGTGGTGCATTATATATGAGAAAAATATTATGAAAATATTAATAAGGCACTATATAATAAATATTTGTCGGTTAAAATAATTTCAGAATATTTTTTAAAAAAATTTATTCTTATTTTTGTGCAATGTTATCGTGTTCCTTACAAAGTAATAAAGTTCGTTTGTGTTTTGTCCACGTTTTTGGGTCTAGAAGATTATGACGCCTAATACATGCAGATTTATCTGCACTTTGCCAATCATACTCAAATTAGCCTCACCTCACCTCCACGCGGTTAGATCTGGTAATCCAAAAATATTTGGAAACTAAGAAGGAAAGGCTTGTATGTGTTGTAAAATTTTTCAGTAAAAAATATTCAATAAATGATTGATTAAATTGAAATTATAATTAAATTTTTTATGTGTTTATCACGTGCTTGTTTTGATTTTAATGTATAATAATTAATATACTTTGTCATAATATAAAAACGTTGTTTTTAAAAACGTTAATTTTTATCTCGAATTATTCTTACATATGTTTCTGCATTTCTACCAATTAAAAATAACATAAAAATTTAAAACTGGGTCCAGTGACGATAGCTATACCTAAGCAAGAACTTCCTTATTAAAGTAAATTTTTTTTTAAACTCGACCTAAAGAATTCCCGGTAATTTAATGGAATACTAGTTTGGTTTGAAAATTGAACCGGATTATTTTTAAAAGAAAATTCTGGTAATTTTCAAACAATTTTTTAAAATGTTTTCAACTATTCTGTCAGAAGGATAAGCGTTCTTGTCCAATGACCTTCTTGATAAGGCAAGCATACTTGCAACAGAAATACTGCTTAACGTAATCAAAATGAAAAAATTATAATTCGATAAAAAAATGCACAGTAACAAACAGAAAAGTTTCTACTCTTCTAATTTTTATTGAAATTATTTTAAATTTCTTGAAAGCAAATTGGTAAATACTACTTACTGAAGAATCACAAATGGTTTAAAAAAAACTTGTACTGTGAGATCGTATTTTAATATTTATCTCAATATGTATAAAATCAATTTTTACGGTGAGATGTAATAATTCATGCATCATAAATAGGAATAAGAAAACAACCTGTAACTTACCAGTGCAGAAGTCGAGAAACGGCTCCACTTCCTTCACGTGGTTCCAAAGAAAAAGGGAGATTTTGAAACCCTGAAATGCGGGTTGATAAGTTGATAGTAGCTTTTGTTAGTGACATTCCTCACAGGTCCACACTTTCTGCAACATGTGGGGGGGAATCGACTTATATTCGCAAGGGAGAGTGTTTTGGAGGGAGTGTAGTGGAGGCGCATGTGCAGTTCGGGAAATCATTCGATGTTTTGTTGGACTAAATTCTGTCATAATGCCATGATATCTATATCTCGAGCTACTGACCCATGTAAACAAGTCTTGTACTCGTTTGTTTAGCACTGCGTTTGTGATATGTGTCAAGTAAATTAATTTTTGCAATATACGCTACTTTTTAATAGAATGACAGATTATCACATTTTTTTTTTATCTTCTTGTTCCTTAAATAATATTTAAATCTTAATTTTGGATTGTGGTAGCATAGAGGTATTGAAGCATTCTTCTATCAAATAGCGAAAACAATGATTTAAATTTCTTAATTTAGGTTAGCGGTAGTATAGAGATATTGGAAAATTTTTCTATCAAATAACTAAAATAATGGCTTCAAATTTATTTCGTTTTCACACAGACATTTTAAATAATTTTAAAAAAGGATAATTTGCAAAAAAAAAATATTGAAAAAATGATACTTTGGAACATTGAATAAAGAATAACATATTCATGTTCTTGTACTTCACAAATAAAACGGCTCACATTCACAATAAAAATGCAATACGCTCAGAAAAAATATTATTAATTTCAGTTATTTAAAATTATGTACAATTGTTCTCTATTTTGTTGAAAATGTGTTTAATAAACCTTCCACGTTCTTTTTAGGATGACGAAACTATGGCGTCTTTAGTGTCATAAATCAGCAGATTGTTATTGGGAAACACGTGTGAGACTCACGGTGGGGTTGCTTGAATATGGGGTTGTTCTGCAAGTTTAGTACTTTCGCCATCTGTGCACAAACATTCCTTTCTTCGCCAACAGAGAGAGGGGCTTGGTTACTGAAACACTGAATTTTATCTGATAAGTGAAACAAAAACATTTAATTATCAAATACAAGCCTTGAATTAATTTTTAAGTAAAATCACTCGAGTGTTTCTAGGACGATCGAGACATTTTTGCAGTTGCATATTTTTTTTTTTTTTTTTTTATAAATTCAAGAAATTTAAAGAATTTGATCTGTCTCTTACCACTTTCATATGAATATTTCCTAGAAGAGTTATAAGAAAACATTATCGTTCATTCAGCCCTTCAAACTCAAATGTTTTCTATCTCATTTTATCAGTTGCTTATATGATAAAATAGTAAATTTAATTAGTAAAATGTTGTATATATTTGTGAGATATTTTTAAGAAAAAGCTTTATGAACAGCAATTAAGGACTACGTTCAATTGAAGAGCCCCACATAAAGTCAATATGTCAAAACATAAAAAAATATGGATATAAATTAAAGAAAATGTAAATTATAAAAGATATTATGGACTGGAAAGTGGGTAAATCAATCTTCAGCATTTCGAAAATAAATAAATTAAAAAAAAAAAAAAAAAAAAAAAAGTAATAACGAAAAAGGGTTTAAAAAATGCATGAATTATTTCCTTAAATCATGATTTGACGATGTTCTTGCAATGTCATCTACATGAACGGAACAATGGGAGGAGAGGAAGCGAAGCTCAAATATGAGAACGCAGGAAATTTGTTTCGTTGAAACTGCAGAGTGTTGATGGTGTGTACCTTGAAGCATTTATTTCGAATTTTAGAACTAGAATAAAATAAGATTAACAGAATACAATTTCTATTAGATTTTTATTACTAAATTCGTAAGAGAATTTTGATATACTTTACCAAATAACTAGTTCCGAATGAATGTTCGAGGTATTGCTATTCCTGTATTCTCAGAGAAGAAATCCGAGCTTTTTTAAGAAAACTATTTTTTTCCTTGTACGCTATTTAGCTAATATTTATCTAATTTGCTAAATATCGCTCAATAACAATCAATTCCTATTTTTTTCCGCTCTAGAGTTTTATTAATCCTAACGTCACTGTATTCCTGTAGTTTACGGAATTAACTTTGTTTCCCTTTTTGAAAAAGAAAGTACAAGAAAAACATATTTCTTAGTGGGTTGTGTACAAACTTTTAAATACACAATCAGTGAATGATATTTCGACATTTTCGTCTTCCTCCCCTCTGCTCATGAAGACCACTTTTTTACTATGTACAGCTCTGGCAAATATTACTACATTTTATTCCGCCGTCGTGGGTCTTAAATTTTAAAATTCCGCTGCTTTGTTGGACTGTTAAGTTTTATTTTAAACACACACACACACATAGCTATTGAGCAATGTTAAATATTACACTTCCAATATCTACAATGCATGAAAAATACTTCCATTAATTACATAACTACTGGAATGTTTATTTATTTCACGGATTCACATTAATTTAAAGTCAATCCTTAACCATAAAAATTGACTCTCTTTTTTATTTGAATTATAACTGAAAGTGGCATTAAATTATCTCTGTATCTTTTCTGTCAATAGGATAGTCAAAGGAAAAATGTGGTAATGATACAACCGTGGGGTGAATATTAGAATGGAAAAGGCTTTGTCCCTTTCTAATATTTAGGGATTTAAAAAAAGGGATTGTCTGAGAGATACGAGTTATTGCTTAGCATCTGTCAACAGAAAGATTACCGTAATTTATTTATGAAGATGCTTTAAGGTAATTTATTAAAATAAACAACATTATTATTCAATGTTTACATAACTATATTTGTTTGGTAGTAATTTTGTAGTTGATACCGTTTAGATATGATAATTTATATTTCGTGTTAAAATTAAACTAACTGACTTAAATTTTGATTCCTATTGAATGGATATACTAAGATGGAACTGTATTTTTTTATTAATTCTATTTTAGCATGAAATCAGAAATTTTTTAAATTTAAGA
>BMAW01018146.1:0-11773 GCA_019974015.1 Nephila pilipes | reverse complement strand
ATGATTCATTCGAAGACTTTGTACCAGTAACGACTGAAATTATTTTAAAAGTTATTTACATATTTTAAATTTTTGACAAAAACATTTACTTCCTTGCACAACATCTGATTGAAGTTCACAATTGTGGATTATGGTAATTTTCCAATAGCTGTGTTCCTGACAAAAGCCGCCAAGGTTAAAAATTGGCACAGATATCGCCAAGCTTAAATGTTGACGAGAAAAGAACATTTGACCCATTTGGACTTTTATAATTATTACATTTTTATCGCCAAGTGGTAACAGCTAACATTTGGTGATAAATGCACCAACTTTTAAGCTTGCCAGATTTTTTCAGGTATCCAGTTAACAGAAAAGTACCGGATTAAAAGTTAAAGTTAATGACTTAAATATAGCAAAACGGATGCCTGCACTCAATATTGTGTTTTTATCGCAGCGTACAGGAAAGATAATCAGATGCTCTAATTATTAAATAACTAAGCAAATTGCATCGGGTGAGAAGAATTTAAAGAACAATATTTTCCATGACATAACATAATTTAATAATTTTCCGCATTTTTTTCATTGTGAATTTCACTAAAAAAGAGTGCTAGTAATACAATTTTTTGATGTTAAAATTATTATATTCTTACGAAAATACTAATTTTTTAATTGTGAGACAAAAATCTTATATCTGTTTCTAAGACTAGTGTTAGGATGGTTATGGAATTTTAGTACAAAGTTTAAATCTGAGATCATTGAAAAAAAACCTTTTTTATTGATATTGCTTTAATTAAAATCAATTAAAATATTTTCCGTGAGAATAAATTATTTCAGTGAATTTCATTGAAGAGATTACTGATAGTAGTCTTTGGAACAGCAGATACTTCAAAGATTGGGCTTTAAATCAGACTTCAATTTTATGGGCATTGACTCTAACCATTTTTGAGACACAAAATCCGTCCAAGCTAAGGATCTTTTCTTGTGGATTTTTTCTTATTAGATCTCTCCACTGATAAATTATAACCTCTCAAGCAACTGGATTCGTAAATAGTATATTATTTTAACTTGAAAATCAGGTATAATTTTCCAACAGCTTCTTCTTGAAGATAATATTTTCATACTAGCGTAATACTTAAATATTTTATAAGTACTTTCAATAAATAAAAGTTTGTGTCTTATTGTAAGAGTTATCCTCGAAAATATTCCTTTATTTCCTGTATACTTAAAAAGAATTTTTATTACATAGCTGATAGCTGTTAAAAATAACTGCTAAATTCTTCTCTGCAAGGCAAAATATACAAAAAATATTATCTTATCAAATTAAAAAAAATAATAATCACAAAATTTAATATTTTAAATTGAATAAATACATATGAGATGTGGCTAGTAAATAACGAGACTGGCACTGCTACAAATAAGTACCCATGCCCCAAACACCAGTGGCCGACAGCTGTTTCTTTCGAATGCAGAGCCTCTCGCTTCTGTTGTAGTGAATGCAATCATAATGCATTATATGCAAAGCATAATTTATGTTAATTATGTAACACGAGCAAGTTGATCCTCGCCTCGAGTGTGACGTCATCAGTAGCGCTCTTGTACGTCCATATTGTCCGTGACATCAGTTTCAGTTCTCTTTCCGCGGAGAAACTACACGTTAACACACAAGCACTGTTCGGCTTCTGGAGGAATATTAAAGTTGTAAGGTTTTAAAAAGGATAAAATAAATACATTTTTGATAAACGTTTGTTTGATTCCAAACAGCCGCACACCATACGTCTTACACTGTAAACAAATCCGCATTCTCGTAATCTTCGTTAGCATTAGATTTTTTTTTTTTTTTTTTTTTTGGTTTCGCCGGAAAAATGATAAGTGAGCAATGAAATATTGTAAAATTTTGCTTAAAACTTCGAAAATCCGTTATAATTTTATTGAAAGAAATGTATGGCAATGAATATTTATCGCATGCTATCTATTTTGAGTGGCTTAAGCGTTTTCAAGATAGCTAAGAAGACGTTCAAGATTATTCATGCTCTGTTCGTCCTTCTATGTCAAAAACGGATGACAATATCAAAAAAAATCCCATCTCAGTGTTAGATCATCCGCCTTATTCGCTGGATTTAGAGTCATTCGTCTTCTATCTATTTCCTAAGGTGAAATCTGCATTTAAAATATTAAATATTTGAGAAAGAGAAAATGGCACACCTCCTGAAAGAGGTGAGCGAAGACTTCCAACACTGCTTTGAACATAGGAAGATTCACATGGAACTTTGTACGGATAGAGGAGGGGTGTTATATAGAAGGTGATTATAAATAAATATGTATGACCTCAAAACAAAATGCTTTACAGTGTCAGTCTCGTTATTTAATAGCCACACTTCTACATTTGCTATTTAAAAAATAAAAAGAATGCAAATTTGTGAAAATATCCACAATCTATTCATGTACTTATTTCTTAATTACAAAGAGGAGTTAAATAATTATTTAATTACACATCCAACTGTTACGTTATTTAATTTACCAACTTATCACGTTTATTTTTTGCAGGATTTATTGTCCCAAATTTAGAAGTGCGGTTGGGCCTTGGTAATTCGCAAGTCTGCTTAGCTCCCTTTTTGATGAGATTCTAACTAATATTTTTCCAGATGACGTACTAATGTCTTCTCTTAACACGTGAATTCCTATTAAGAGAAGACATTAGTACATTTTTTTTAAAAAAAATTTATATTTTATATACCGTGATTTGGAGTTCCAATTTTCAGTAGTAAATTTATACTCCGAATGAAAGGAATTAGAAACAAGAAAAGATGTGTCAAATGGTGCATGTGCACATAGAAATAAACCAAAAAGGGATGCAGGAGAAGAAACCTTGAAAAGCATTCTAAAATAGACGAGCACAGATCCTGAGTCAAAAACAGGGGGACGATGGAGCAAAATGCGTCACTAACGTGGGAAGAAACGTGACAGTTTTAAAAAAAAATAGCTGAAAAGTAGGTAACAAAACTCCTAGAGAGCGGAGGGAAAGGGGGAAAATAGTCTCTATATATATAAAACTGTTAAGAGAAAGAGTTTGAAAACAGATCGGAAAACCAGATCGTTATCCAAGGTCAAGTAAAAAGGCAGCAAAACATAGTGAACAATAATAATAAAAGAGAGGGGAGAAGTCCGCACTCTCAATGTTTGAGGCAAGAGGGGTACGCGACGAAGGGAGGCAAATTCCCTGATCATAAAGTTAGTTCGGTGACTTTCATGAAAAAAAAAAGAGAAGATAAAAATAGACTGAGAAGATATAAACAAAAGGCTGTTTTTCAAATACATTCTTTGAAAATTTTGGAGTTAGATAGGGTCGACCGCTTTAATCATCTTTAATTATCTTTTTTTCTTATTTGAATGTTTGGAATGAATGTGAATCATCATTTCTCGGAAAGTGAAATGCTTCAATTTAAATTTTTTCTAAAGGAGATTATTTTTAAGATCTTGTGATCAGTGAAATTAGGTGACCGTTCAACCATTTTTTGCTGGTCAAATAATTACAGTCAGAAATATTTTTTTTCATGTATAAGTAATTTCTATTATAATTAAGGATATTGTAGGGTGAATCAAAGTAAAACGTAAAATTTATATTGACGATGGAATTTATATTACTAATCACTTTAAATTAATACTGAATCTCGTGGAATAGTAACCATGGATTACAACTACCAAAGTTAATGGGTTTCGACATGAATTAAAATTATCCTTTCAAATTCATATTAAAAATAAATCACTATTATTTTATAATCTTCACGCCATCAAATATCATCACCGTAAATTTTGTGAAAATGATGAATTAACTTGGCTGAAAAACATTTTAAATGATAATGGTTCACGTAATCGAATTAAAAATTATAACTACCAAAAATAAAAATGTGACAACTGAATTAAAAGAAATAATAAATTTGTGAATACTCTTCTAAATTTAAAAGGAAATTCTTAAAAAATTTCCTATTATTTTAATGAAACTTCGACTGTTGAAACATACAAACCTAAGATTTATTGAACAACTTTCTTTGCTTCCGTATAGTTTATACATAGATTATTCGATCATAGTAATATATTTATTTAAGTTATCAATTTTACCTTTAAATTTAATAAAAACAAAAGTAAATCACTGAATTGTGTTAATATTATTATTTTATAAACAATTAACAATATTTTATTTTATTACTTTATTGTCGAGGCTCAAAGTCCTTCCGTTTCTGTGGTATGGAGAGAGAAGTTGGATAGATTAGGAGAGCAAAATGCCCTCTCAGTGGTCATCCTCATCACTTGATTGAGATTCAAAATTACGAGGTCTGTCGCTAATAGATCTAATGTTTCTTCTAGTGCGACGTTAATAAAACCAACTAATCTCAATACTTTCTTAATTTTATAAAATCTTGTTACTTTTTAATCTTATAAAATATTTTGACGTAATCACGTTATATAGGAGTTCAAAATTTATTTAAAAACCGTAAATGAATTTTTATATAATTAAAAATAAATTTATATAATAATAATTTTAAAATGCTATAAATTTTTAAGAAATAATTTATTTCCAGTACTTTATTTTATTGAAAATTTCTGATGCAGTTTTCTTATAGAGGAATTCAAAAAGATCTACTGAAAAATCATAATTGGAATTTTGTATTAACAGAAATAATAATTTGAATTGTTATTTTATCATTTCATAATTCTAATCTTGTTTCATCTGCAATAAGAGAAGCTTGTTTATTGAGTATTATTTTCAATTTTCTTTATATATTTTTTGTATTTTGTTTCAGATTAAGCAAAGTTTCTTGTCTAAAATTAGATCTTGCTTAAAATAATTTATAACCTCATTTGACATTCTCGTTATACTAATCGAGATACTAATAATTCGATATAAAAATCAACGTTTTTATATGGTGACAAAGTTTATTAGAGAGAATTATTGAAATATTAGTTAAAACTGTTAGTTATTTTTAATTTTAAAATTTACTTAAAAAGAGACATTTGTGAGCGTATTAAAAAATTCATAATACTCATAAAATCAAAACATGCATTTCAAAGTTTGTAAGTCATTCTATTAAAAAAAAAAAAAGGGGAACCAGAATTCAGAAAAAATTACTGTGATAAGACACGGCGCCAAATATTGGAAACTTTCTTTCTTGCGAATGATTACTGACTAAAAGTCAGCAACCCTTACTATCTCGGAGATAGTAAAGGGGAAATACTATCTCCCCTTTGTGAGTACAAAAGGTTTACGATACCACATGCTGCGGGGGGAGTGCCCGGTGCTCCCAGAGGGGGAAAGAAATTTTTTCCTCAATCCTAAAAGCGCCGAGAGGAAAGAATATTTTGACTTGTTAAAATTACTAAAATATTAGTTAAAACTTGTCCCAAACGTCTAAATATTACATTGTTAGGCGAGTACGAACGATTCCCAAAATTTCAAAGCTCTAGCTTGATGGGATGTTGGTTAAATTAACGATCGAAAATTTGATGACACACACACACACTCACACACACACACACCAAGTGAAATTCAGAAAAACGTTGTAATTAAGCGTTAATCCAAGTATGAAATTCGTTAATTTGCCCGCCACAGAAATCAATGTTATTTGTTGTTGGTTAAAGGGTGATAGTAAAATTTGAAAGTAATGAGATATGAGTAGGTAAACAAACTATGTAGCAAATATATACAATATAATAAATATATAAATATCTTTTCAGTATAGTTATGATGGTATTTGATCAACCAAAGTAAGGTTGGCTTCTGTTGCTGTAGCACATATACCTTAGAAGATCTGCAGGGTGTGTCGAAATCATGGGCAAAAATTTAAAGGTTGATAGAAAACCTCTAACTACCAATTTTCACCATACAATGAATAGGTGGAGAGCAGTGTAGAACCTCTAGATGGCGCTGTAATGGCAAGCATGAAGCGCGAGTTTTCAAACACATTGTCATTTCTAACGTCGATTCCTCCTGAAATCCATTGTAGAAATGACGAATGACGATGTGGAAGGAAACTCGCGCCTTATGTTTCCATACAGCGCCGTTTAGCAGTTCATCGGGCTTGCTCTCCGCCAATGCATTGTGTCGTGAAAATTGCTTGTTTAGAGGGTTTCTGTTACCCCTTAAATTTTTGCCCCTGAAAATGAGATTCACTAAGAATCTGTGTTATTTCTTACGTTATTGGATGGATTTAAACCAATGAAAGGCAACCGAAACATAAACAAACTTTCTCCATATTGTATTATAGCATGAGTTGAAGTAATATCGACTTCTTTGTTGTACAATCGACAATGTTGTGTGTTTAAAGTTAGTAAAATTAAAAATATGTATTATATTTATTTTTATTAGAGAAGTTGAGCAATGAAGTCCAGAAATTTCAATTTTACTTATTATTAGTGAAATAAATAGCCTTAAGAATTAATCTTTGTCTGAACAAATAAATTTAAATGGATTATTTTCCCATTATTATCCTTATCGGTACACTTTTTTTCATATTTAATGGTAAATGAATAAAAAACTTTCCCATATACAGATGAAAAGCTAATTGTCCTGAATTTATCGTTCTGATACGTTGGTTATTTTGCTTTATGGATTCATGCATATAATGATAAAATTTTCTCCAAAAATATTGTGATAGACACCTTTGAAAGAAGGAACAGAGAAAATAAATTTAATTCTTGAACCGAAATTATTTAATTCTATAAATAAATTCACCAAAAAGTATTTTGTTACTTTGTATAAATGAATGTTTTAAGTCAATTAATGATAGATTGAGTGCAATGCATATGGTTGGAAACTGTCAAATTATTGATAAATAAGAGCTGGTAACACAGGAGGCTAATTATTACCTTCTCTTCTCCCTACAATAAGTAATGTCTATCTTGGAAAAAAATTCTAAGTGAAAACTTAAATTTGTATAAATACTTTTCTATTTATATATAAATTTATTATAAAAAATATTTTTACTAAAATTTACTTTTCCTCCTTTATTACAACTAATAAATTCCTCATAAAGTATTATAAAATTTTAATTTTATTTACTACATGTTTCAATTTTTATGACGTTAAAAGGAAAGTCAAAACTTCGAAAACTTTGTTAACTTTATCTAATTTTCATTTAGCATGACAGATAAGATTAATGATATTATTCTCTCTAACGAATTTTTTTCAACTGTTTAACCAAAAAACATATATTTCGAGTAAAAAGTTTCAGAAAAAACAATGTAATTGCACAAAACTTATTTGCTGCGTTCCTCATCATCTTAATTTAACCAAATTACTTTCCTTAAAACTGTGTGTATCTTGGGAACTCCTTTTTTGCCACATTTACTTCTAATTAATTTTTTTTTTTTCAGAATTGTTTTGGATATTTCTAGAACTTTAAGCTTACTTTTTTCTGCATTTCTTTCATATAAAGACATTCGTAGATATTTAACTTGCATATAAACAAATTTTAAAAAAAAATTAATTTATTTTTAAGTTACTGAAATATTTAATGGAATGACCTAACATTTTCGTACAAATTTGTAGGCAAAATCCACTATTTGTAAAAGAAATTCAACTATTTGCAAACCAAATTTTAAAAAAAAGTGTAATGGTTAAATACTTTAAAAAATTAATATATTCGGTTGTTTATAATTTATATATAAAAAATATACGTCGATAGTAACATAAGAGTTTTCAGTTATGGGTGGAATCCTGAATTTCTTTGAGTTTTTTTACAAATTCGGTGTATAGAGAGCATATTTTATAAAATTGGTAGATAATAAAAACAATTTTTAAAATTTCCAGGGTAAAGCCTATTTTTTAAAAGTTTTTGATGAAAAAGCAAACTTGTAATTTAATGTGGTGTAATTTAATGCCTTTTAAATTACTCTTATGAAACAATGAACATATTATTTCTTAATAAATTGAATTTCTTTGATTTTTCAGTTGTATTTACCAATTCAGAATCGTTACTTAAATATTTATTTTCAAATATTCGGAGACATTGGAATTCACCAAATAAAAGAAAGTGCTTTTGAAGAAGATAAATATATTCTTTAATATCTTCATTTAGGTTAAAAAATATCATTAAGGCATTTTTTACACAGTCAAAAGGGGCTTGGATTATAATACACTTTATTGTTGTTTCTTTAATGGCTTTTCCTCCATTTGAGATTCATTCAAACATTTAGCATGCAGTTTTTTTTCTTTTAAATTTAAATACATATCATTTACAAGTTTATTAAAATGTATAACTATTTAGTAGGTGTATTGCATTTTTACACCAAATTCATAAAACGTCAGCAATTGTTTTGAATAATATTAAAAAATTTACCCTACAGTAGATCACATCTGATTATTCTCAGGTTTGCCAATATTATTTAATTGTAACATCACTAGTAAATATAGTTCAGCCAATAATCAGATGAATTAATCTTATTTAATTTTTTTTACCTACTCTTGATAAATATCCAATATTTAATATATTTATTACGTCAGTTGCAACAAACCATTATGCGTCCTCAACTTATGCGTCAACAAACCATTATGCATCTAAAATTACTACTTATCTGATTGCTACTTATCCATCTCCTTTTCTATATTTTTTGGGTTAGCCTAAAGCTGCAAACCCAAGCTAGAATTTTTTTAACCAGAATAATGACATATAGATTGAACTAAGACAATAATATTAATAAAGGTGTACGGAAAATAGTTTCATTGAAAAGCAACATTTAAATTTTTTATGAGCTAACGAATACGAATTTACAAACTAAAGCCTCGTACCTACTGTTTTAAGAAAAAATTTAAACATACTTTTAAAACAACAGCAACAATGAAAATAAAACTCATTCAAAAATATACAAAGTCTAAATCTGAATTTAAACAATCTCTTTTGATGTTCTTTTTCTGCGAAATCGCGAATAACTGCATTCGAACATAATTTATTACTCAATTTATGTTCAATGGACAACATTTTTTAACCTATTAAAACAATTTCGATTGATTCTTACACAATTTTTTATTATTTTTAATTTTCTTAAAGTTTTTTTTTTACCCGAAGCAACAGTTATGGACGATATTAACATAATTCGCAAAATAATGCTTAAATTTTGGTCGAATTGAAAGGAAAATAATGAATTTAAAAGAACGTCAAAACTAGAACTTCTTTCGAACAATTCCTGCTGTATTTGATTATACTGTTCATTTATATTTGCTGGACTCAAGTGTTATCTCCAGTATTCAACGCCCGTCTGTAGAGGACGTCTTGTAAGGGGGCGAGTGTAAGATGTCACTCACACAGACCCCTCAGTGTCCATCAGAGTTGTGTCAGTGTGTAAGCGATCGAGTTGATACTCGTGAGTAGGAATCGCACAGTAATGCAATCAGGGTAGGACTTAATAAATATTGTTTTTATTATGCAACCGGGTCTGATCTTTGTCTCAGAAATATAGACAAACGAATATACAACAGTTAAAGAAAGAATGTCGTGAAGTGACCAGATATGCTAACAGTAAACTCCTTAGATCACCAAGATAACGCGACAAGAACAAAAGGAACTGTTATTATTAGTTATAAATTTTAAGCCTGATCTTGTCTGAAGTTTAAAGATAAGTGAGATGTATAAAAGGAAACTAGGTCAAAAAAAGAAAGAAAGAAAAAGAAATGTAAATTACAATCAAAAGGATTGCTAATAAATGCTCATTATTATTTGGAAAAGTAAAAAATGTGTATTTCTATAGCTCATAAGTGGAAAGAAAATTTGTCACTTTAATTGAAAATAATTCGATATAAAAACCAACGTTTTTAAAAACAACGTTTTTATATGGTGGCAAAGTTTATTAAAGAAAATTATTGAAATATTAGTTAAAACTGTTGGTTATTTTTAACTTTAAAATTTACTTAAAAAAAAGACATTTGTGAGCGTATTAAAAAATTCATAATACTCATAAAATCAAAACATGCATTTGAAAGTTTGTAAGCCATTCTAATAAAAAAAAAAATGGGAACCAGAATTCAGAAAAAATTATTGTGATAAGACATGGTGCCAAATATTGGAATCTTTCTTTCTTGCGAATGATTATTGACTAAAAGTCAGCAACCCTTACTATCTCGGAGATAGTAAAGGGGAGATAGTATCTCCCCTTTGTGAGTACAATAGTTTTACGAAGCCTCACGTAGTGTGGGGAGTGCCCGGTGTTCCCAGAGGGGGAAAGAAATTTTTTCCTCAATCCTAAAAGCGCCTAGAGGAAAGAATATTTTGACTTATTAAAATTATTGAAATATTAGTTAAAACTTGTCGCAAACGTCTAAATATTGCATTGTTAGGCGAGTACGAACGATTCCCGAAATTTCAAAGCTCTAGCTTGATGGGAAGTTGGTTAAATTAACGATCGAAAATTTGATGACACACACACTCACACACACACACACACCAAGTGAAATTCAGAAAAAAGTTGTAAAATAGTTCAGTCGCTAAAGGTAGCGTAGTAAAGTAGTAAGTTAAAAATAAAAAGTTAAGCATTTATCCAATACAAGTAATCGAAATATATTTTTGTGGATTGTGTTTATTTATTTATTTTTAGGGTCTAGTGCAGACAATTTTTAAAACGTTTTTCTGAATTTCACTTGGCGTGTGTGTCATCAAATTTTCGATCGTTAATTTAACCAACTTCCCATCAAGCTAGAGCTTTGAAATTTCGGGAATCGTTCGTACTCGCCTAACAATGCAATATTTAGACGTTTGCGACAAGTTTTAACTAATATTTCAATAATTTTAATAAGTCAAAATATTCTTTCCTCTAGGCGCTTTTAGGATTGAGGAAAAAATTTCTTTCCCCCTCTGGGAACACCGGGCACTCCCCACAAACCACATGAGGTATCGTAAAACTCATAAAGGGGAGATAGTAAGGGTTGCTGACTTTCAGTCAGTAATCATTCGCAAGAAAGAAAGATTCCAATATTTGGCGCCGTGTCTTGTCACAATAATTTTTCCTAAATTCTGGTTCCCATTTTTTTTAATAGAATGACTTACAAACTTTCAAATGCATGTTTTGATTTTATGAGTATTATGAATTTTTTAATACACTCATAAATGTCTTTTTTTAAGTATAAATTTTAAAGTTAAAAATAACTAATAGTTTTAACTAATATTTCAATAATTTTCTTTAATAAACTTTGCCACCATATAAAAACGTTGGTTTTTATATCGAATTTTTCATTTTGCAATTTCTAAATTTTGCCTTCGTTACCAGCCACTTACCTTATCTACCTCCCTGGGTCGGCCCCGCCTCCACCTTTCTATCTGTCTCCCTTTCTTCTTTCAAAATTGAAATTGATGCAGGTTTCCCATTTTCAAATATTCTACTGGTTTCCCTTCTTTCTTCTTATCCTATTCTCTACACCTCATGTACATAGTAACTCTACTTTGCATAATTTATAAATTGAGTTGTTAGAATAAACCAGTTTTAGAAATACCCATAAGGACAGTAGGCATCCTAATAGATTACATACTTGTACATCAAAACATGATACATAATTATAATATTGATATCAGTACACTAAATTGCTGATACCCTTTCAGATGTCTATTATTCAATAGTCATTGACCCTCAAATTCGGAAAATTTTAACTAAAATTTGATTCGTATTAAAAAAATTTCAAAAATACCTATTAACAATATAAACTGAAGTTTGTTTTTAAATTAATTTTAACTTATTATGTATAGAGAGGAATATTATATAGATAAAAGAAAAGCAGTGTTTAAAAGTTATGTATTTTAAATTAAAATAAATTTCA
>BMAW01018145.1:0-12700 GCA_019974015.1 Nephila pilipes | reverse complement strand
TCAAGCATGGGAAGAACAGCCGTGGTTTTACAAATGTATCCAAAAAAGTTTTATTATCTATTAAAAATTGATCAATCAAGTAAAATTATTTATTATCTATTAAAAATTGATGTGCTCTCTTCGGGTCTCAATCCCAGCAAAGAGCTCTAATTATAATTGGAATTAAGTTTTCTTACCGAGTCCTCTCAGTTCTGACAGTCCTTTAGGACAGCCCTTGCTGGGCTCGGTCATCTGAAATAAAAATTCAAACTTTAATTGTACATAAAAAATACCAAAGAACATTTCACCATAAGTCCCTTCGTATCATATTTCAATACTATGGGAATATCTTTGTTCATTGACTCAACTATCGTCACGATTTTTCTTCCGTAATCTTGTTCAGAAACAATTACAAAACTCATTTTAAAAAGCACAATGGCCTTCTTGCGTGAATGGGCGATACAATGCATATTGAGCCAACAAGCTTACTGAAGAACGTGGAGGTGCATTACTAGACGCAGGGAGGGAATGCGATACGCGGATCCTGCGAAATAACAGCATCCAGTCTGTCTGCTGCAAGCCTAATATATTTGATGCAGAAGTGTATGGTTGGAGATACACTGGTGACATCACGGTGTCTTTTGATCACTAATAATTTAGAAACAGCATCGTTTTGTAACTGTAAGACCGTTTTTCTTAATTATATTCTGTGTAAATATATTTAATTCAATAAAATGTAATTTACCTTAATTTATAGCAGAATGTTCTTGATTTCTCTAATGAGGTTCGGGAGGGTTAATTGCTTCCCGTGACTCAAAAGGTGAAAGTTATATTAATGTTTGAGGTAAGAATTTAAATCGGTATCAAATTCATCAATCGTATGCATATATATATATATATATATATATAAGTGATGCTTCCCTGTAAGGTTTCTCTGTTCGAGGAAAAGATGGTTTCACAAAGATGACACCAGTTTACAAAAGATAGTTTAAGCAATGGACCCTTTCCCTTGGTGATAGTTTTGACGACGATTTGGTGACATTGCGACTTTGGCGACCAATGGAAAGTACTTGAAAGCGCTGGATCCTAATCGAACTGGAAGAAAGTAATGGACTTTTCATGAATTTCCCATTTGACATCCTGCCTGCCGGAAAAAGGTATAAGTACGCCAAGAGCTACAGTCGATTGATGAGTCTGGCGAAGGAATCAGTTTATCTGTGGTGTCTGCTTTGTAGACTGGTCGGGGTATCGTGGTCTAGTGAATCTGCTGGAGGTTCGCCTGAATATAGCGGAATTGAATGAGTCTGTCTTTGGGGATTGTCTTTGGGAGAGATTTACTGAAGCTGTTGGCACTTGAAGTGGTGCATGCGGGTTAAATTTCCGAAGAAGCAGCGTGTATATGCTGGAATTTGTTGGATCCTGCCCAGGAAGGGCAGAATATAACTGCTCAGGCTGTCCGCAATGAGGAGTAATAAGCTGGTGAGCTGAACGTTGCTGAAATAATTGTGACTGTCCTTAAAAGTGTGTTTTGTTCCTGTATCGGGGTCACTAAATTGTTCAATTCCTATATTTTCTTGTTTGTGCTGTTATTGTCCAAGCCTTTTTACCTGTGTGTCAACCTTCAGATTGTGAATAAAGCGTCATTAGTTGTTATCCTCCGAGTTGGACTTGATTTCACTCCTACACACCCACAGGAAAAATTTTCGCAATTATATAAATCTTGGGAAACATTCGCGAAACAAGGAAAAGCCTGAGCAAGAAAACGGTAACTTGAAATTTTTCAAAAGGATACTTTACTGCAATATAGTGCACTACAGATATTTCAAGAACAAATTCAGAAAATCTTTCAGATCGATTATCTTTGTAAAAATATTTGTCAGACTAATATCTTTTTGAAAGAAGCGTCTTCCTCAGGTAGTGAACTCAGGCTCTAAATAATTGGTAAAATAATTATGTTACTGAGGAATATTGAAATACACAGGATCGTTTGGGAGCAGTGGTTCCTATCGTTTTGGTATCGTCCTCTGGTTGGCCAAGAAACTTCGCCAGGAGTGACCATTCTCCTGCCGATCTCATACCCGGATGATGAGGGAGAGGAGAATAGGATTTAAGAGTCCCCGATTTACTTTATAGTAGCAAGGTGCAATTTCATCTCGAACAAAAATGACAAATCATTCCGACTGGTTTGGATACATCCAATTCCTTGAGCACCAAAGCATACAATCTTGCGCGCATGAATCGGGCTCGGTTGAACTAATTATAGGGCTTCCGACTTCAAAGCTGTAGTGCACCATGTGCGGGGAGGGAGGGAGGTTGCTCTAAAATATATGGATAGCCAAGAGATCTAAGGAAGCTTGTTTAGTCCAAATATAAGGAGCGTTCAAGATCATCTGCCGTCCACCTGGGCAATACTCACAAGAACGCACTAAGAAATTAGATTAATACTACTAATCGTGGAACGTATATGTATCAATGAATTGTTCTACATGTCTTTAAACTATCAGGCTGTATTAAAAAAAGGTATTTTTCGGTACATTATAGCTTCATTCCCTAAACTATGTTGATAAGTATATGTTAACACATTATTTGCGTATAGCATAAAATTACATTTTTCGCAAACTTTTCCTAGAGTGAACATCCCGTAAAATTAAGCTAAAATATTATAAAATCCAACGCAACGACCAATTATAACAAATGTATGAAAGGCGTAGAGAGAGATCATGCAAATCCACATCTGTTCGTATTACCACACACACACACATTTTGCCTAAAACTTCTCAAAGGACCGAAAGAGTTTCAATGTATCTCGTAAAGCATTCTCTCTTTTTTTTAAAAAAGAGTTCAATTAAAAAGTTTTTACACGAAGTTGCCGTGCGATGGATCATACATCAACTACTTGAAAGCATTCAAAATCCCGGATCATTCTTGTCGAAAGCTACGAAACGGACACAAAGATAGGATACCCCAGGAAGTTTATCTGTGGACACGAGGAAGCATGTGTTAGAGAAAATCGTGGGGAAAGGAAAGAAAAAAATACAAACACAATGCTGTCTTGGCGCAATTTGAAGAAACTTCTCAGCAAGACATGTTGCATATGTTAATTCTGCCTAGTAGCCCATCACATGGTATCAAAAATTAAAACGTTACTAATATGTGATGGTTACAAGATTCTAATTAGTTTCTAAGGGGTAGTGTTGAAAATCATGTTGCGTGAGCAAATTTTCGTTCTTTGCAATTTCGATCATTTTGATTCCGATTGTGATCTTTCATCATGATTTTGCGTATAGATCACTATATAATTTTTGAACGATAATAAAGTGAGTGAGTGTGAATGAATGTAAATGTTATTGGCACAAGAGCCATGTAATGTTTGATTGTGGTTCGAAGATATAGTGAAACGAGTTACGCACTACATCTCCCCACCAAGTGGGGAACACTACATCTCCCCACCAAGCTCTGACGTTACATTTGAGTGCAAATTTAACTCAGCAGCTGAAACTCTCAAAATTAAAACTCAAAATATTCACACAATGCAAAATTAGTTCACAATTATTAATACTAAATGCACTATAATAATTATAAGAAAAGAAGCAATACTTAAACGCGAACAATGTTACACATTACAAATTATCACAAATCACACACATTATAAAACATTAATTAATGTAAAGTTCTTGATTTTCAAAATGACTCAAATTAATAAGATATTCTAAATGCAAAAGAATGGAAAGAACACATGAACTAGCACAAATACTCATATAAAAAAATCAAAAATACATACTTGCGTTCAGCAATAATTGATGATGTTCACACTAAGCGTGATAACGCATCTGCATAAGGCATTTTAGCTCCCGCTCAATGTTTCAGAGTTAGGTTAAATCTTTGCAGAGAGAATGCCCATCTTTGCAGTCTAGACGATTGCGGTGCACTTTTTGTTAAAAATGGGAGTGGATTATGATTCGTGTAGAATTCAATTTCGGTGCCAAACACCCACGATTCAAACTTTTTCAAACTCCATACAATCGCAAATGCTTCCCGCTCAATGGTTGACCAAGTTTTCTGGGCCTTGGTCAGTTTCTGACTCGCATAAGATATTGGGTAAGTTTATTCATCCAATTTTTGGGATAAACATGCAGCAACGCCAACTGATGAAGCGTCTGAATGAATGATGTACGACCGGTTCATCACAGGAGTATACAAGGAAGGAGCATCGGCAAGCGTACCTTTTAATTTTTTGAACACTTTTTCATGTTCATCAGTCCATGGAATTTTGTCGGAGACTCTCTTTTTAGTTAACTCCGTGAGGGGATACACAAGCTCCAAATATTTGGGAATGTACTCGCGATAGTAATTGCACAAATCGAGAACACTACGCAACTCTTTCTTATTTGTCGGAGATGCTAAGTTTCTTATTGCTCGCACCTTTTCAGGATCAGGCTGATGTCTTCCTGAACCGACAATGTGTCCTAAAAATTTCACATGGGGTTTCACGAAATCACACTTCTTAAGGTTTACAGTGAAGTTTAATTCTTCCAACCTCGATAAAATGATGTTTAAATGCTGCAAATGTTCACTGAAAGTTTTCGAAAATATGGCGATGTCATCTATATACGCACGGGAAAATTCTCTATAAGGAGCAAGTGCTTTATTCATTACCCGTTGAAAAGTAGCAGATGCATTTTTCAGCCCAAAACTCATGACTTTAAATCTATACATTTGACGATGAATTTTGAAAGAAGTAAAATCTTTACTTTCTTCCGACATCGGGATTGCCCAATATCCCTTCAAAAAATCCAAAGTAGTTATAACGTTAGCTCTGCCAATCGACTGGATCAATTCTGTTGCGTCTTCCATAAGGAAATCATCCGTTACCGTTGCACAGTTCAACGCCCTGTAATCGATGCATAATCTCATGGGTCTATCTTTCTTATTCACACAGACTACCGGATATGTAATCTCAGTGTTGCTTTCCTCGATTAATAATAATTCCAATAATTCTTGGATTTGTTGATCTACTTTTCCCTTCAGTGCTTCAGGGATCCTGTACATGAATGGTTTTTACCGTTCGACGTTTGGCTTTAAATTGATTTTATGAGCATCAACTTTAGCAATGTTTACATTGCCCTTAAACAGTTTTTGGTGCTCACTTAACAATTCTAGCAACTTGGTTTCTTCCTCATCTTCCAGATGGCTTACATCAATATGCTCCAATAACTCTTTCATTCTGGGCCTCAGAGAAGTTGGAGTGGGAAGTACTTCTCCAAAGTCTTCATCGTCTTCGAATATCCCACCGATTGCATTAACTCTTGGGTAATACCTCCTTATCTTATTCACATGACAATGCCGAATTTTTCCATCACTCAATTTCACTTTATAAGAGTGAGGAGGATTCAAACCAACTATTTCTCCAGGGCCGGTCCACTGCGCGTAGAGCTTGTTCGTTGAATCAGGTATTAATAAGTATACTTTTTCGCCCATCTCAAAACTTTTGGAACGAGCTTTGCGATTGAAATATCTTGCATAAGCTTCTTGTCTTCCGGAGGCAATTAATGACGCCTGCTCAGCAGCCATCTCTAATTTGATCTTTTGTTCTTGTAAGTAGTCAACCACGGATTTTCCTATGTTCAACGGAATGGCAATGTCGCCACACCAGCTTGATTTTAACACACTCAGGGGACCTCTAGCTGTTCGTCCATACATCAACTTGAAAGGTGAAACTCCCATTGTGCAGTTCGGGACTACTCTGTATGAGAAAAGCAAGTACGGGATATATTTGTCCCAATTACTTGGATCAGTCCTAATCACGTGGTGCAATGAATTTTTTAATACTCTGTTGTACCTCTCCACGAGTCCATTCGACGCTGCATATCCAGGAACTGAAAATCATGGGGTACAGCCTATGCGCTTCATGAATTCTTGAGTTAACTTTGAAGTGAAATTAGTACCCATGTCTAGTAATTAGTACCCTCGCTCTGACATTTTGATAATCGTCTAATTTTGAGGCAATTTGATCCGGTTTTTTGAAATGTGTCCATTCGTCAATAAAATGATCGTACATTTCTGGCGGAGTTCTTTTGATTTGGTCAGTAATCATCAGGTCACACAAATCTTCAAAAGTGTTAACCTGTAAGCCTCGAATCCATTCGTGAAAATAGTTTGTCAGTTCGTATGCTAAATCACCCCAAGTGATATCTTGTTTTTTCTGATGCTTCACAAACATTTGTCTAAATTTCTCTGGTGTTAACTTATATCTTTTCAGGAGAATTTCTTTCACCTTATCGTAATCGTTCGTGATTTCTTCGTTTTCACGTGCGATGATGTGTGCAACATCGTATGGCAATAATCCGATCAAATGAGAAGTCAAATTTTCCTTTTTGATTTCAACTCTTTTCGCTTGTCTCTCAAATAACACCAGATATAAGCTAATATCGTTGTTCTTCGGATCGAATTTTGGGAGAAAGTTTTGCAGCTCTACTTTCGATTTAAAAACGACTTCTGAATTAGTTGTTTCGCTTATTCTAATTCTTTCGTTTTCTAAGCTTAATTTCTGGATTTCAAATTCCATTTCTTGCGAGCGTTTCCTTTCATCATCTTGTCTTTTCTTTTCATCCTCTTGTTCTTTTCTGTGTTCTATCTGCGTATTGAGCAATTCTCTGACAAACTCATCCTCATACCCTTCCAATTTCAAAATAGCATTCCTCAATGCCATTACAGTCATCTCTAAAACGTTCTCGATGCCCATTGACGTATTGCAAGTCCTCTTTTTTCCCTTTCGCTAGAAAAGCCATTGCGATTAGCAAATCCACGGAATCAGAATTTTCACAAAATTCACTCAATTCCGAACTAACTCAAAACTCACTCAATTCCGAACTAACTCAAAACTCACTCAATTCCGAACTAACTCAAAACTCACTCAATTCCGAACTAACTCAAAACTCACTATATCCTACCGGCTGCGCCAGTGTAATGTTTGATTGGGGTCGAAGATATAGAGAAATGAGTTAAGCATTTTAAAACTTAACAAAACTTTATTTTTAAATTAAAATAGGCTCGTAGCACTCCTAAGGAGGCCTAATCAACTGCTCCCTGCTACTGAGACCTTCAACTGCCTCTACCAAAAAACTCACTTTTTCTCTCTCGTCGAGGGCGGTACTGCCAGCGCCGCGTAGCGGAGGCTCTGAACCATTGCTCGGAGGGGAGGGAACACTACAAGCCAGATGTGGCTATGCTGCGCAAAACAGGATTTAACTGTGGTCTAGATGTGAAAAAATTGAAGAAAAGACAAAAATTGGTTGACAAGAAAAAAGGTCGAAAAATAAGAAGGATCGCTAGAGTATCCCGGGCAAGCGTCACCCGTATTTACCAAAGACAGTAAACCCCATAGGAAAGAAAAAGTTCACTAGGGTGCCTTGGGGTCATGATGCTCATACTTACCTGAAGATGATTAGTCCCTGAGGTCCCCTGATATAATTCCCAGGGGCAGGGTGCCCGGCTATACCCCCAGACCCTGGGTATCCAGTTTAGTCCTGTAACGTCGTGATCCCTGAATGCGTAGAATGAAGTGGTAAACAAGGGATCACACAGCTTAAGAGGCGATAATTCTTTATTTAACAAAGATTAACTTATGTTTACTCTTTTCCGCCTAGATTCTTTTTACACAATGCTACACATCTAATTACATAGCACCGAGGCAAAACGCATATATCTACACAGCACGTCTAAACACTTATAGTTGAAAAAAAACTCCAATATCTCAGTATTCGATGTAGTTCGATTAAGTTCTCAATTCGCAAGCGAAGGCAATCGCCTCCCACTTATAGCTGTAACGCTTTCTCGCTCCTTAGCAGGAATTTTCCTCTTCTTCCCTTTTACCCTTTTTAACCCTCCGAGCGTTTTACTTTTTTGTGTAAAGCTATACCGAAAG
Source organism: Nephila pilipes (assembly GCA_019974015.1). Lineage (NCBI taxonomy): Eukaryota > Metazoa > Arthropoda > Arachnida > Araneae > Nephilidae > Nephila > Nephila pilipes. The sequence goes on along the minus strand of BMAW01018145.1, from coordinate 4,797 downwards.
CGATCTACTTAGGCACAGCTAAAGGTCCCAAAAAGTTTTCCCTTTCCATTCACAAATTCTTCGAAAATGCAAGAGCCTCCTGTTCATCCCCCCTTTTATGACGCGGGTGGTCGACACAACCCCTTGGGTTGGGCATTTTAATTGCTTAGATCCGACGCTTAGATAAGCGATTTCGTTGCCTAGGGGAAATCTTGTACGGCAGGCTACAAGCAAGCAGGAATGGGGTTCAGATTATTCACAGATCAGAATTTGGAAGATGTTTGCCCGATCTATTGAGTTTCAATAAAAGCGTTCCAACAAATGAAGAATAAAAAAATATAGCTTGATAAAAATTGGTGGGTTCATAGTTGAAAAATATTTGTTTGCTTCAAACAATAGAAAAATTCTTTTTTCTGTAATTTTTAAAAACTTTTTTTTTTAAATTTTAATATTACGATTTTAACCGAGAAAAAGCACCCTATATTCATTATTGAATACGAGACCAAGGAAATACAAAATTGTTTGCATGTTTTGAAAAAAATTAATGATTAGTATTTGCTATCAAGCACTATTTGCTTAATCAAAGCGCCAGAATTGTCATAAAAGTTTAATTTTTATAGAAGATTGAATTCTCAGAAGCAGTTTGCTTGTAAAAATAAATATCAATAAATATTTTAAGGATAAAATAAAATCTTAAATTTCGTAAAATCACGTGTTTCAAATACAGTAATCGAGACGCATTAGGTCACATATTTAGGCGTTTTTTGGATCAGGTGAAGAATGCACACTTATTCATTATTTTCAAGGTATGAAGTAAAATTGGCGCCACTGTTTTAAAATTGAAATTTTGAACAGAATTTATTTTGAAAGATAATATTAAATGCTTTAGTAATTTGCATAATATTTTAGTGGACGGTAACGCTGATCCCGATAAAAATGTAAAAATTAGTTTGGTCAAACATATATCAGATCTGCAAAAAACATTTTTTGAATACTGTTCAAAATAAAAAATTATCTTTGATCCAAAATCTTTTTAAGACTTTTAATTCACTGAACTCCCAATAAAAGAAGTTGGCGTGGTGTGGAAGTTAGGAGAGGGGGTGCCAGCTCAGGTGTCGTCCTCTGCACTTGACCGAAGTTCAAAATTACGAGGTCCATTGCCAATAGCCCTCGTGTTGCTTCCAGTGCGACGTTAATAAGAAAACACTAAACTAAACCCAATAAAAGAAGAAAACCTCCGAACTCCCAACAAAAGAAAAAATTGAGTGTATATCAGTTTGATTGATATATCACATTGATGTACACTCAATTGAAATTAAAAGTTAGTTAAGTGTTATAATGTATTTTTTGATTGACAATAGAAAATAATATCATGAAATTGCCGTAAGAGTTGTGAAACATCTAATATCATATGTTTCAACCTATATATGCGAAAAATCTTTCTCTTTGTACGCTGCGACAAAAACAAAATACAGAAATAGATCGGATGCTGAAGAAGACATTAGGTTGATGATTTCAGAAATTATTACAGACGTAAAAATACTTTGCAATAAAAACAATCACGGTCAAGTCATTAAACTCTTTTTCATTATCATTATATTTAAAAATGTTGCTTTGTTTACATGCATATTTTAGGAAAAACTTTCGCTACCTTAACATTCATTAATCTTGCTAAGACGTTTCTAATAAAAAAAATAGAAATGCAATAATAATTTTGTAAATTTGATTAGGATAAAGAGCTTTGATATCCTATTTTTTCGGCTGTTTGATCAAGGGGTTCCTTGAAGGTATTGGTAAGCTCAAAGGTTCCCCAAAGTGCAAGAGGTTGAATACCTCTGCTCTAAGCGAAATACCCCATCTACATCCACTTTTGTGCAAAGGTAATATATTTTACATTCAATAAATAATTTTAAATTTTAATGGAGTATATATTCTTCAAAATGTCAAAATATTTCTAGCCATCTTCAATCCCACATTTTAATTTTCACCTTTCTGTTTCTTTGGTGTTTTCAAACCTTAAATACATATTCGTATTATATCTTTTAACAGAAAATTGTCATCGATTACTACATCTTACATATCAGTTATTACAAATTTGGCAGTGAGAGAAACTTTTTCCCTTTTAATTTGTCTTTCAAAACAGTACACTTAAAACACTTTAGTTCAGTGAAGTTGACAGACATTTCCTCAAAGAATTCATAACAAATTTTGTAAGCAATTTTAAATTTTAGAAATGTATTCTTAATCCCAGGAATATAACCATACACAATTGTTAGTTTATTCTTTAGTATTAATGGTACGAATTTATCTCGTTCTATATCGGAATAAAATAAACTGTAGCTGAAATGTTATGATGTTTAATTTCTTCGGTAGTTTTACAGAAAAATAATGTCTGGCTGTAGAGAAAAGGGAGTGTATGTTTTGATCTATTGAAAAGTGATGTTTTTTTTTCCAAATGTAAGGTATTTTTTAAATTTAAATAACTTTACCGAAGCGGATCATATAATTTCAAAATGCACTCTATTTGTGCTCTGTTTGTGTGCTGTTTTCAAACTAAACCACTTCACTTTTGAATAGCCGAGGAGCTTTTTATATTCAATATCAAAGTGAATGCAAAATTGCTTACGATTTGCTTCTCCAACCTTAAAGGGACTAAAATATATGTTTAAGTTCAGTACAAAATATTCACAATATGTAAAAATAATATTCATCTATTAATTTTAGTCTATTTTACAAATTGTACCTAAAAAGAGTTATATGTGTTTATTAGATCAAAAATTCGTTTATAACAAATCAGGTATAATTTTGGGTAGTTTAAATTTCAATATAATATACATATTTTAAAACAAATGCAAAAAGAGTCAATTTATTCAAACTTGTATTTCATGAATAAAATAAATCAGTGTTCATATGTTCTCAAATAAACAAAATTGTAATCAAAGTGTTCATTCAATTTACAAAAAAATGCAAAGAATCGTATATAAGCAATAATTTTAATTGTTAAAAATATCAGAGACACATAAGAAAAAAAAATATTTTATATTAAATGCTTAAACAAAACAACATGTCTTTAAAGTACCTTAATGCCTACTTTCAGAACAATTTGTTATTTGAGAAAAAATTGTTTGTGAAACACAATATTGTGTATATATAACAGTGTACAGTTTAATTTAAAATTATAATTGAATTTAAAATTATAAAACTTTTAACATTTACGATAATGTCACTTATACCTATTTTTAATAATCTGTGAATGCATCAAACTATTACTTTATTATGTTGACGCTTTATTTAATATTACGTATAATATAACGAACAAATTTCGAACTGAATTTTAAAATAATTATTTCAGAAACTATTGTAGATATGCTCATAATTTTTGTATACCGAAGTTTTAGCATCTCAGCTTTGCTTCCAAGTAAAATTTTTATTTTATATTCATCAAATTGTTCAGCATATTTTTTGCTAATGACGTGCGGTTTTTAACTGATTTGTAAAAAACTTACGGAATATATGAAAATATGCTGGCGATGAAATTTATTAAATTTTGAATTTTATATTTTAAATTTTCATAGAATTGTAAATTTTTGTGATTAATAATTTTTAATTTTGTATGTACCATACATAAATATTTTTTGATGTAATTTGAAAAGCAGATTTTCAGGGTAGCTTATGTAAAATTCCTAGTTGTGTAATGTTAAGATTACGAAAAATGTCCGGATTTTAATTACATGTACTTCAATTATCCTTTAACAGAAGATAAATTATAAGGGATTTTACACATATGAATATTTTTTAAATTTGAATCTTCAAATAATTAGTAATCAAAAGTATCTGTGCAAAAGTACAGTTGTTACTTACACGTAGGAACAAATATAAATGTGTGCAGACGCTATTAATTACTAATTTTTCAAAAATCAAGTTTGAAAAATATGAGTTTGAGTGGGAAATCGCATTCTTCTTCTCTTTGAAGGAAGATGTAGTTCAGTTATTTAATATTCGGATGTATTTCGAAACTTAACATTACAAAACTGAGTATCATGCGTAAGCTGTCCTGAATACCTTGCTTTGAAATTATGAAAAACTAATAGGATTTAAAAAGTTTAATTTTGCATTATTTCTTTATTCATGCATTAGAGATTTTTAAAAGTAAAGAAATACAGAAGCTTAAAAATTATTCATTTGTAATAATTGAAAATCTTAAAGCGTTTCTGATTTTGACTCGTTCGTTTTTTTTTTTTAATTTATGACACTTTATTAGGAAATAAATATTATTTTAAAAACTGAAAGTAGTGAATAAAGTAACACAAATGAAACAATAGAACGTATTTATTGTTTTTATACTTTCTCTGTATTTAAACAAACATTTTATAGATATATATTTAGCGATGTTTTTCGAGATTTATAGATATAACATAAAAACTTAACTCTATCTGATATTTTTTAATATGAGGAAAAATAAAAAAGGTGAGTTTTTAGCAATCAAAGAAAACATACAAAGATTAATTTGTCCAACAATATAAAACAGTAGGTTTCCTACTCTATCTAAATTTGTTAAAATTTCAAATGAATATTAATTAAAAAATGGGATTAAAATCTAGTTAATTTTGTGATTGAATTTTAAAGCGTTTTTTGGATTGGTTTAAATAAAAAATTTTTATCTCGAAAGCTAGGTCAAGGGACGCATTTCTTTCATAAACCCAATAAAATCTCAACTCAAGCTGACCGACAAACGCACTTGAAAGGAAATCTTCCCCTTCCCATCTTGAAGGAATGTCTCAATGGAACTCTCTCTAGCCCTAAGGGCAAGAGTGGGGT
>BMAW01018142.1:0-17989 GCA_019974015.1 Nephila pilipes | reverse complement strand
CAGATATACATTAACAAAATTACTTGTACAGATATACATTAACAAAAACAGCACTTGCAAGGACAGTTGCAGTTGCATCAGCAATATTGAGCTTACTAATTCATACTGCAAACAAATCTCTGCACGTCCAAGGCAGACTCTAACAGTTCTCGGCAAATTCACTTGGTATGTTGCCGATAATTCCTTGGCAGATTCACTCAGCTTATTGCTGACCACCCCAGATTGATCTCCAAAGTAGACTTCTCTGTATCAGTCTCTTGTTGCATTAGTAACCATTCTGGCCAGGTGTGATGTCACATGCAAAATTCAGAAATAGTTCATTATTTTCTTCTTAGGGGAGATATTGACTAAATTCTAACATTTTCTAGAAATATCTCTTTGTTGCCTAGTTCCTCGCTAAGGTGCGAAAATTGTCACCAAATCCGTTGCTAAGTTTAAGGGGTTATTGATTAAACTTTCCTTTGCTGAATGATTAAATCTCTGTAAATGTCTCTTTTTCTTAATTTGAAAAATGTTTCTGGCAAGAGTCATCTCTTGTTTGTAACAATATGTTATAGAGGGTATTGTGAAAGCAATACACATATTTTAAACTGGAGGTGTTGTAAATTTCTATGCAAAAAAAAATTATAACTAAAGACATGTTTTGGGCTTTTAAATAAATAGTTGAACATGTCGTTAAGTTCATCATTAATGGAAATTATGTAGGCTACTGACATTTTTTTTTTTTAAATATTTCTGTGGGAAAACATTTGAGCTTGCACATAGTTTTATTTTTTAAAATATGAAATTTGTGAAACCACATCATTTGTAAATGAGAATTTTATTTTACAAAATTTCAGTATATTTCTGTTTATTCAGTATGCCACCTATATTTCACAGTTGGTGAATGCTTACTGATTTGAAATATTCTCATCGCTGCATAACTGTAACATTGTACTTTGATTGAGAGCAATCTTTCTTATACTTTTCACCTAACCCATGTTTTGTATTTCTTTTGTTTACAAAAGTTATTCTTTCATTTTTAAAAATTATACATATTAAATGAAGCTATTTTGAAATTCATTAAAATCTTTTACCATATTGTAAACAATATAATTTATTATCTTACTTTGATTTCATTTATGATAATTTTACTTAATTTCCTTGGTTTAGAGATTCTTTTTGTTCATCATGGCTGCGAAAGGTCAACTCAAGTTTAAATAGAGTAAATCTCATCAGTTGGACTTTTCATTATTTCTGTATTTTTATTGACTTCTGCATGATGTTTCAAAACAGCTGATTCTCATTCAACTGAAAATATAATCTTTTTCCTAAAAATTTTTGAACAGCAGATAAATATCCAAGTGTTTTTTTTTTTTCCTTGGTGAATTTTTGTTTCTTTGGTGAATTTTTGCCTTATTTCAAGAAACCTAGTAGCTGGCCTTATATATCATATACCTTATTAAGGTTTAAAAAGAATGCAAAGCCAGAAAAAACTTTTTTTTTCCTTGCTTGGAAAACAATTTACCATTTAAAATCATTTCAAAATGTCAATTATTGTTTTTCTTACCTGTTAACATCGTATCAGGTCATTTTCCACTATCATGTCTGAGCTTTTTCTTATATCTCAATGCTCTAATAAGCAGTTAAAAGTGGAGCCAGGATGAAACACAACTCTTTAGGTGCTTGTTCTATTCTATTGCATTGTAATTTTTGCTTGAAGGCAAGAAAGAGTGAGAAACTAGCTCCTTGAAAAATTAAGCATTTTTCAAAATAATTTGAAATTATTTGAAACTGGATAGAAATTTGTGCATGGCAATAACTAAAACAATGGCAATAACTAACAGATCTGGTTTGTAGAGAGAGTCCATATGTATAGTTTCTTAAAATGTGTTCATTGTTTTTGTTAGAGATTTATAAAGAAATCTGGCTATGAACTTAATCATTCTTTTATTTCATTCATTGCTGTCATTAAATATATTTGTAGTTCTCAATTTGAGAGGAATTACAAAAAATTATAACTTTTACTATTGAGCATAACTTAATATAAACTGACTGAAATAAAATGCAAGTTCTAGCTACCCCTAAATTAAAACCTAATCCAGACCTAAGATAAATCTATTCATGCATGTAACTATGCAATAGAATTGCAATATCTTCTGTATGTGACCTTGATGTAATTAATAATTAATCTTACCTGTGATATTTCCCTGTAGTTTAATCTGTTTTCTCTTCTCTTGACTGCTGGGAAAAGAAGTTGATAATGGAAAATTAGAAGATAGTCCCCCCCTCCCATTTTACGGATCTGCATTACTTTTGAAAGATAAACTTAAGCTTATTAGGAGAAATAAAATCTACAGAATAGAATAAAATCATACAATATTATTCATGTATTCATATACTCACAAATTGATAAAGATATCTTAAGACAGTTCTTTTTTTATTAACATTATCTATGAAATAACTTTAAAATTATTTTTCATCTTGTAACAAATAATTTTTTTTATAAATCCTTCCACAAAAACTAAATTTATATCTGTTTATGATTGCATTAATATTTAACAATGTTTATAGTTGTGTATTCATGTTTTAATATTGTGATTATTCATTTTCATTATTCATATTTCTAAATTAATTTCTTCTTTGTTTTTAGATGATTGTAAGAATATAGCAAAAGTTTTGAAAAATTTGGCTGAGAGAGGAATGGTTTATGATCTAAATAGTGGTCATTTCCTGTAAATTTTGTGTAAATTTCTACAAATTCATGTGTAAATAAAATATGTTTTTATTTATTATCCATTCATTTATTCTTTTTTTAAAATTTCATTGATTGTTCTTGATTCTTGTTACATAACTAATTATTATTTAGATTTTACACTGACAGAATAACAATAAGTAAAATATTTACAGTAGAGGAAATTAAATATGCTCATATCAGAGATGTTTTTAGGAAATTGATAACTTCAATACTTTTAAGTATAATTTTAAATTTTTTTTATAGAATACTAAATCTTTCTTAAAAAAAAATTCTTTTTTTCTTTTTGAAATTTTTAAAGCTATAATACATAAAACTACTACAAAGAGTGCCTTCGAATGTTACATTTGATCACTATGTAATTATGTAATATTATTTCATTTTCCCTTCGGTGTTTTTTCTCTCCAAAAATAAATTGAAGATTGGACACTTAAAATGTGCCTTATATCTATTCTGATAAAAGAATTAAATCAATATGAACCAATGTTTTCCTATAATGTCAAAATTTTCCTACTTGTCCATTGTAATATGCCATATATCAGAAGTATATGATAAACATTACTTGTGTTTTATTTTCTTGTTTAATATTATATAAGATAGAAATTGATTCTTAAAACTTCAAGGGTTTTGAAAATTTTCTTGAATAAATTTTTTTTTAAAATCATATGCTATGTTTGCATTTCAATGCGTTCTTTTGATTTCTAAGAAATTATTTTTAACAGAACTAAAACTCTGCATATTGGTATTTAGTTGATTATACATATAACATAAAATGAATCTACATAATACGTAAAACCTAATTACTGTGATTAGAAAGTTTTCAATCTTTTCTAAAAAAAATTTCTTTCAATCTTTTTTAAGCGTAAATCAGATGATATATATACATGTTTAGAAAACACATAGTAAAACATGGTTGTTATTCCAAAATTTTTATTTAATATGGCAATGTGCACCATTATATATCATCAATTTTAAATGGTTTAAATGATAATTATTTTCATATAAATAATGCAAGTAATAATTTATTTCAAAATGTACAACCTCATATATTTTTTTAAAAAAATATGTAAAGCAACAGACATTCTTTTTTTAAAAAAAAAAATTTCATAACTTTCTTCTAGCATTACAATTCTTTAATTTATATAAAGGAAATCATTATACTCATCTGTAGATGATAATTATTTCTTATGTAATGTAATTAAAATTATATTTTAAATCAATTGCTCCAGAGGTATTTGAGCCTATATTTTTTATTCAATTTTTTAACTATGATTACAAATACAAAAAGGAGGAAAATTTTTAATATTTAATTGTAATTGCAAGATGTTTTTCAGATTTGGTTTTGAATGTAGTGAAAAGGAAACAAATTGTATAAAATTAGGTGTTTATATTATATGTATTTATTTACCATAAAATATATATTTCTTTTCCCAACAATAAAATTAAAAAATAGTTTTTAAAATATTAAGATGTAATGTACTTGAATAATGCTTTTCTGTGGTCTACTCTCCGACAACATATATTTAAAATATCTTGTATTTTCTTAAAATTCCCTAGATAATGAATTGTAAAAAATGTCCTTTGTTATGTACTGTGTTGTTTGAGTAAGTAGACTAATTTTTCTTTTCTCTAACTATAACTAAAAATTTCTTATCCATTAAATATATGGATTAAAGTTTCTTCATTTTTTAAAATTCCTTTCCTCCCCCTTAATTTAAATTTTCGAATTAAGTTATAAAGTGTATTATTATTTTTTAAATGTAAGAGTTTGGATTTCGTTCTCATAATTTTTTTTTTAAATTTTGAATTATCTGAATGGAACAAGATTGTTATTTTTTGTTGTTGTATATTTTAATAAAAATCATTACCTGTCAAATTTTGTATGTTCAAATATTGCTTATACATATTTAAATTTTCAAAGGTATGTGGTGCCATCTAGTGAAATAGTTTTTGTGACAAATTTTATGGACGCCATCTGTTAGTTACTTTCACAACTATTCTTTTTTTTTTTTTTCTTTCTTTTGGTATTTATGAAGTATATAATATCAAAAAATGTATTCGAACTTAGCAAGAAGTAATAAAGAACTACAAGCTCCAAAAAAAAAAAAAAATAAAATTTTTTTCGTTTTTTAAAAAAAAAAATATTTATGAGCCTCTGAAAAAAAATTTTCGTAATTAATTTTTAGAGGAGGTTAGCATCAGATTATCATATTTAAACGACAGAAAATGAAAATTTGAACTTTTATGAGAATTCTTAAATAAAAACGATGGAATAATAAATCATTCGATTCGATATCGCTAATTTTTCTATTTTTTATTATGAAAAATATATATCACTAATTATGTCATTTTACTCACTGCCGGCAGTGTTTCATTTGAATCTTAATTTCGCTAAAGCAACGTCGTTCACTGAGGCTGATGCACGTTAAATTTGTCGGGATTCAATGTCCTCACATTGGAGAGGCATGGAAGTTTAAAAAGTAACATGTTAGTTCAGCTGTCGCTATCATCTCTTCACCGTGGCTGAAAATTACGAAAGCTTCTCCAGTTGTTCACTGTTACGACGGTGGGCTAGAGGTCATGGTCGCGAGCTTATAGTCGGCGTTGTTTTCATCGAGTCTTGATACTACTAGGCCACGGTTGCCATGGTTTCGGATTCGTGGTCGGCGGTTTTCGTTCTGTTGTGGGTTCGATCCCTGGCCGCTAAAGACCCGCCGAGTAGCCGGGGCTGATGCACGTTAAATCTGTCGGGCCCAAAGTCCTCCCATTGGCGTGGTGTAGAAGTTATGAGAGGGGGGTGCCAGCTCAGGTGTCGTCCTCGTCACTTAACCGTAGTTCAAAATTACGAAGCCCGTCGCCAATAGCCCTCGTGTTGCTTGTAGTGCGACTTTAATAAAAACTAAAAACTTAATACCACTAAAGACATGGCGCAGCATAGCACGCGCTGGCTATTGTGTCATAAAACCCCTCAATCACTCCCTACAAAAGACCAGCCGTGTAGCAAGGCTTAGGTTTAGAGATTGGAGTACCAGCTAAGGTGTCATCCTTGTTACTTGACTGGAGCTCAAAATTGCAATGTAGGTCTCCAATTGTCCTCGTGTTGCTTCTAAGGGCGACATTAAAAGAAAAAAAAAGCAATCAGTCAATTTCTATTTTAACATGTGACCGCGGTAGCCTAGTGGTCATGGTTTCGGATTCGTGGCCGACAGTTTTCTTTCAGTCGCGGGTTCGATCCTTGGCCGCTGAACACCCACCGTGTAGCCGGAGCTGATGCAAGTTAAATCTGTCAGGGGCCCAAAGTCCTACCGCAGGCATGGTGTAGAAGTTAGAAGAGGGGGTTGACAGCTCAGGTGTCGTCCTCGTCACTTGACCGATGTTCAAAATTACGAAGTCCGTCGCCAATAGCCCTCGGTTGCTTCTAGTGTGGCGTTAATAAAAACTAAAGCTCCATTTCGACATTGATAAAAGCTAACCCTTTCTCATAAAAATTCGTCTGCTGCTCGGGCAGGAAGAATTGCGATTGGACAATATAAAAAGGTATAAAGAATTATTTTTTAAGATAAAATTATCGGTACGCATTACAATTTTTATTTAAGAACATATTAACGGCTTAAATATTGCAACACTGAGATTTCTTGCTTGAAAGCATCTAAAATATTGTTAGAGAGTAATGATATTATAAAAGAGTCGCATAACTGATTAAATATTTATTCTGTGCATATTTATGTTACACAAAGAAAGTGTATTTATAATAAATTCTAGTACATAATTTATATTTTAAAAGAAATATATATATATTTTTATTATACTGTCGAAAACGTTCGGTATCTTAACTCGTGGCATTCTATTAAGTGTTTTTTGTTCTGCTGGTAAAACCGCTGTCAAAATATACACCTACAGTTGCTCAAACAATTGAGGATACACCTTACTTTCACTTGATAAATCCAACTTTTAATGAAAATAACACATTAACTAGAATAGAAGACGTATTTTTACTTTTACACGTAATAAAAGGGTTAATTTACAGTAAAAATAACGAAAATCAACAAAAAAATAACTAAAATTAAAAGTTTCACAAATATTTGAAGTAAACATAGGCAGATCTTTACCTCAAAAAATTAAGGATACACCAATGAAATTTTTTCGATATATTACATGCATAGACAGTATCAGTATTTTGTTGCATGTCCTTTGGCTTTTATAATGTCCTCCAAACGTCTTGGTACCGATTCGACCAATTTTTTAGTGGTATCTGGAGATATTTTATCTCATTCTTCTTGTAACACTTGCTTTAAATGGGCTTTGTTTCTAATCTGGTGTTTTTGGACCGTTGTTTCTAGTGTGGCCCACAAATTTTCTATGACATTGATGTCAGGGGACTGTGGCGGTGTGTGCAATTGCTGTTTACAATGAAAAAAACACCACATTTTGACATTACGTGCCGTGTGTTTGGGGTCGTTGTCGTGCTGAAATATAAAATTTCCATCTAAAACCAATTTTTGTGCACTTTCTTTAAGATTGTTGCGGAGTATGTCTATATAAAGCTTATGATCCATTATACCATCTATAAAAACTAAATTTTCTACCCCATTTGCAGCCATACAACCCCAAACCAAGACGGAACCACCACCATGTTTAACTGTAGGACGTAAATTTTTTGGATCCAAAGCGGTGTTCGGCTTTCTCCAAACGGTGTGACGACCATCGCTACCAAATATGTTGAATTTACTTTCATCACTAAATATAACTTTCTTCCAAAAGTTTTCTGTCTTCAACTGATGAGTTTTTGCAAACTCCAAACGCTTTTTCTGATTTTGTAAGCTTATGAAAGGTTTCTTTCTAGCTACTCGACTGCTATATCCAGCATCTCTAATCACATTTCTCACAGTTTCAGCACTTACACTTCTGCAGATTATTCGAGAAGTTTCTGCAGCTAGTTTGACTGCACTCAGTTTAGGATTAATCTTGATATCTTTTAAAATTTTCCTTTCAGCTACATCGCTCAGAATACTTTTCCTTCCTCTTCCACTCTTATTTTGAATTAATCCATCACGTTTAAATTTCCCAATGATTTTCTGGACACATGAGTGACTTCTACCGACAATTTCAGCTATTTCACGATAAGATTTTCCCTTCTTAAATAACCTTAATATAAATTTTCTTACATCAATACTAGTCTCTTTCCGAGGAGCCATTTTCCATTTAAAATTACAGCTTTATATTCTCATAACCAACTTCAAAAGACAGAAATAACAGTTGAAAAAGTTTAGGATAAAATTTCCCAAACTTAGATTATTAGTAGCAAGCAAAAAGAAATCAAGTGGTAGTTAAACAAAAATTTCATTTGTGTATCCTCAATTTTTTGAGGTAAAAATCTGCTTATGTTTATTTGAAATGCCTCTAAAAAGTTTTATTTTAGAATTTTGTCGTTGATTTTTCTTTATATTTACTGTTAATTAAACCTTTTGTTATGTCTAAGAATAAAAATTCGTTTGCACTTCTGGTTAAGGTGTTATTTTTATTGAAAGTTGGATTTATCAAGTAAAAGTAAGGTGTATCCTCAATTGTTTGTGCCACTGTACCTTATCAGATAACTTATAACCCGTTCTTAATTCTGACTTCACTTTTCACACCGACTTTTATCTTACATTCTGTATTATTTGACATTCAAAATATAAAAAAAATAACATTTGACCTGCGATATACATAAGACAGAATGTTTCTTTAAATTCACGCAAGACTTTTTTCATGTACCTAGGATGCTCCCGATTGTCCTTCCTGCCATGTCCTTTACACTTTTCATCACATTTTAATTGACTGTCCAGTGTTTGATCCTCATCGTTGCATTTTCTATCATTCATCTGTTTTAAACCTATCTGACTTGGTAGGGGAAAAACCCCTCCATAACTTTTTTTTATTTTTTTGAAAAAACACTGGTCTTTTACACCAAATTTGAAGTTTTAGCTTTCAACCTTTTTTATTACCTTGTGTGTGTTACGTGTTTATAAAATCATATTTTAAATGACTTTAAACAAATGTTTGGCTCTGCATAGCCTGTTTTGGCTCTTGCGCCATAAGACTCCACATTCACTCACTCACCTTTTCATGTGACCGCGGTGGCCTAATGGTAACGATCTTGAGCTATTCGACAGGCCTTTCTTTCGTCAAGTCGTAGGTTCGACCCCGGGTGCCATCAAAGACTCGCCGTGAAGCCATTTGATGCACGTTAAATCTGGTTGAGGCTCCAAATTCTCCTGTTGGCATGGTGTAGAAGTTGGGAGAGGAAGGTGCCGGATCAGGTGTCGTCCTTCTCACTTGACCGAGGTTCAAAATTACGTGATCCGTCTCCAATAGCCCTCGTGTTGCCTCTCAGTGTGACGTAACTAAAACAATCAAGTCAAATTTGTGTGAAGTACTATTGATGATTATGACCGGGGCCGCTCCCGAGAGGATTTCAATCAGTGAAAGTGTTCTCTTGGTCCCGTACTATTGACTGCTATTGCAAAATCAAAATGGTTCCATTTTATTTCCTTTTTGGTTTTTTTTATCCAAATATTCATCATGACTTTGTGAGTCATTATTGATTGCATTGATTTTTTTAACGAAATGAAAATTCTTCGTCAAATTTTGCTGTTCAGGATCAAAATATACAACGCGACACTGAAAATACTTCTCCCACAAGCGGTGGTGGACCCGGAAGCAACTTGTACCTCCATTCTGCATTATGTTCAAGACACTCTGAGTGTTCCATATCGACCGGAACCATTTCCCGTCGATTGGTTGCTGGAGGCCTGCACTCATGGCGTCCTTTAAGAAGACTTCCATTTACCCTACAACATATACGGCAGCATCTTCCAATGGTGCCGTGTTCGAGCAATGTGGACGATGGAATAGCACGGGGTCGTCTTCTCAGATGAGTCACGCTTCTGTTTTTCCAATGATAGTCATCGTGTACGTGTGTGACGTCGTCTTGGAGACAGGTTCAATCCGGCAGCAGTTATGAAAATTCTCACCGAGCTAAAACGCTGCAATATGGTTTGGGGCGCAATTAAGTACGATTCCAGGTCACCTCTATTTGGTATTCAGGGCACAATGATGGCCCAACGATAATTGGATGATGTACTATGGCCGGTGACACTCGCCCACCTTAATGGGGTGGGGGAATGCCCTTTATGAACGGGATAATCCCAGATAACACACTGCTCGCTTCAGCCAACGTGCTCTGCAAGGTGTACAGACGCTTCTCTGACCATCGTTCTCTCCTGATCTCTCACCAATTGAACACATTAGGGATGTGATTGGACGCCATTTCCAGACCTTGCCACTGCCGCGTTCAGAAGACGAATTGTGAGAAATGGTTGACAGGGAATGGAGAGCCATTCCACAGGACGCCATCCGTATTCTCACTGACTCTGTATCTAGACGTGTTGCTTCGTGTATCGTCGTCCATGGTGGTCCTACAACCTACTGAGCTAACACTGTTCTCGCTCTGTATTATGCATATCATTTCGAAAAAAAAATCATTTATTGCCCGGTGTTGTCTCTCTCTGTTTGCCTAGTTTCATCCCTTCCTGGCCTCTCCATCGTGTAGCATTTTCAATGTCACGTGATGTGTTATTAATGTACAATATTAGAAATAATATATTTGAATTAAACTCATATTTTGCTACTGTTTTGGAAATTATATGAACCATACCGATAATCGTTGCATCTGAGATCTTATTCGAGACTGAAAATAGTAAAAAGTTACTTAGGATGAAATGTTTGTCACATAACGGTTTACCTCCTTAGCTATTTTATCTATCGAATTCGCACTATTCCCGAAATTAAATTATATTTCCATAAGAAAATGAAGCAAAACTCCTATTTTGTAAACTTATTCTAACAAATTGTTGGCCAAAATGTATTTTAGAAGTTCATGAAGCAATTGTTTTTGTTATTATATTAATTATGTTAGTATCTTGTGTATGTGACAGAAATTTTAATTTTATTAAAATAGGTTACGTATTTTATTAAAATTATCACTATACTTACGCATGATGAAATAAATTATTACTTTATTGTATATGAAATTTTTTTAACCCTTTAACTGTGGTATACATTTCAGAAAAATTCATCAGATGTGGGGAAAAAAATCATGCTTAATTTTGTTGCTTTATATTAATAATAAGGTTATAAAACTATTTTCACCACACAATGCAAAGGCAAAGTGCAAGCAGTGAATCGCTTGACAGTTCTGTAACTAAGCATAAACCATGCTTTTTCTTACACATGGTCATATCTACCGTAGATTTAAGGAGTCGTAGGTTCGAGCCTTGATGCCACTAAAGACCCATCCAGTAGCCGGGGCTGATGCACATAAAATCTGTCTTTGCTCTCCCATTGGAGTGGAGTGGAAGATAGGAGAGGAGGGTGCAATCTCGGTTTCGTCCTCGTCACTTGACCGTGATTCAAAATTACGAGATCCGTCGCCAATAGCCCTCGTATTACTTCTTGCGCGACGTTGATAAAAGCAACCAACCAAAGTAAAAATAGAATATTTAATTGCTATCCAATTTTCATTTCACTGAACAACTGATATTAGATCACTAGATGGTGTTAAGTAATTTTTTTTTAAAAAAAAAAAAACGTTTCTATGTTGAAAGTAATTAAGTGATGAATTTAAACCGTGAAATTCCGTCCCTAGTGATTAGCCAAACAAATACTTTGTGTTTCTTTTTTCGCTTAAACGGATGAACGAAGAGACTTTTTATCCTTTTTCTTTCTTTTATAAAAGAAACTTTATTTCGATACTTATCTTGTAATGAAAAAAGTAGTTAAGTACTTTTATTCGTTTACGATCCAGTAAAAAAGTCTCAAAAAATAGAATCCTTTTTTTTTCTGTATTCGTAAGAATAAATTGCCAGGTATGCTACAATGAATGAACTTCAGAAATTTTTTCTTAAGGAAAGGAAAACTTTTTTTTTTAAGTTAAGAATATGGTTGCAAATTTTCTTCAATCCAATGGAGTGTCAATATTATGCTATAATAAATAAAAATTTCCTTGAACATAATAAAATTCTTTGAATTGAAAACATAAAGAAAAAAAATGGAAGAGTTTTTATTTTCGTCCGTTTTCGCTTAATTTCAAAGAATATAAAATAAATTCAGTTACCCCCTTTTTTTTTAGATTGAAGAAAAAGATTTCTCTCGGGGTAGAAATATTTTCTGTTTAAGATATCTTTTAGAGAAATACGCACATTTTAATACATATTTATAAATATACTCATTGTATAAAAATTTGCGCACTAAGAAAATGTTATCAAAATAAAAAAAAAAAAAAAATTGCATGCGCAAGTACAACGTTGACGTAATTGATTACAAAATCAAAGCAAAATGATCATTTATTGTAAGAAAAATTACAAATGAATGGAGGTTTTAGTACCCTGTTGGCCCACCTCTATCCTGAATGCATGAAGTGATACGGACACTTCACACACGTGGAAGTGATTTTGCAGGACATCATCCGGGAATTGTGGCATACAAGTCCCGAATGATGTCCTGCAAAATCTCGTTCCACAGTTGCTGTAAACGCGCCTTTAATTCACCCAAACTCGTAAACTGTTCAACTTGCCGTCCTAAATGATCCCAGATATCCTCGATTGATGACAAATCTGGGGATCGAGCAGGCCAGAGAAGGGTGGAAATGTAGTGGAAGCAGTCCTGTTAAGCCCTTGCTGTGTGTGGGCGAGCTTTGTCCTATTGAAAAATGGCATCTGGGAACCCTGCCATGAGTGGCAACACATGTGGCTGAAGAATGTCACGAACGTACCTCTGACTCGGCATGGTACCGTGGATCTATATTAACTGTGACAGTGTGTCGTGCCCCCCCCCCCCATTCCAAATAATCAGTTTTGGGAGCAGCGTACTGCTGTACAGCGAAGGCAGGATTAAGACGTTCACAGCGGGGCCTCCACATACGTACACGATTGTCATCACTGCGCAAATTGAATCAGGATTCGTCGGGAAAGACAACCTGATTCCATTCGGTTGTTGATCAATACCTTAGAGAGCAACACCACTCTAAACGAAGGAGAGGGTGAATGGGTGTAAATGGCAGTACACATAACGGGCGCCACGATTGCATATGTCCTTCAGCCAGGCGCCTTGTAATGGTACGGACTTACACAGAGGCCCGTAAGGAAGGTGCTACCAGTATATGAATGGTGGACAATGAGACAGTTGGTGTTATGCGTGCGTGTCGTATCATGTGACGGTCTTCTCGGCAATTGGTATATCGAAAACGTCCTGAGCCTGGTCACCTTGTAATAGACCTCTATCTTGTCCCTCGGTCCCAACAACTCCTCACAATAAAGTTAGAATAGCCTAGGTAGCGAGCTACTCTCTGAGCTTACCACCCGTTTTCCATCATCCCTATAATTCTTTTCCTCTCGAACTCTGGCAGCTGCTCATATTGTCTCCGATGATGGAGTAATGGTATCACTAGTTAAGAAGGTCCCTCAATAGATTGAATACACGCGAACAAGTTCAGCTTACCTATTTTGTAATCCAAGGAGAACGGAGTTCAACGCCCTCTGGCTACATTACGCAATGCACAATCACGCTACATTTCTAATCATTTACATATCTGCCTGACACGGACCTTCCTGCCAAGTTTCGTAACAATCCTACTCTTACTTCTTGGTGCGCACATTTTTATGGCAATGAGTGAATATAAATCTCCGTTTAGTGTGTGGGATACGTTTCAGACAATAAGGCGCTAAATGAAACAGCATTCAAAAAGGTCATTTTAAAACGTTATCGTTATAGAGAAAGGGAGAACACGCGACCCAAAAATAAATAAATTTTTCTTCGATTTTAAGTAGTTTTTATATTAATTTACGCAATATAATTTTAATGTTACATAACACATATAAATGTATACAGAAATATAACGCTCAATTTAATAATGAAATTCCTGGCTCTTCTTACCGTAATGTTTCAACTTTATCGCATGGAAGAAATTTCATTTATTTAATTTTAGCTATAGGCCATTACGAAAAAAGCCATCAACGCTTCCACCTTAATCTAATTTACATACATGCATGTGTTTAGTATATTATGTACGCATATTTATAAGTATTATATATCATGCGTGCGCTTAAGAATATACAGAATGTGTAAGAAAACTCGTGCTCTATGCTTTCCATTACAGCGCCGTCTAGCGTTTCACCGCTTGCTCTCCGCCTATACAATGGATGGTTCAAATTGCTTGTTTAGATATTTTTCTTATCACTCCTTAAATTTTTGGCCATGAGTTTAGAAATGGCCTGTGTATAGCTTTCTTCAGATATTTTAAATTTTGTCCGACTTTGAGTTACTATTATCATGGTATACATAACTCATAATAACATTTTCGTAAGTAAATACGAGGGTTGTTTTTTTCAACCTCCGATCACACACTATGAAGACCAGGAATGCGGCATCTAGCTGGTGTGCGCAGTAGGCTACTGCTTATCTCCCCCTATACACGCTTTGTCATTGCCGAGTCCAACACGCCATTTGTTGAACTGCAGTCACGTAAACATGGCTGCCTCTATCGATTCTCCCACCAAGTGTGAATTGCGAAGCGTTATTCGTTTCTTGCAAGCAGCAGGGAATAGTGCAGCGGAAATTCATCGAAGAATGAGTCGAGTGTATGGAGACAGCTTTATGAGTGATGGTGGTGTTCGTGAATGGTGTCGAAAGTTTAAAGATGGCCGAACTGATGTGCATGATGAAGGGGAGTCAAGGACGCAAGTCTGTCGCTATTTACGAATTTGTTCAACGAGTTGACTAAGCGGTAAAGGAAAATCGAAGATTCACATAAGTGAATTATTGATAAAATTTCCTGAAATTTCACGATCTTCCCTTCACTCTATAGTCACTGAACAGTTGAACTACTGAAAACTTTGTGCTCGTTGGGTCCCAAAAATGTTGACTGACAACCACAAAACTCGCCGAATGTATGCAGCTTTGGCGTTTCATGACCGATACAATACTGATGGAGAAGAGTTTTTGAAATCCATTGTGACAGGTGATAAGACTTGGGAATTTGGCGGCCAGTGGATTTCCGAACCCGAGGAGAGGGAGAGAGTTGAGTGTCTAGTGACCGTGATGCGGCAGCGTTGTTTCGAACTCTGGACAAGGAGTCCGTTGATGATCCAACCAACCAGGCTGAAAAGATCTCTCATCTGTCTGGTTGAGTAAGGCCTTTTAACTTCTAACGTTTTTGTAGAAGAGAGTCGCTGCATACTCCCCCTCCAGTATCATCGTGATGATACAAAGAGAATGTACAGAAAGTTGTTTTTTTTTTTCGATTTTGTCAGCCATTACTGCAATTGATATACATCCCCTCCCTGTTGCATTGAGTTTTGCTTGGGACAGTTTCCATTTTTAGTCATCGGCTGTCTCGTGTTGAGTGGCGGGTCTCGTTGACAAGTGCGCCAGAGCCGGAATATCACTAGTCGTGATTTTGAGTGCGTTTGTCTTAGTTAGGCGTACAGAGGCAAGTATTTTTGCGTCGGGCGCATAGGCAATCAGTAGGTACAGGCTGTACTGCCATCTAGGTTTCAAGTCCTGAGTCACCACTTCGGCCGCGAGTGATTTTCCGACCCCGAGGAGGGGGAGAAAGTTGTTTGTTTGATGACCTTCATGCGGCAGCGTTGTTTCGAACCCTGGACCAAGGGGTCCGAAGTTGACGGTCCTACCAATCAGGCTGAAAAGATATCTTTTCAGCTGCCGCATCAAGGTCATCAACTCTCTCCCCCTCCACGTTGTCGGAAAACCACTCGCGGCCGAAGGTTCACTATGACACGCCCGAAACAAAACGACAATCACAACAATAGATGCACACAAATTCTCCAAAAGAAACCCACAACATTAAAAAAAAAAAAAAAACTTCAACAACCGTTAGGTTATGGCAACTGTTTTTTGGGATCAAAAAGGTGTGTTGCTTGTGGAGTTTATGCAACCGGGGACAACAACAATTGCTGCAGATTCTTATTGTAAGACTTTGTGACACTTACGGAGAACTATTCAAAAACAAGACAAGAGACATGCTGACTTCTGGAATTGTTCTGATCCATGATAATGCCCGTCCTGACAATGCTCGTGTAACCGAATGGTTTCTTGAGGAATTCAAATGGGACATTTTCGAACATCCACCATATAGTCCCGACCTAGCGCCAAGTGACATTTTCCTGAATTGAAGAAGTGGCTTGGGGGCAGCACTTTCAAACTGACCAGGAGCTCAAAGAAACAGTCACAACTCACCTCAATTCTTTGGTGGCAACGTTTCATGAAGAGGGTATTGCAAATCTCGTTCACAGATATGACACATGCCTCAATCGTCAAGGTGATTATGTACAGAAGTAACTTTTGGTGTACATTACTTTTGGTAATAAAATTATTTTTTTATATTCACCCGTCTTTTTATTATAGCCAATCGGAGGTCGAAAAAAAAAAAAAAAAAAAAAAAAAAAAACAGCCCTCGTATATGATTGTCACCACTCCAAAATGTAATTTTAATAACTTGAAAATTAAAAGAATCCAGCATATCATAAATATTATTGTTTAATTTGCTTTCAATAATTTTTAGATCTACATCTGGAAATTCAGCTTGATTATTATTGTTATTTGTTCAAATTAAAGTTAAATATTTTGAATACAAAGAAAGATTAAGTTTACTGACAGAATTATTATTATTACTTAAGATGATGATTAAGTCCTCTTTATATATGTAAAAAAAGAAACATATTAATTTATATGGTCTTATTCGTAGAAATCTAAGTATAGTGCTTAGCTAAATTCTTACTAGCTGATCCCCCTTGGGATATGTGTTTTATCTGTTTATATTTTGACCGTTTGAGTTGGTATAATTATCTTGAAAGGAACAAATTAATTAATATATTATATTTCTCATTAGTGGTTATTTTATTTAAAATATTTTGCTAAAAGTTAGTAAAAGTACATTTACCAGATATTAAATACGAATAGAATTGAAAAATCTTGAAATTTAGAACTATTAATTGAATAAATGTTTTTGTGCTCTATTTTTAGTAATAGCTATATTATTTACTTGTAGGTTCCTGATTGTAACCTGTAGAACTTTATCAGGGTGTAGAATTCACTAGATTTTGTAACATATGTATTATAATCTTGTGAAACAGTTCTAAACTTTACAGGATCTTTATGAAGTTTAGGTGATATAAAAAAGGTATAAGGATATTCAATATTCTTTAAAGAAATACATATTTTTAATAGAAAGCGTGGAGTCTATAAATAATTTCAATATCCTCATTTTTTTTAGTTTTGAAAAAGTGTTTTCAATGCATATATAATCAATATATAATATACTATGGACTTATACTATAAACATGAATATAATCTAATGATAAATTACCAAACTATAGCAATTAAAAATAAAACAAAAAATTAATAATTTAAAAAAATTAATTACTACAGAGGTCTACAAAACATTATGAAAATCTACGAAGTAGAAATCAAGAAAAATAAGACATTTTTGTCAAAAAAAGGAGATAGCGTAATTAAAAATGCTAATTTTGGATAAGGACAAAAATTCGTAATTAAACCAAGTTTTGAAGGATTCTAAACTTCCTACACAGCAAATTATTTCATAACAAATCAGTAAGAAAAAATAAACTTTTTAAATCAAAGCCCAAAATTCTAAAAAAGGGAGTAAGACATCAAAAACTGAACAGAAAAATATAAGCCAAAGCAATCAAGAATTTAATGTAGTTTAAATAATCTATTAAAATTCAAATATACTCGTTCTAATATCAAGAAATATAAATTGAGTTATTATAACTTTTATCTTTATCATCCATTGCAACTGTCTTTGATACTCGTATCTCTCAAATGGAGTTGTGTACATCTCATTTGCGCGCCCGTCCAGTCTGCTTGACTGATTGAATCATTTATTTTAAAGATTCTGTTATTACAATACTATTATTCCAATAAATTTACTGTAAAATGGAAGAATACTGTTCCACATTTTGGAGTTGGAAATGCGTGTTTAAAGAATTTTAATGAATATAAATAGCCATCACATTTTCAGTAATTACAATATTATTAAAGATATATACCAAGAATAATCAAGACAAAAATAAACAGAAATTCTGCAATAGAAAAAAGAGAAAAAGATATCAATACACTAATACTTTAGTAATAATAATTATATATATATATATATATATATATATATATATATATATA
>BMAW01018138.1:0-27854 GCA_019974015.1 Nephila pilipes | reverse complement strand
CTTTGCGTTGTTTTCTTTTTTATACCACATATCCCTCTCCGTTTGGATGGTATGGATCCTGTTTATTCTTTTGTTTTATGATACAGCTCAAGGTTGCAATACTAACACCAACTACCTTCTAAATCTTTATTATTCTTTAACGTATGTTCGGAGAGAGTAACTATCTTTGAATGATTTCGAGGCTTCACACCCGTCTCTGACGACTGTGAACTCTCAACTTATGTGATCATTACTGGAGCTTTCATCTAATGAAGTTCCTGCGAATGTACTCTCAGAACTACTCTGATTTGTGTAAATTGTTACCAAGAACCGGATTTATTCATCCCATGCATATTTTATCATATTTCAGTATGACTGTTAGAGAACAATAGGAATAATTTTAAAATTCAAGAAAAAAAAATTGTTTCAATTAATTTGCAGAAGGGTGTAATTCCATTTGCTTACAACGAGAAACAGTTGAATATTGAAACCAGTATATTAAACTAACCTCTCGTGAAATTTTAATGTATAGAAATTTATATTAAGAAAAATTTGTGAAATTTCAAAGAATACCCATGTTTAAAAAACTTGTTTTTTAACGGTTCTGTTTTATTTTCTTACATATTAAGTTGAAAATTATGATTCCGCATGTCAATTTTACTTTTATGTGGATATTTTATAAATGAAAAATCGACAAAAAACTATGTCCAAAGTACTTTCCATAAGTACAGATCATTCTGATTGTAATAGTTTGGTAAAACCCTTACTAACAAGTGTAAACAACATGGGCTAATTCTTAGGATTAACTCGTTTCGCTTGGTGTAGATAGATGAATACCGATAAATTAGTTTAATTAATGATTAAAGAATATTAGTTATCTATATTTACTAAATTATCAGAAAATACTTTATTATATTATAAAAATCTTAAAATATTTCTAAATGCAAGTAAAAAATATCATTTATCGAGGAGTGAATTAAACATTCGTTAACTGTGTGCTATGTCATTTCTTTCACCATCAAAACTTTAAGCTCCATTTTGTCAATTTTTCATATTCATGAGTTTATTTCAAATGCTAAGGTTTTGCATTTTGTAAACAATGTAAAGTTTTTTATATTTTTTTCTGGTTACTTTGCATGAGTAAGCCTTTAGTTCTTTTTTTAAATCCAAAAAATTAGATTTAGCAGTTTTAACTGTTGTTCGTAATGCTCGATAGAAAAATTCGTAACAGTTTAAATAACAACTATAATGCGTCACAGATATATCTGGACAGTGTTTTTTTCTCTTCAGAATAATAGATTATTCAAAGGTTAATGAATAGAAGAAAAATTATCAGCTTATTGAAACCATCTAGAGAAATTTGGTACACTACAGATACACAATATACCTTTCAAACATTAATGAGGAAAAATTAAAAAAAAATTATTTTATCCTCGATTTAAATATAGAGGAAAAGAGTTTATCCTTTATAGTTTAAATTTTTGAAAACGACTGTTTCTTATTAATCTGAACACCTGGTCATATTTACTTCGAAATAAGGTTTGCAGCGAATCAAGTTTTAAAAGTGCTCATTCTGAAATGTTTACTGCTTAAACTCCGACAGGGTTCTAAATTGGCGTCCATATGCAAACAAATCTCGTGCTAAAGATTTATACATATTTTTTTGACTAGAAGCAGTTTGCAAAAGTTGTCTACCTTGCTTTGAAGATCTCTTTCTTTATATACTTTTTCGCTTCATTCCTATACACGTGACACTTTGCGACAGACATTTATATATTGGATCTGCTGCATTTGTTTCTCAGAATTCCCCATTCAACAAATTCCCCGTTCCAAACATTCATTTCTTCTCACTTTTCGACCGCAGTAGCCTAGGGGTCATGGTTGCAGGCTCGCGACCGGTGGTTTTGATGAAATCGTGGGTTTTAACCTAGCTTCACGACTGCGAAATTAAATGTTTTTCTTGTTTGATGTCTTTACTGCTATTTTACTAAATAATATTCTTGATGTTGGACCAAAATACTGTCGGAATCATTTCAACTATCTAATAAGTTTACGTCGTACTCAGTAAGATTGACAGAGGACATGGAATAAACGTAAACACAAATCTCTGTGAATCATGAAAATGTCGTGGCCGCGATAGCTGAAAGTTCATGGTCTCTGACTAAAGGCCTGTATATTTCGTTGGGTCCCGGGTACGAGCTTATTGCCACTAAATGCCCTCCGTGTAGCCGAAGGTGATGGACATTAAATATGTCGAAGTTCAAAGTTCTCCCGAGACCGTGGTGTGGAAATTACAAGAGTTATGAGCCAGCTCAGGTGTCGTCCTCGTCATTTGACAGAAGCTCAAAATTATGAGGTCCGTCACTGATAGCCCTCGCATTAATTCTGATGCAACTTTTATAAAAGCAATCGATCAATTAGCCCTGAATATGTTGTTTGTAAAATAATCATTTGAAGGCTAATCCGCGTTTCTCTGTGGGGCCGCAGTAGCCTAGTGGGTAAATCAGTGGACGGACGGAGAAGGCGGACGTTTACGTCGAACCGTAGACGTGATAATGATGGCACTAAAGACATGTTGTGTAGCCGGGGCTGAAGCATGTTAAATCTGTTAGGGCCCAAAGTCCTCCCATTGATAGTTAGGAATGGGGGTTCCATCTCGGGTTCCATCCTCGTCAATTGACCGAGGTTCAAAATGATGAGGTCAGTCGTTAGAAGTGAGACTTGCTCCTAGTGTGACGTTAGTTAAAAAAAAACAATCAAACATTTCTTTGAAAGAAACTGATTGTTCCTTTATATTCATTACCTGCAAATGACACCAGGCTATATATTTGTTAAGTACACTAAATTGCCATGAAGTCCTTATGCAGAAATGTGTAAAAAAAAAACTTCTAAGAACTTGAGTAAAAATTGCTTAAAGATAATAAATTTTGTAGAAGTAATAAGAATTTCTAGATATTGAAATGTTTTGAAGATAAAATTAAAATTTTAAATAATAATTTGCTAAAAATGATGTTTTGTTCAGACATGCGTATTTCATGTATATTCAAATATGGTGAATAAAATATCTTTTTTGATATCTATTTTTAGTAATTCAAGATAAATAACAACGATTTTATCTAGTGGCAAAATTTATTAAAAAAAAATATTGAAATATGAGTTAAAACGTGTCGCCAATATCTAAATACGTATCATTGTTGCACGAATGAGAACGATTCCCATGGTTTCAGAGCTCTAGCTTGATGGGAATTCGGTTAAATAAAAGATCGAAAATTTGATGCCATACACTATGTGAAACACATGAAAACGTTTCAAAAATTTACTGGCAAAGAAACGTGCTTCATAATTTTAACTGATATTAGATTTTCAACAAATAGAATTAAAATTATTAAATAGTGGTAAAAAAATTATTTAATTATCGGCAGTTGAGTAGTACAATTTTAACTATAAAACATTACACATTGTAGTAATCTTCTTCCGACGGATTTGTTTTTATTGAATAATGTTTAAAAAATACTTCAGTTTAATTTTAAAGAAATTTTCTAATAAGATGCAGGAAAGAACTAAAGTTTTAATCTCTGATATAATAACAGTTTCAAATATTTTTAAACTCATAACATCGACAAATGTATTTCAAAATACAATAAAATGGTAAAAATGTTGGGTAACTTATTTGGAGCTCACATGAGTCTCTCGGCTCTGAATCTCCATATTTTGCAGCCTTTTGGAGAACAACTTCGACTTCGTTTCCCGAGAACTCCGATTTCATTTTACGGTTATTTTTTTAAAAAGTAGTATTAATAAAAAAAAGATGTTTAGTTTAGTTTTTTTATTAACGTCGCACTAGAAGCAACACGAGGGCTATTGGCGACGGACCTCGTAATTTTGAACCACGGTCAAGTGACGAGGACGACACCTGAGCTGGCACCCCCCTCTCCTAACATCCACACCACGCCAACGGGAGGACTTTGGGCCCCGAACAGATTTAACGTGCATCAGCCCCGGCTACACGGCGGGTCTTTGGTGGCCAAGGATCGAACCCGCGACTGAACGAAAACCGCCAGTCGCTATCCACGACCTTGACCACTAGGCTACCGCGGCCCCCATAAAAAAAAGATGATTATTTACTTTAGGAATTTAAAAGTGTAATAAGAATTTTTAAAAATTGAATTTTTTAATAAGAATATTAAAGATCTTTAGTAAAACGATAGAGAGCTTTCTACATAACTACGAGTTAAAATAGTAGTAGGTATGGGGCTTAACTTTAATGGCCAGCCAATGGGATAACTGCCTTTCGTGTCAATGTTGGGCTTGTAAAACATTTTGTGACAGATTGAGAACGAGAGATAGAGTTCTGATTGGATGCTGGATTAAATGCGATTTGTGGGATAGCATTTTGTTTGTGTCTATAGAAGTTTAACGTTAGATTTTTTTTGAGTGAAAAATGGAAATCAGAAATTTTATGGTAGGATTAATCATTTTTACAAACCAATGCTACTTTGTGCCCAATTTTACAAACCAATGCTACTTATATACTAATAAATTGTGAAAGTTGTTTTGGTGGTTCTGTAATTATTTGTGTCGTAGTTTTTAATATTTGAAATTAGTGATGGCACAAGATGACGCCCGGATCGATCGGGTGTTACAAAGTAATAAATTCTGGAATTCCCACTTATATAAAGATTGTTAAAATAGTAATTTTGGTGTGAGATGAAAATTTATAACTTCAAATTAGGAACCTCATAAATTTATGTCGTAATAAAAATCAGAAATTCTTAGGAATATTTTTAGATCTTTCAGTTTTGGGGTCAGAGTTGAGTGTGAAATGTTATGCATGGAATTATTGTTGATGTTCATGAGATTATTACAAAATTTTAAGGTTATTTTTGGCTCGGTGGTTCTGATTAATGGAAATTGAATAGTATTAAAGTTAACAGAATTTTTCATGAAAAATCCAGCATTAACAATTTGACTTGTAACACTATTCTGTGATTTTCTAGTTTGCTTATGTATGTTTTAACATCAAAAACCAAGTTGGGCAATACCGGAAATACCGGAAGTCACTTGGAGATTTTGGCTAAAAATGGACGAGCTATGAAGTAGGTCTCCAAAGTAGTGATTCGTAAGGAATGACTTCATAATGGCATCAGAAAATAAAAAAGTAAACCAAATTAAATTATTCTGACGATGAAAATGGCATATTTAAGAGTTATAAAAAAAGTATATCAAGATTACGGTTATTTTATGAAACCAGTAACAAAATTGCATTGTAAAAAATTATAATTACTTATCAATAAATTTAAATAAAATTGTTCATTAATGATAATACAATTATTTATTATTTTACATACATATAATTATGAATAATTAAATTTATTTAGATTTATCATAATCAATTAATTACATTATAATAAAACAATTAATAATAATAATTTATAATTATATATTACAGTATATGATAAGTAATTACATCATATCATTATAAATAACTAATGAACTATAATTAGGTATAATTACAAAGATTATGATTGTAAATAATTTATTACAAAATACATATGATTATAAATAGTTTTACATAGCATTTCATTACTTATTGGAATTAAAATGTATAATTATTAAAACGAACAACCAAAACAAAATCTAAATTTGTTAATTTCGAAATCTTGCTGAAACTCGATTCGTTCTGATCTTCAGGTTTTAGAGACTGTCTCAAATCTAGCTACTGAAATTTCCAATGAGGAATTTTAAATACTTGCTATTATTTCAGAGAAATCTCGTAAAAAATGTTTTGAAATGTAAGCTTATCACTGGCAAGAACTGATAAACTTCGATTCGAAACATTAAAAAAAATGGAACGTAGAATCCCTTTAAAGGTTCTCGGAACAAACCGAGATAAAAAAAAAAAATAAAAAATAAAGTTGTTGGAGAAAACAGAGAAGAAACTATAACATCCGTCAATTTCTGTATGCATAAATTGACTGATACTTCCATTTTATGGGTCTTGTCATATCTGAAACCAACGCAAGACTTAGCAAAGCGAAATGTTTATAGCCTCAGTTCATGAGCAGAAGAAAAATAGTTACAACATCTCGTTGCGTATAAAAAATAAAATGTTTGGAAAAGAGAAGCAGAAACGTTAAAAAGTAGAAAAAGTAATTACGCAGGGTTTTTCATCACGTAAAAAACACTCTCACACACATATGACACAATTTCGATTTTTACAAACTTCCAGCAACTCATGCACTAAATAGCTGTTGCACCGTTTTTCACTACTTAAGGCCTTAGAAGAAATGCATTCTAGTGATTCTGTATCTTTTGAGATAATTCCACATAGGGGTAAGAGTTTGAAATTTTTCAAGCTTGGACATACGTTTAGCTCGAATGAATTAAGCAGCCATTTTATATGATTCCATGTAGTTAAATTTATTCGGCTATGTAAAAACCATTTTTTGATAACAGTCTAAAAGGACTCATGATGTTCTGACACATAAATATTTATTTTGAATTAAAGAGAACATTAAAGGAACTTTGATAATATTTAACAGAAATATTTGTTCCTTTTGAAATAAGACAAACGTGAAAACATAGGAAGTATGTCAAATTACATTAGTTATTATTATTAATTCAAAATTAAAGTACGTCATATTTTTCAGGTTTTGGATTTGGATTGTCCACCGTCATCCACATGATGATCATAAACCAGTACTTTGATAAGTATAAGGCTTCAGCCTTAGGCCTAGGCTATTCTGGAAACTGTTTGGAAACCTTCGCATTTCCTGTTATTATGGAAAACTTACTATCTACCTATGGTGTTAAAGGAACATTCCTTATCTTGGGTGGCATTGTCCTTAACGTCATTCCAATGGCACTACTCTTGAAGAAACCTCCTTGGATAAAAGATGAAAAGAAATCAGGTACTTTTGCGAAGAACATTGTCCAGGAGACCACCAATCCCATCAAAGACAACGATGACCCAATGTGACTATCTGTAGGTTACAGAAATGACGGAATCTGAACATTTGACGAAGACTTAACGCCTTACAGTGGTATTGATGTAGAATATAAAAGGAAAATTCAAAACGATCCAAACAATGATTGCCCTCCTGTTTATCAAGATGTAATGCATCAGAGATGCAATGAACTGAGAAACGAGATTTCGTCTATTGGCGGATCACTTCGCAGTCGGTGCAGTGATTTGAAACATGAGATTTCTTCAATCAGTGGATCCGTTCGTTCCCAAAGCCGGTGTAGTGGATCACTACGTTCGCATCGGAAAGTATCAGAAATATCGGAACTAATTCGAGATAGCATGTCCAGAGATGACTCTTTACCGCCAGTGTTAGAAAAGGAACCCTTGCGCACTGGAAGCATTCATTCTGAACACCAAATGGATGGGGAATCCGTACATGAAGACGACGAACACGATAGAAACAGAGGTGCCCAGTACTCTGCTAGCATGAAAAAGAGTCGGACATCCAGTTTTGTAGGCCAAATGGCGCAAGAAATCTTTAACAGAGTTCGTTCTGCTAGCTTTGCCAGTCAGGTTGCTCAGGATGGCTTCATCACCAGCATTCAACAAGAGCAAAATGAAGAGTTCGAATCTCAGCCAGAGGAATTGTCTGGTATTTTGTGCCAAAAGGTGCAGAAGGATTTACAAAAGGACTCGTCCTTACAATCATCATCGATTATGCTGTGGACCAAGGAGTTTCTCATGATGATGGAAAGTTTCTCATCATTGGTTTCTCGGTCGCCGACCTCATTGGCAGATTAGGTTTCGGGCAGGTGATTGACAGGAAACTCGTCAAAATTAAGAATTATTCCGGAGTCACGATGCTGCTGATGGGGACTCTGGTGGCTGCTCTACCTTTAAACAAAAGTTTCAACTTTATGATGGTAGTCATGTGCATGTATGGACTAGTACAAGGGGGAACGGCCATTATGTTTCCAATTCTTGTCAGCCACTACATGGAGAAGAGCGAGGAGTCAATAGCAATGGGCTGCCTTAATTTTTATGAAGGTCTTTTGATGCTCAGTTTGGCACCAATGATAGGTACTGTATAATCCATTACTTACTCTTTGAACGCAAATTTCTATTTATATTTGTATGAAAAATACCAACAGTGTAACTATCAACGGTAACCATGTATCATAACGTCTGGGTTGTATTTTAACAACTGATTTCACCATAAGTAGTAAATGAAATACAGTCAGTAATTAACTAGTCAGACAAAGTGGAAAATCCATTTTTTTTAACTCGAGCCTTCAAATACTCAAAATTTAACATCTAAATTATTATGTACTGGCTGCTATTTTCCTTTCTTTCATGAGTGAAATGAAAAATATAACAAACCAGATAAAAAGATGTAAGATTTTTGTAATAAGGATTAATTTGAAATAACATTTTGAGTATTATTTCTTGTACCGTAAATTAAACTTCGAGCAAAGAATGATTTAGTAAATAAAATAACTAATTCAAAAAAGTAGGTTTAATACCTATAAGCATGAAACATTTCGTTCATTAATTGAAGAATTTTTAAGGCTTTGATAGATTTTAAGAAATTTAATTTTACAATGTTCAATTTAAATATTTGATTTTAGAAATTAACAATTGCATACATTTCTAATGAAGCTGTTTTTAATTTGAGATAATACTTCAAACTGAAAAAAAAATAAAATTCATTAAAATCTGTAACAAAAATTAAATGTAATCTTCAGTGAGATATGAAAATGTTCCAGTATTTATAAATGTTGAGAATTCAATCATACATACAATAAAAGAGTTAGATATATTTAATTAAAAGAAAAAAAATTAATGTCTTGATTATATAACATAAAACAGATGAAGGTAACAATTAGTTAATAAAGATAAAAATTTCTCAATGCTGAATTTTATTCAAATGAAATTGCATTTTATCTGTATATTCATTAATACTTATTATGAAAAGTACTACTCATTATGAAATGAATTTACTAATAATTTTAAAAGATAAAATGGAGTTGGTAAAAATTAACAAAAAAAAAAACATTAAAAATGTAGTAAGCAAATAGTATATATTTACTAAAACCTAAATTTCATAAAACCTTGATACATTTTGGAACTATCACATTTGTTTCGAATACTTATATTACTCTTGTAGGTAAAAATTTTTTAAAAAAAATTATACAAAATATTTTAGATAAGTTGGAGAGTATAATTATTATTAAAATATTTTTGCTATTAGCAAATATAGAAATAATAACTGATTTATGCTATTAATAGCTTTGATTTTGAGCGTCTTTTTAATTCCGTTGTTATAGATGATTTTACTATAATTCAAAAAAGATTTAGTATTAATAAGATTATTGCATATGCTAAAAGTGATTATTTAGTTAAGTTAATAGTAAGGGAAATTTTTGTAGTCTAAAATATATATATATATATAAAAACAGATAAAAGGTTTACCTCTAGGTGGTCCTTTAAGCAATTGTTTATCCAATATTTAGCTTTACTGTTACGAAGATAATTTTTAATGAGAATAATTTTGGAATATTTAGATATATGGAAGGCATTATTTTCTTTGAAGTGAATAAAAAAGATTTTAAAACTTTTTAATACTTTTATCCTGAATATTTATTTTATTTTAAACTAATAAGAATGTAAAGAATTTGAGTGTCGATATATTTAATTAAAATTAGATAAATAAAGAAATTTTGAGTAATATATATGATAAAAGAAACATGCTCTCATTTAAGATATAAAGTTACTATATTTGAGAGTTCCTTAAGTAACATATAAACATATTCAGAAATTCATAATTAAATCTATAATCAAATTTTAAGGAGAGGTTTGAAAACGCAGATCTACAATAATATGAAAAAGTTTAAGAAATATCTTTAAATGCTAATTTTCCTATTTATTTTATTGAGAGAAATCTAAAATAAAATAATTATTATTTTGATTTTTTTTCCTCTCTTAAGAATCAGCTTTTATTTACATATATTTTAATTTCTACTGTATATTTAAATGTGATTCTTCTTCTTTTTTTCCATTAAGGTTTTTTTTTTATTTGTAATTCTAAGCTTTTTCAAATTTAATTTTTTGCAATCATTTCATTTTTCTCCGATGGATGGCAATGCTTTATTCAATTTCAATGGTAATAATATATTTGTAGGTTAATGTTAAAATGTTTTTTTATCACATGGTAATAATCATTGAAAGTTTTAATTCGTGATTTTTATCTGATTACTTTAATTTTATTGCTCTTTTTATACTTTATTTCATCTGTGAGATTTTCTTTCTCTACCTATATTATGATTTGGTCATATGCTTTTTTAAATGTTTTATTGTTGTTCCCCATTTTTGTGACCTCTTAAGTGGTGAATGTTAGGCCTATAAAACAAGTTTAAACATGCAAACCTGTCTTAAGCCGAACTCTGAACGTGGGAAAATATGGACGCAAACGAATGCAGGTTGTTATAGAGAACACAAAGCTGTCTGATAAGTGCATTCGGATGTCAATCGATTTTGTGACTTCTTATTACAAATGCTTATAGTTCCACAATTACTCGATGCCTTTCTGGATGTGTCTCCTAGAAATTGGCAAATAAACTCATTTGTATGGCGATTGATCGTCAAAATCGGATAGGGAAGTAAAGACAATTTCACGTAGAAAAATATGGGTGCAGATATCATGTAATACGACAAAAGTTTCAGTTAATTGAAGGAAAGAAAACAAAAGGAAGTTTTAAAACATATTCATTTCTGCAACTATTTGTATTATGTTTCAAAAGGTGCTCGATATTCCGATCTTTTGCGATAATAAAAGATTGACAGTCCGTTGCGTAAACCGCAGAGCCTTCTGAATAACTCACCAGAAACTCAAACTTTTAAAAGTTCCTCACATTTAATTAAAATTTTTAATTTTGACATTTACACGAACACAAAATAACTAATACAATTCTCCATCGTCTACAATTTTACATATCGTAAACAACTTCATCCCTCTCTTCTCACTACCTTCTGACCCGCTAGACTGTAATCTCGTGTGACAGAGAACTAGCGCTTTTTATAGAGTTACAACCAGCGGTTTATTCAAATACACACACAATATATATATATATATATATATACTCATCTCTATATATTGTATATATAGACGTCATTCTTGAGGCCCTGGGCCCTTATGAAAAAATCGGCCCCACTTGCGATCCTTTCACTAATTTGGTGTATATACCTGTGCTGATCAATAAAAGTATCCATAGTAAAATGGAGGTTTATGTAAATATTCGTTTTCTCCATTTTATATTTGCAAAATCATTAATTAGTTCTTCAAAATCAATTGTTAATAATATTTCATTTTCATTACTCATAAATCTTAAATTATTCAAACGTGATTTAGACATACAATTTCTCAATTCATTTTTGACTACTTTGAGTTTTGAAAATGAACGATCACCACTCTCGCAATAGTAATCATCATTGATAAGAAAATTCTCATTATTATGTCAATATTGGGGAATACTGTGAATAGTACTTGTATGTATAGAGTGTGTGGATCCCAATTCCAGTTCCCTCATCCAACAACTGTTCTTCACCCTATATTGTTTTTATAAATCTTTCTTTTTTCCACTTCCTCTCTTTCTTTTTTTCATTTTTTCTTTATTATTGATATTATATGACTTGAAATCTTGACATTCCAAGTTCAGTTACTCTCCATTAATATGTCTTTATCTTACAATTTTGATATTTTCCCGCGTGTTATTTTTATTTCTGTGTCATCCAAGTTAGAATTAATTTAAAAAAATACAAGCATTTCAAAAAGCTCCTCTTATTTTTTACAACGCGTTTGTATATGTTAAATTAGAGAGTCAATTATTGGTAAAAGGTATCTATATATATATATATATATTTAAATTTCATGCTGTGGCGGTTTCAAACGTTGTGTCGGTGAATCAATTTCCTTCAAGGAAAGCTACCCTAACACTGCGTTGTCTTACACACTTGTGAACACTTTGATACTACTTTATAAAGGCTTTGACTTTTGACTCATAATAGTCAAAAGGGTCTATTGGTTTATATATATATATGATTAATTTTACACCTTTCGACAAATCTATATTTTGACTCTAGAGAAATAGATTTACTTTGACAAAATATCATTCCAAAGGAGAGTTAAAAAAAAATAGTTTCTAATTAATTCATGTTCTTTTTTAATTTTTTAGCAAAAAGTCGAATATCCGCTGCCAGTAATTCATCATTTATTAAGCAATCCGGGCTCATGAAGATATTTAAAAATACTTGCAATTTTTTTTTTGAATATCGAAAACCAGTGAAACATTTATTTTTTCGCTCTTTCGAATGCATTTTATTCCATGCAATTAAAAGCAATATCCTAGATAAAATAGGAAAGTACGAAATTCCATAGGATTAATTTACGTTCAGGATTTCTGGGTGTCGTTTCGACTGGAGCCTTAAAGTTTGTATATCAATACTAACTGGAGTACCCATTTTCCGCACGAGGGAAGTTTTAAAATAAATTGATCAGCTATTAAAAAATAAAAGACAAGTTTAAGTTTGGAGTCCGCTTTTAAACCGATACGAAATTATATACAGAAAATTTTTAAATAATTTAGTAAATGATGGCTCCCCTTTTATTAATATCATAAAAATAACTAAGAGATATTTTAAAATTTCCCATTTTGGGGACGAATTATTTGAAAAAGAATTGTTATTTTTTCAATAAAAATAAATACACTGTTCTAAAAATCATTATGCCATATCTCCAGTTATATGCGCATAACTATGTGTTTTTCTTTTGTTCTGTTCAAAAGAGGGGGGGAGGAGAAAGCTCAATCTCTCATTTGTAAATAAAAAAGAGAATAAAATTAAATTGTATAATAAATTTCAATTTTCTTTAGGAAAATCTGATTAAACATACACAAGCAAATAGAATATTTTTAGTAAGGGTTCTTATACACTAAAAATCTTTTATTTTGTACTGTGTAGGACGAGAATTTTTCATTTTTGTTTACACTTAAAACATTAAATTATTATAAGGGCATATATTTATCAAAACGTACTGTAGGATTCTTATCATATGATTTCTTTGAGGTCCGTGCTAGCCTAGTGGTCATGGCTTCGAATTCGTGGCAGGCGGTTATCGTTTAGTCGCGGGTTCGATCCTTGGCCTTTAAAGAACCGCCATGTAGCCGGGGTTGATTCACGTTAAATCTGCCAAGGCTCAAAGTCTTCCCGATGGCGTGGTTTGATGTTAGGAGAGGGGAGAGACAGCTCAGGTGCCGTCCTCGTCACTTGACCGTGGTACATAATTACGAGGTCTGTCGAAAATAGCCCTAGTGTTGCTTCTAGTGCGACGTTAATAAAAACTAAACTAAACATATGATTGTTTTCTACATTTATATTACATTACTAAAATTTGTAGAAAATATAATGAATTCGTTTTATAATTGTTGATTTTTAAACGAGTAAAATAACACTTTCCATATCAAAAGCAAATAAATTTATTTCTCTGAATTACAATACACATCGGAAATTCTTTTGGAAAATCATAGTGCATTCAAAATGAAGAAAGTTTCCACATATGCATATTAATCAATATAAAAATATTCTAAAGTGTCTATTGAAATATTTATATATAATTTTACAAACAGTTAAGAGATTATTTCATGTTGTTCAGAGGGAGAGCAAAGAAAATTTACAAAAAAAAGAGCAGTTTTTTTTATCACTGGATATTATTATTATTTTTATAACTCTCTCTGTAAAAAAAAGCAAAAACAATTACATAGTTTACTTTTTTTAATGCGATATAAATTATTTTATATTATATTATCTTAAATCTAATATAGAAGTAATGTATAAATGTAATATAGAAGTAACTATCTTCAACCAGTCATGTCAGGGAATAAGATCTGACGATAAAAATTATTCTGATCATGATTTTATTGAGGCTGAGTATTGAACGAGACTAGGCCGCCTCAAAGGTGAGGCCATGGGACCGAACCTAGTTGGCCCATGTCTTAAGACGTCCTTATATATATATATATATATATATGAAAAATATCGAAGATAATATTGTTCTTTACATTGTATAGTGGTTGAAATTCCGGAAGTTTTTTTTTTTTTCTTTTCTTTGAGTTCACCATTTTCATCTCGGGAAATTGTTTTGATTTTGGATAATGTTGATTTGGGTTTCAAAACCAAGATGGACCTTACCACAAACGCTCTTTTATAAGAGTAGTGTATTCGTATTCCTTCACTTCTATTAGCAATTAATAGAGTCGAAAGGGTATTCTCTTCTTATACAGGGGTGAACATTAAGAGAGTCTAACTAAAGGCAGTATTTCTCATGGTCAAATGTTTCTTTAATGAATAAACTATTTTTTCTCCAAACATATATGATAGAAGCTCCAACAACATGGAAGAAAGGTAGGTATACAGCAAAATCTGATTTAATCGGATCCTTCTAACTCAGATTGAATTGCACGAAAAATATGTTTTGTTGGTTTCTTTTGAAAAAAAAAAATTGAGGAGCACAATTTGCAGATTTCAGGAATAACATGTATTGGTTTCATCCACGTATTTTGAAAAAAAAAAGATTTTCTCCAATGTAATCTAATGTAAATTTTGAATATTAGCTTGATGGAAATGTGCAGAGAGGGGGGAAATATTTCACACAAAATATATAAATCAAACCTTTATTACACCTGTTATTTTTAGTTACGAGTGACATATACGGTATTGCATTGCATTATTGGAAAATACATCACATAGCTTCAGGCAAACTTCTAATATTTACAAAGGAGACGTTTTTATCTTCTAAAAAAGATATGTATTCAAACTAAAAATGAGTTTATCCGACTGGCAATAAAATCTGTTTAATTGAGATGAACCCTGATCAAGGATAACACAATTTATTTTAAAAATTTGTATGATAAATGAAACTAGATAAAAAATAATTCGAATGGGTCGTGGAAGCCAAGTGCATATTATAATTAAAGTCAGTTCTATGCTATAGAAGCAAATTGCTCCAGAAGTGACTTTGCCTTCAACTTGCAAGAGCCTCCGCGGATATGTGAACTAATGAATTTTCCATTCCATTTCTTCAGCTCAATTATCTATACCTCATGGTTACGGAATCTCATTTCAAGCATTACTAGAGAGTTCTCTCAGCATCACAACTGAAACGAGGCTTAGCAATTTCATCGGAGATCAATTTGTTCCATATGAAATGATTTTCTGTAAATTTTATTTTATTTCATTTTTATCATTATACGATTTACCATGATTTTCAATATCCGGGATCGGTTCTGGTCTCTATGCAGATCATGTTATGCACAAAACCAAAAAGAAATAAATCAATATACAAAACTGCAAGAAATGTATACAAACATAAAATAGAATTAGTGTAAGTGTATGAGTGTTTACAAGCAAATTCTGTGTCTGGTACTCCATTACATAACAGTTGCAAGTGAACTTAACATTTCTAATATTATCAGTCAAGAATTTTACTTTCATTACATTTTTCTTTCGTAATATGTCGCTGGAAGTGAAAAAAAGATGTCAATAAAAGAATGCCATGAAAAAAAACATCTGAATAAGAAAGAATTGCAAAAGGTGTAACGCTACTCCGTTATTATCTGGCCTTTGTGCAAATATTCTGTATGATATATTCTGAAAGATTCTGTTTTAAATGTGATTTTCTGAAAAAAATTTCAATTATTTTTTTTATATCACTGT
This sequence comes from Nephila pilipes, assembly GCA_019974015.1. Taxonomy (NCBI): domain Eukaryota; kingdom Metazoa; phylum Arthropoda; class Arachnida; order Araneae; family Nephilidae; genus Nephila; species Nephila pilipes. The sequence continues at coordinate 12,142 of BMAW01018138.1, read as the reverse complement.
TTTCAAACCCAACTCATTAGCTTTCTAAACATACTTCACTTTTGAGAATAGGATAAGTAGAAGCGAAATTATAACGATTGAAAAATTATGTCGTAGCTGTCAACCCTTCCGGAAGTACCAGTTTAAGGGCCATTTAAATGAACGGAAGTGATGATTCTCTGTATTTTTTCGGTTATTTATGAAAGAAAATATGAAAATTTTATTGTGAAATTTTCATTGAAATGTCTAATGAGTAAACCACAAAATTTCATATTACTTTTCGAAACTCTTTGCGAAAGAGAATGGCAATAATCAAACATTTTATTGTGCTCATAAATATAGAAGGAGATGATCCATTGCAGTGTAAAAAGCTTATTACATTATTTTTTAAGATTTCGTACAGAAGGTTTCCAATGAAATACTAAATACGCAAATTTTCACAAAAAACAATTGCTGAAATGCTGTAAAAGTTGTTAGTTTGAAATTTGAACTGAATATAGAGATAATCAAAGGATAATTAGTTTTTATAAATTTATAGTAGTTCCAGACGACTGTTAAATTCCACATTTGTCTTTCAGTTAGAAGAGGAAAAAAAGAAATGTGCGGTTGAGTTACACAACAACACATTTCTTTTATTCATTTGAGAGTGTTGAGTAAAAATTGATATAGTTTAAAATAATTATTGAATGTTAATTGAATAGTTTTTACCAAAATCCAAAGAATAATAAATGTTTTAAACAAAACCACTTTCTTCTTACTCAGTGTTTAAGAAAGGAGAACAGAGTAATAAATATGGTTAAAAGATTTATGCTCTTCCTAAGTTCTTCAGTTTCAAGGGATTGGGAGAATCTAAGGCTGTTTTACTGAATATGTAAATAAACCCGTTTTAAATGTTTTTATACACGTAAAGGAAATCTCAATTCAAGCGGAATTTTTCTGATTTTCTTGATGGATCATACAAAAACTCTCAGCGAGTCAAATGTGCCCCGCGGGCCGCCCTTTGTCCATCCTTGGTCTAGTTAAAAGCAGATTCGTGAGATCATTCGTGGAAATATGTGTCAAAAGACAGATTTTGAGGGTCCTAAAACCTGGAGCATCCAAGGATAAAAGTATGCCTTCATTTCTATATATATATCAATTCTTGAACAAATATAAGGTTGGCACCTGAGCTGGCATCACCTACGCATTAAAGACATGCTGACGGGAACACTTTAAGTCCCGATAGATTTAACATATCAGAGCCTCTGTGTAAGAACTTTTTTTACTATTGCAATATCAGTGTGGTCGGGGTCACAAAATCGTATCTTTCTGTAGAGGATGAACTGTAATCATTGGTGTAGTGTGGATATTTGTAGAGGAAAGTGCCAGTTCAGATATCGTCCTATTCTCTCTATCGAGAATTAATCCTACACACCCCATTGCTTATAGCCCTCATGTGTTTTAAAATAACGATGTTAATAAACAGTCAGTCAATCGAAAAATTTCGATGAGGGTGGCGATGCTTGACTCCAAATCTTTGTTGATTAGAACCGTCTTCATGGTTTAAAATATTTGCTAAAAATACCCGTGTAGCTTCTGAGAACAAACATTAACACAAAATCAATCATTCCTCTCTGCACGATGTGAAATCTTTGAATCTAAGCCTTATCTTACTTTCAAAACTCCCTGTATGCGTCAAACACTCAAGATTACATTACATGAAATTTATTTGCTTCAACAAAAAAAAAAAAAAAAAAAAAAATGAAAATATCATTTAAAATTGCGAAAAAAACTTTCTTATTCAAGATCTAACAGATCGTTGGCAACTTTATTTTTTTTTCTTTGATACAAACGTAACATATATTGTAGATATAGTAGCAGAAGCTAATCCATATCCTTAAAGACCTGTGGTGATGGTAGCAAACTCGTGCCGCGTAGAAGGGCTGGTGAACATTAATTCTCTGGAAACTCCAGCTACTCCCATAGATGAAGAGTGAAATCTTGGAGATGGTATTCGTCACTTGATAGAGGCTTAAAATTACAAGGTCTTGTTGGCGAGTTCTGTTCCTTTGGCTGATAGAGTTTGCATATAAACTTGATGTTGTTTCTGAGAGAAGCGTGATCAAGCTATGAATCAATCCACTCCTCCCCAGTTCTGAAGTCTTTGAGGCTTAAATGTATTTTGCATTTAAAGGCCCTCGGTATCTGAAAAACAATGAAGAATAGGTTTGACGAAGCTTATTTTTTTTCTGATTGTTTGATTTGATTGGTTTTATTATCATCGAACTACGCGACGTTCTGCATCCTATTGGCGACGGAGCTTGTAATTTTGTAACTGTTCAAGTGACGAAAACGACACCTGAGCTGATTCCGCCCTCTCCAAACTTCCACATAAGTTGAATGGGAGGGCTTTCAGCTCGGACAGATGCATCAGCCCCGGCTACACGGTGGGTCTGTTGTGACATCAAGACTGGAATCCACGATTAGATGAAAATTGCCAGTCGCGAGTCGTTACCATGGACACTAGGCAACTGCCTTTATAACTTTTTTTTTTCAAAGGAAGAAAAAGTGTCAATATAACCTAGGAAGAAGGAGAAAAAAATTTAAACATCTAACATTTTGCTGAAACTTTCATTTTTATTCTTTAATATGTTTGTAAAATTTGCGTATAAATTTTACATTTATGTTCATAAAATTAAATGTTTGGTGTATTGAGTATTAATTGCAAAATAAAAAAAATATCAACTTCTGTCTCCAGCATTAGCGTCCCAATATATTAATTGGGAGGAAGGGATGAACATCGTATTCACCGCTAAATCAAATTAATTGTTTAGAATTGTCACTTGGTAAAAACTAAATAATACGCTACATCAATATTATTTATCCTATTTGAAAATGTTCAAGGAATGCTATAATGTTTCCCATGTTACAAACAGGGCTGCTCTCTCGATAGGGATGCATCTTCTCTCATCGTCTTTAATCTCTAAACAAGGGGAACAACCTATCGGATATATCCAAAACTTTTCTATTCTTTTCTCAAGAATTAGCCCTTAGACGGAATCCTTCTTATCTTACTGCCGAAAGAATTAAGCATTAGAAGAGTAAATAAGCTCATTTTTTTAGTTTAGAATATATCTAATAGTGTAAGATAGCAATTATCTTCAAATATATTTCAGTTTCCAGGAAAAAGTATGGGGATGCAGATGTTCTTTTGCACCCTCTGGTTACACATTTGGTTCCCACAATTTACTGTCCTAAATGGATGTTGTTTATTGGGATCACTTTTGAGGTACCTGATCACTTTTCAATTTTTGTTGTTAATTTGAATTTTAATTACATTTCGCTTAAATATTGAGTACAATAATTTATAGTTTGCTTTAACTTTAATAAGAAGTCACTGATGTAATATTCAATTTAACAATTTATTGTTTGCTTTAGTTTGAATCACATTTAGCTTAAATAAATTCAGTTTAGTAATTTACCGTATCCTTTAGTTTTAACTACATTTAGCTTAAATAAAATCACTTTAATAATTTATCATCTCTGTTCATTTTGTTATTGCAAAAATTTACTGATGTCTATTAATCGATATTTCAATTTTTATTTTTATTTTTATGTTTGACAGAATAATTTAATAATAATTATTAAAAAGTGTGCACCTTGGGTAGCTAAATCATTTTTTCACAACATTTTTAATAGATCGTTCATGCTTTTTTATTTTTTCTTAGATAACTCTATATCTTTACCCACTGGTTATGTATTTCTCTCAAAGTATATGCACTTTTCGAAGACTGTTATAATTGAAATTAACATTTGGAAACTTTATCTCTTTTTCCCCACATGTTACTTTAATTTAACGTTCATGAAGGTATGATTAGCGAAACAAAGCACCATGAATTGTTGTAATTTACAGCAATACGCACATAAGTATGCCGGAACAAGCAGAATTTATTTTTATCGAGATGTATCTGATACTTTTCAGTATTTTAAAACTGTACGATATACCATCCCATATAAAGTTTGTTTGAATTTGCATCTATGGGTTACATCTTCCACTTTGAAATATATAATTTTTTATGAACGTCAAACTGAGAAGCAAGAAGTGGGCTTTTGGCGACGGACCTCGTAATTTTGAAACTCATTCGTGACAAAGAAGACACATGAATCGGGTCTTTTTTCTAAAAACTTCCATGCCACACGGAGGGAGTACTTCTAGCCATGACAGATTTTAAGTGTATCAGCTTCACTACACGGCGGGTTTTTAGTGGTATAAAAGTTCGAAACCACGGCTCGACCAAAACCGCCGGCTGCAAGGCCGTGACGATGACCACTAAGCTCTAAGACGCATGAACTATGTATTCAGTTACTTTAGTTTAGCAGTACGTAGGGATGTTATCCAGAGTACAAGAAGAGCAAATACTAATTTTGTTTCCTTGATAAAAGTTTGTTTTTTATTACTAATCAGGTTAGAGCATAGTTTCTTGAATAAACATCCAATACAGATTATACTAGGCAACGAATTTCCTGTATTGTGAAACTTACATTAACTTTACACAGTGCTTGCAAAAGTGGTCCTTCTTTCCTTTCCAATGTCCTCCAAGAAAGGATATTTGACACATTTTCAGGTCTGGTTATGCTTAGATGTTGTTGAGCCAGGTTTTTTCAAATTAATATACCTTCGATAACAACTCAACAAACGTATCAAAAGAAGTATTAGGTCCTCCAATAAATAAAAGTAGCGAATTAATTTATATCAAACTATTCCTACGAAACGGAAAAGCGAAACTTCGTTAATGCTAAAGTTAAGAATAATAGCCTTTGCAGCTGTATATTCCAAACAAACAATCAATCTATTTTCCGTGTTTGTATTAAAGTGATTGAATCCGATATGATTTCTATTTCTACAGACATCGGCGAATTCAGGAAACAATTTTTTTTTTCCTTTTCAGAATTCAATCATATATTGAAAATTTAGACATTTTCGGATACTAATGGATGCTATTGGTAAGTCTTTTTTGTGCGATATCTGTAAAAGGAATTCAAATCGAAGATATCCTTTCATGAACATTTAAAGATTCACCTTAAATCTAAGTAAGATTTCAGTTGTAATTTTACTACCCAAGAAAGAATGAAGTCACATTTAATTAGTCAAATTACAGAAACAATTCATCAATGCGAATTGTGCTAAAAGGTATTTTCGCACAAGAAAGCATTAGAGAAGCATTTAAAAAATCATGCCGAAGAAAACACTTACGTTTGTTGTGTCTGCAACAAATCATTTTACCGGAAGCAAAATTTAACACAACATCAACGTATTCATGCACAGTATAAACCTTACTCTTGTGAAATTTGCAGCAAGTCATTTTCTATAAAAGGTAAATTAAACACCCATGTACTGATTCATACACAAGAGAAACCTTATGTTTGTGATTTTTGCAAAGATGGTTTCTCGAGTAATGGCAATTTAAAAAAGCATTTACTTATTCATACAAAAGAAAAACCTTACATTTGCGAAATATGCAATAAAGCTTTCTCTCAGAATGGTAATTTAAAAACCCATTTGCGAATTCATACTAAAGAAAAGCCTTAGAATTGTGAAATTTGCAACAAGGCTTTCTCTCAGAATAGTGATTTACAAAAACATTTGCGTATTCATACAAAAGAAAAGCCTTACATTTGTGAAATATGCAATAAGGCTTTCTCTCAGAATGGTAGTTTAAAAACCCATTTGCGTATTCATACCAAAGAAAAGCCATATAATTGCGAAATATGCAATAAAGCGTTCTCTTAAAATGGTCCTTTAAAAACCCATATGCGTATTCATACAAAAGAAAAGCCTTACACTTGTGAAATATGCAATAAGGCCTTCTCTCGGAAGGGTCATTTGAAAACCCATTTATGTATTCATGCAAAAGAAAAGCCTTACAATTGTGAAATATGCAATAAGGATTTCTCTATGAATGGCAATTTAAAAATACATTTGCGTGTACATACTAAAGAAAAGCCTTACATTTGCGAAATATGCAATAAAGCTTTCTCTCAGAATAGTGATTTAAAAAAACATTTGCGTATTCATACAGAAGAAAAACCTTACAGTTGTGAAATGTGCTGTAAAATGGTCTCTCAGAATGGTCATTTGAAAACCCACTTGCGTATTCATACCAAAGAAAAGCCTTACCTTTGTGAAATATGCAATAAGGCCTTCTCTCAGAAGGGTCATTTGAAAACCTATTTGTGTATTCATGCAAAAGAAAAGTTTTACACTTGTGAAATATGTAATAAGGATTTCTCTCGAAGTGAGGATATAAAAAAACATTTAAGTATTCATATCAAATAAAAGCCTTACATTTGCGATATATGCAAAAAGGCATTCTCTTGTAATTGATATTTAAAAACTCATTAACTTCTTCATACAAAGGAAAAACCTTCTGTTTCTGAAATATGCAAGGAATAGTTTTCTCAATATTCTAACCAAAAATTTCATTTAATTATTCATTTAAAAGATTAGTAGCACTTTTGAGGAATTAAACAAAACAGAAATTTTTATTTTGAGCATTTAGTTGTGACAAATTCAGTATATTCATGGAGTTCATCTCTGAAATACAAAGCATGAAAATTTATCTGAATTGTGTTTCATCCTTTGTGTACGGATCAATTAATATCCTTTTTATTGTTTTTACTTGTAAACATTTTCTTTTTATGTACTGGAATGTGTATTATGTTTGGTTGTATCTCCAAATGTAATAAAATATAAATATGTTACGTATTTGCTCTCTTGTCTTGCCCGATTCTATTGGCCATGTTTACAGCATTGAAAAAAACATACTTTTCATTTTTTTAAAAAAAAAAACCCCTTTCTACTTTGATCTCTTTCGGTGTCTTAGAAGTATAATGCAAGCAAAATTTTGCAGGTTTGGAAGAACGCCAATTTGTGAATTGTGATGATATAAATGTTCGTCCTTGTCATTATTTTCATGCAAACCTTTCTTTACTGTGGCTGATAAAATGTTTATATTAAAAGTAATATTTTATATCAAAGTATTTATTTCTAAAATTATTGCAGTAAGATACTTAATTGTTATTTATTTGTTTGAAGATTTTCCAAATCATCACAACCCAGATATTTCTCACATTCTTCTTTCGAGGGTCGTCATCAACCTGTGGTGACCAAGTGTGAAAGAATAGTCCCATTTTAGTTCATGTATGTCGTGAGAGCGTGCCCAGTGTCTGGGAAATAGTTGGGCACCATGCTCTTGGGATTCAATCAAGGGACCTCAGATACTTGCATTCTTTCTAGGGCATCATGACCTCGAGTTACTCCATTGATATTTTTCTTTCAAATTGGATTTATTCTGTTTTATAAATGCGGGTAACGTGCCCTCGGGATACTTTAATCCTCTATTTCTTACCATCCATCTTTTGAATCAAAATCTTATAGTTTTTTTTCTATTTTCATATTTTTAGATCACAGTTTCACACTTTACTAGCTTTGCTCTACATCAGTTGCTTTGTTTTTCGCAACGTGGCCACATCTGAATTTTGTACAGTTACAAATCAATCACTCTGGAGCACTACTCGGTCATTCATTGAATTTGTCGTGACAATTATGAAAAACTCATTCAAACGTCTAGATCATAGTTACACTTTGTTTGGCGCAACATGGCCACATCTATCTCTAGAGCCATAGAACTTCACGATCAACATCAACGGCAGTCATAGTAGCACGTCAGAGATTGAACCCTCACTCAAAACATTGAGTTTTATTATTGAGTCTGCGGCTTCCTGAAACCATGCAAACCAATAATAATGACCTCAATGCAGAATATTATATATGTAATAAATTTCAACATGCAGAATATATTTTATCCATACATCTCGTTTTTTTCTTAATAATAATTAAACCCTAAATGTGTTTCTATTGCTCGCATTGTAACTATGTGAGGGTCAGAACTTGAAAAGCTTTTTGCTCAAATTTTAAAGCGCACAATTGCGGTGAAATTTTTTTGCATGATTGTTTTCGATGAGAATGCGATAATTTAATGTTAATAAATCAAATTTTATTGATTAAAATTAATAATTTAAAGAATTAAATTTCACTCATATAACCTTGTACAAATCAATTGAAACAAACTTGAGAATTTGAGAAAACCAAGGGAAAATGTTTTTTTTTTATTTATTTAAATTCGTTCAAAATCAAACATTTTTTGAACAAAATACTATTTCCTCGACCCTTTATTAACATTTGAACACGATTCGGGCATGTATTCCACTTCTTTTTTACAATTATTTATAATATTTGTGTCTTTGTACCCATTTGAATTATCACGAAATTAGATTCTCTTTAGTTGCTTATAGACGATTATCGTCTATCAATAGAATATTCATGAAAAAAGCCCAAAGATTCTCTATTGGGATGTTATCAGTAGAGTTCTCAGGTCACTCTAATGTCTAAAATTGGATTTCAGGCAAGAATTGTTTGACCATTGTATTGCACGAAGCTAAATCCTATTGAAAAATCCCCGTTCCATTAGGGTATGGTTTATTCAAATATGGAACAACCTTTTTATCCAGAATAGTAATAATTTTCTGAGCGAGAATCATACCATAATCAGACTGCAAAGAACTCAGAAACATTATCTTTTGAGGGTTTTCAATAACATTGTTTAAGGTGGAAATCCCGAATACTGTCGCTTGACGATCTCATCACGTGATCAGTTCGCTGACTTTGGAAGAAAAAATGACTTTCGTAGCTAAGTAGCACTTTCCACTATTTTTCGACTGTCCAATTCTTATATTTTAATGCCCACAAGTAACGCTATTTCTTCATTGGTTGGGCCAGAAGCCGTTTCTTCAGAGGCTGATAGGCTGATCAACCGGCTGAAAGAAGACGCCCACAAGCAGTAGACGAGCTAATGTTTATTCCATGCATTTTGAAATCTCTGTTAAGTGCAGCACGAGTATTTCGAGAGTATTTTTTACATTGTGTAAGTAGAAAAGTGTCATCTCTTGGTGTTGTTTTCTTTTTTGTACTTCATATCCCTCTCCGTCTGGAAGATATGGATCCCGTGTTTTGTTTTATACTACAGCTTAAGGATGCAATACTAACGCCAACTATCTTCTAAACCTCTTTTAGTCTTCCACGTATGTTGGGAGATGAACAACACTCTTTGTACGATATCGCGGATTCACACCGAGAACTCTCAGTTGGTGTGCTCTTAGCTGGAGATATCATCTAGTGAAGTTCCTTCGAATGTACTCTCAGAAAACCTCTAATTTGTGTAAATTGTTACTAAGGAAAGGATTTATTCATCCAATGCAAATTTTATCATATTTTAGTATGATTGTTTGTAAACAATAGGAATGGTTTTAAAATCACAAAAAAATCAGTTTGTTTCAATAAATTTGCACTATTGTGTAATTCCAAATGTTCGCAACGAGAAAAAGTTGAATATTGAAACCAGTAAATTAAACTACTTCTCTACTTCTCGTGAAATCTTAAGGTGTATAAATTTGAATTACGCAAAGTATGTTATGTTTGAAAGAAAACCCTTGCTTCAGAATCTTCTTTTTTACCGGTGTTATTTTATTTTTTACATATTAAGTTGAAAAGTATGATTCTTAATGACAATTTTATTTTTATTTGGATATTTTAAGTGAGAAAAATCGACACAAAACATGTCCAAAGAACTTTCCTGAAGTACAGATCCTGTTGACTGTTGCAGCATTGGTAAAACACTTACTAACAGAAGGAAAGAACATGGGCTAGTTTTTATCATTAATTCGCTTCGTTTGGTTTAGATAGATGAATACCGAGAAATTAGTTTCATTAATGATTAAAGGATTGTAGTAATCTAAAATACTAAATCATCGAAAAATACTTTATTACATTATTTTAAAATTAAAATACTTCTACATACAATTAAAAAATATCATTTATCGAGGACTGAATTAAACGTTCTTGGACAGTGTGCTCTGTCATTTTTTTCACCATCAAAGCTTAAGATGCATTTTCTCAGCTTTTCATATTCATGAGGTTATTTAAAATCTAAGGGTTTTGCTTGTAAACAATGTAACGTTTTTTACTTTTTTTTTCTGGTTACTTTGCAGAACATATTTTTTAATTCTGCACAAGCATTTAGATCAGCAGCTGTTTTTTTAAATCCAAGAAATTAGATACAGCATTTTTAACTGTTATTCGTAATGCTCGAGAGAAAAAATCGTGAATTTTAAATAACAACTATAATGCATCACAGATATACTTGGACAGTGGTTTCGTTTTCAGTATAATAGAATATTCTAAAGGTTAATGAATAGAAGAAAATTATCATCTCATTGAAATCATCTAGAGAAATTTTTGCAATACAAATATATCATATAGCTTTTAAAACTTTTATAAGAAAAGTTTAATAAATCTACTTTGTCCTCTAATGATTTATACAGAAATAGAGTTTTATCCTTTATAGATTAAAATTTTGAAACGGCTGACTCTTATTTATCTGAACACCCGGTAATATTTACTTCGAAAAAAGGTTTTTAATGAATCAAGTTTTTAGAAAGCCAATTCTAAATTGTTTATTGCTTAAACTCCTACGGGATAGTAAATTGGCGTCCATTTGCTCACAAGACTCGTGCTAAAAATGCATACATATAGCAGTTTGCACAAAAGTTCTCCATCTTGCTTTCAAGATCTCTTCCTTGGTCTCCCTTTTCGCTTCCTTCCTGTAGATGTGACACTTTGCGACAAACCTTTATTTACGTCGAATATGTTGCTTGTGTTTCTAAGAATTTCCCAAACATTCATTTCCGATCATTTTGCAACCTCGGTAGCCTAGGGGTCAAGGTCGTGGACTCGCAACCGATGGTTTTCCTCACGTTGTGGTATGAAACTTTCCTTCACTACTGCGAAATTAAGAGCCTGTGCTGTTTGATACCTCTATTGCTATTTCACTAAATAATATTCTTGATGTTGGACTTAAATACTATTGGATTCATTTCAACTATCCATTAAATTTACATCGTACACAGTTAGCTTGACAGAGGCCAAGGAATAAATGTAACAACAAATGTCTGTAAATCAAGAATACGTCGTGGCCGCAATAATAGAAAGGACATGGTATCGGACTCGAGGATGGTGGATTTCGTCGACTCATGGATTCGAGCCTATTGCCATTAAATGTCCCCCGTGTATCCGAAGTTGATACACATTATATATAACGAGGCTCAAATTCTTCCCGAGGGCTTTTTGTGGAAATTAGAAGATTTATGTGCCAGCTCAGTTGGCGTCCTCGTCACTTAACAGAGGCTCAAAATTACGAGGTCCATTACTGAGAGCCCTCTAGTTGTTTCTAGAGCGACGTTTGCAAAATCAATTGACCAGTTTGTCCTGAATATGTTGATTGTAAAATAGTTGTTTGTATGCTAATCCACGTTCCTCTGTGGGGCCGCGGTAGCCTAGTGCGTAAGGTAGAAGACTCGTGGTGGACGTTCACACGAGTCGTGTGTGAGTCCTGGATGGTATTAAAGACATTTCGTGTAGACGGGGCTGATGCACGTTTAATCTATCGAGGTCCAAAGTCCACCCATTGGTGTGGTAGGGAAGTTAAAAGAGATGGATCAAGCTCGGGTTTTGTTCACGTCACTTGATCGATGTTCAAAGTGACGAGGTCCGTGAACAATAGTGAGTGCTGCTCCTAGTTTGATGTTTATTACTACAAACAAATTAACATTTCTCTGAAAGAAACTAATGGCTACTTTAGAATCAACGGCAATTAAATTCTAAGGAAAATTCTTCGTATATGCAATTCCTTTCATTCTGAGATTGTAATTTCAATTTTTATTGTTGCTCATTTTCAGTTCAGTTTGGTTTTTATTATCGTCTTACAAAAAGCAACGCGAGGGTTATAGGATACGGACCTTGTAATTTTGAATCTCAGACAAATGACGAGGACGACACCTGATCTGGCACCCCTTTCCTGACTTCAACACCATACTTCTAAGAGGCCTTTGCGCCCCGACGGATTTAACGTGCGTCAGCCCCTGCTTCCCGGCATGTCTTTGCGGCCAAGGCTGGAACCCCTGATCTAGATGAAAGCGGATTTGTAAGATCATTCGTGGAAATATGTGCCAGAAAGGATTTTGAGGGATTTTAAACCTGGTTCATCCGAGGACATAAGTGTGCCTTCAT
>BMAW01018136.1:15095-27699 GCA_019974015.1 Nephila pilipes | reverse complement strand
TCCATAATGATAATAGAGGACGCCAGATGCGTCGTTTCGCCTTCATGGGTAAAAAGGAAAATAATATCTTTTTCTTACTTGGAACTTATATGCAATCATTTCCTCAGATCCCGTGGTATCCCAACTACACAAAAAGTCCAAAATTAAATATCCATACGGGTTTGGATTCGTGAGAGCCTAAGGATTCAGGCAAACGTATAGTGCATTTACACACACACACACATATATATATATGAATACATATGTATCATATATATATATATATATATGAATACACATGTATCAGGTATATATATATATATATATATATATATATATATATTAATATGTAATGTAGTTACTTTAACGTTTGTTCAATATTAATGAATCATTCATACGTCGCCGAAATATTTTTATTTCCATATTGTAGCAGACTTTAGTCGGGCTTCGGCCACCACAGGCCATACAAAATCTCAGAAGTTACCATACAAATCTCAGATGATCATCAGAGAGAGGACGAACGTAAGAGAGGAGCAGTATGAAGAGGAGAGAAGCATAAGAAGAGCGCGTTTTTCGCTATGTTTTGCTATTTATATGAGGGAAAATTCAATTAAACGTCAGAGTCCACAAGGTCTGAATGGAGGATTAAGAATATACTTATCAAATCTATATACCAGAGATTAAGTCTATACTTATCTTCCCTGGAAGATAAGTATAGACTTAAAGTCTGGTAGGGATCATCCCTACAGGTCTGTTCCTTCTGAAGAGAGCATTGACAGGGAATTTGTTAGACCGCGTGATTGTTTTAATTAAAAAGAATAAGGAATTGTATCAGGAAATACGAATGAACATTATCGTTAAGGTAGAGAATGGGCAAATTTAGTAAATTAAATTATTTAAGTCAGAAATTAATGGGAATTAAGTTAAATCAGTACATATATATATATATATATATATATATATATATCCCTTTTTTCCCTTTCATTTAACTCGCAGTAAAGAATTCAATTTTTTTTCTGACGCCATTTTAATCTCGCATTTCATTTATGCAATCACGTGCTCTTTAAAATTATCAGAGTCGGTTAATCCCACACTTTGAAGCCTTAGGTATAATCCGTAGAAGAACTTAAGTTCATAGGAAAGGTCACTTACAATCCCTTCGTCTAGGACAACATGAAGTAAAGAAACTTCCTGCACATGAAACTCAAGGTAAGTTTCAAATTTCTCTTTTTTTCGCTTCGGTAATGAAGCCCTACACCGCGCTTTTTATCTCAACTTTACAAATTTTATTCACGATTGCTAAGGAGCGTGCGCTGATGACGCGCTTCGTTCTTCATAACGTAAAATAGCATCTTATTCATTCAAAGTTAATAGACTTGAGGCAAATACTTAGTCTTTTTTATAGTCTTAACATCTAATACCCTTTACAAGCATTGATTAAAAATATGTTTCATATATATAAATATATATGTTTCATATATATAAATATATATTTTTCATATATATAAATATATATTTTTCATATATATAAATATATATTTTTCATATATATAAATATATATTTTTCATACATATAAATATATATGTTTCATATATTTAAATATATATGTTGCTCAAACTACTCTTGTTTATATATTACTTCCTCTCAATATTTCGCTTTTAAATAAAATTTAACAAATATTACTCGTGTTATATGAATATTTTTTATTCTTTAGAATATTCATATACACCGTAAAAAGAACTGGCAAAACTACCGCCAATAGCTCAATATTAATTTTTCTTAGAAAAAAAACTCAATAAAACTGTTCAATTTCTTTCCATTTAGTTATTGAAATATATATTTTTATTGCATAATGTTATTTAAATGGTGCGCTTAATATTTTAAAGCATCTACGTTATCTTCCGTTACTTTTATTTTTCTTTCCCTTTAGGATGGCAACTTACACACAGGGGAATAGAAAACAATAGTTGTTTAGGTACCGGTGTTCGTCTTGGCGTAGTTACATCTAGCCAGTTTACAATGAAATTCTTTTTTACCCACCGCGTAAAAAAATACTTCTTCCCGTTCCGTAAATGTTTCGACATTTTCTAAAGATTGACGAAACATTGAGTCTTTCACGGTATCATCTCTAAATGAAAACAATACTCGTATATGAATTTCATTTTTTTCCCCCTCGGGATTGTTTGATGTTCATGTAGATTCATAAATAATTCAAAGTTTTCTCCTTCTGAATGAACATATTCAGAATTAATTCTACTAAGATTTCTTTAAAGAAAATGGATTTCGGAAACCCATTGGGAGTTATTTTTTATTCATTGACGGAAAGCACGGGGAAAAGATGTTTTAGAAATGTAAGTGTGAATATTTCTTCAATCGAAAATGACTTAACTAATGGAAATACAGTTTATCTAAATTAAAAGACAAAGAGAAATGCATTTTGTTTAAATAAATTTGTATTCTCATCGCAGTCTTTTCCAATATATAATTTCTAAGAATGAATTACAATTCGCATACTTTCATATCGATTCTATTGAAAAAATAACATTTGTTTAAACGATATTCACAGTACTACTTTCTTAGAAATAATTTAAGGAAAATCTGAAGTTCATTTTAATGCAAATTTTTCCAGTTTGATACGATGATACATTTTGTAGTCATCGTAATTGCACGAGGAAACAAACTGGAAGCCTTTATATAGTATTAGAAATTTCTCTGGATACATCCGAGCTTCGAGGTGATGCAGTATATGCTTGGATTGTAACATTTTTTCCACATTTTATGGTATACCTTCTCTTATCAATTTTCCTAAAGGTAAATTGAACCACCTCAAATTACAAGAAACACCAAGCGTAAAAGAATACCTGCGGATTATAGTCAGAGTTAGCCTTCTCTATAGAGGGTCTCGAATGCAAGGAACCATTTGGAGACCTAAATTTTTGTACATTAAAAAAATCTTCAAACACAATCACATATTACTAATGCATGTTTGTTTAATGCGTAATTTTTTATTTACTAATACATTAAATAATTCCGATTTTTTTTTTTTTTTTTTTTTTTGCAATTTCTTTTTAATGCTTAACATAGCAAGTTATTTAAACATTCTGTACACTTGCTTGACTAAAAAGTTCAGTTTAGTTGGGGATATATTCGGGAGTTTACCAAATCAAATAACAAAAACGCTACATTTGTCACAAAAATTAGTTCGAAAACTGTCAAAATTTTGAGATCTATAATACTATCTATTGCTATGTTTACGATAAAATAGAAATATTGTCATATGTAAAAGTATGTAAAAGTACATTATTTTAGTTTATTATTTATGTACGATGTTCTTATGTAAAAGTACACTATTTTAGTTATTCATCATGTTGGGCCCCACTTAATTGAATTTCCAGGTTTATAGTCCCCCCTCCCAGGTGGTCGGCCTATGTATACTGTATTTTAATATTGAATATTTTCAAATCATGTGATTATTTATTAAAGTCACTCTGAGAAACAACACGAGTGCTGTTCGGGACGAATCTTATAATTTCGAACATAGTGTAGAGGCGGTCATAAATTCCAGGGTTTCTGCACCACTAATGTTCTGTCTAAAAGGTTTTCATTAGAGGGATTAGGAGAGCTTCAATATTTTAAAACAGTTTATCAATGACTAGGACAGACACACACAAAAAGACAAATGGTTCAAATCGGAAGAAGGGGTGAATTATTGTACTAGATAGGAGTTCGAAATCGACGTATTCGCAGCATCGCCATGTTCTCAAGTTCTGTTTACATTCTCCAAAATCAACTGACGTTGCCAATCGCAGTTTAATAAACTATACAAAAATAACTGAGCGCTTGCGACACATAGGTCAGGTGATTTGGATAACACCTTAAAAAACACTTCCCCCGCCTAACTTCCCCACTAAGAAAAAGTGAGGACTTTGGGCCTCTACAGATGCATCAGTCACGGCTACACGGTTGATCTTGAGTGGCATCAGAACTCGAACCCACGATTCGACGAAAACCGCCATCCTTGAATGCCGCTACCATGCTCGACCATCACCTGCACCACCACGGCTACGAATATTTTCTTACACTCCGCTGTGCCTCACAGAACTCAAATCTAAGATCTCTTTGCTGTGGCGAAATTCTTTCTATGTGTTAAAATATCAATTAAAGAGTACTTATGCGTCATCGTCGCCATACCAAAAAAACAAAAGTTCTTACAGGCAGCTCCAATACAATTGGTTACAGTGCTTGTAATCAAGATCTTTCATCTTTAAGACTACTTAAATATAGATGTACAGTATTCCCTCTATCATTCGGCCCTTCACCTCTCCGACCTTGCCCATCATCCGACATTTAGTACCGGCTGACAAGTCACAGAAAATTATTTCATGCATTCTACTTCAACGGAAAGATGTAGGATATCGATACCAAGCAGTGCATTTTTTTTATTATTATTATTTCGTGTGCTTGACACTCTATGTTATGTGTTAAAGTTTAAGTTACACCGTTTTTCCTGCTTAAATGCATTGTTATTGGTGATCTTCCGGTAATACGGAGGCGCTTAGGTCCCATACCTGCCTGAAATACGAGAGATTTTGAGATATTGAAATTGAGTTGAAGCATGAAAATTAGTTCACTGATATTCGTTTACAGGTTTTCTCTAGGTAAATGCAATAAACCCGATCGCTTTCTTTAGAGGCTTTGTAACATGTGTAACATTGCCTGTTCACAAAATTTGTCTCGACTAATAACTGGGGCTCTGTTTCTATTATTACATTTAAGTTTACAACTTGGTACCAACCAAATGAAACGCGGTTATACAAAATTGAGAAAACTCTAGAAGGGGAGTTTAAGAAAATCATGTCGTGTAAAAGTGACAGATAATTGATTTGAGAAAAGTGTACGGTAATATGAAAAGTACACTTGGGAAGTCGAGAGAGTTACTGGCGTGTCTGCGTGATTTGTTGCGGCTAGTATCCGACACTCTCTGGTCGAATGGCTGTTAGGGAAATTCAGGTGCATCGTATTCTGATAAGTGTAGTTTTTGCTATATCTTAGAGTTGTTTTTGAAACTGGCTAAGAGAATTCCTCTTACAAGGGAACTAACACGTTCTATTTTTAAACATTATTAAACTAGTTTAATTACTTTATCTGTGTTTGAATTTAAGTTGAAATTTAAAATTGCGATTCGAGTAGCATTTGAGACGACAGGATGACGGCTGGTAGGAATGCGTCGCACAATTATATTACATTTATAAAGAAATACAAAATACTTTAAGCTATTACAGTCGCCATGGTAATTCTTTTAATTTTTAGAAAGATTCAAGTTATAAAAATAATTTTTAATTTTTTTTTATTGTTGGTATATTTCAGAATGTGCAGAGTCGAGCCATTGAAACAGTCACATAATACTCTAGAGATTAATTAATTCTAACTTTAATCTGAAAAAAAACCGTATTTTCTAATCTCAAGTTCATTTAAGTCCTTCTTTATTTACTTAATAATTACCGTAATTTATCTTCAATAATGTTCCTATGCTTTCCTTTAAAAATATGATTTGATAAAAGTTAATTTATATATAATACGAAAAATATTACTCTTAATATTAAATAAAAATATCTGGGGAATAAAGCAACTTAAAATTTTGACGTTAAATAAAAATGTCGAATGACGTAACTATTAAAAGTATTTATCTTTCAAAGAATAGTGTTTTATGCACATAGGATTACAGAAAACAATACAATTAATACTTTACTCAAACAAATTAAGTTTTTTTTTCAATAATGAATAAGATGTTGGGAACTACACTTTTTTATTTCTGAACATATTAATACTCCTTTTCTTAAATTTAAATGAACAAGTATAAATTAAAGTAGAAATATAAATGAATTTAAGTGACAAATTTTTTAAGATAAAGATAATTATAAACAAGTTTAAATTTGAATAAAAACGTATTTTAAGTAATTAAAAATTAAAATTTGACAATTTTTTAAAAAAAGAAAAACATAAGAGAACCAATTTTTTAAAACAAAGGTTTATTTTTTGTACTATATTTCTTGGAAAGTTTATAACAGCGCATATATTTCTTAATCATAATTTTAATTATGAAATTGTATCTGCAGACGATTAAAATGATTTAGTGAACCATAATAGTTCGTTTATCTTATAAACTAACGATTAATGATTTCGAAAAAAACATCTTACACTTATGTGTTAAATTATGTAATGCATTTATAACCTCGATTCCGAAGAACAATTTATAGATCGAACCTGTCATAAGTCAGATTTATGTTTTTCCATACGTTTTAAAGCGGTTATAAAAATTATACATAAAAATGAAACTTCCATCTATACGTTGGGACTGTCTACAGCTTTTAAATAAACACACGTGTTTCAAGCAATTTCATTTAACTGATGCTTTTTAGTAAGTATTGCAGAATTATTTATAAAGAGGGAATATTGATCTCATTTATACCATTAGACAAAATCACTCTGAAGAACGTTGTAAAGTGAGACTTTTCCTCCATCAATCGACTGAGCAGGTGTGGTATATCTCTCGCTTTAACAATTTAGTCTGCTTCTAGTGTATTGCCCTTTTTCTCCCACGCACACCCCAGGTGGGAAGGATGTTGTTTCACAACTTCCACTGGGGCATAAAACTGCAGCTCACCTGTGACTACCCCCTGGATGGGGGAAAGTTGAACAGTCTATTTGGTCATATTCTTTCAAAGGTTCTCTCTGATTGAGCGATTCAGGGAAGGAGTGACTAATCCCTTTTTTTTCTAAAAAGTGTAATTATGGTACATAACATGAAAAATACACAACGCGTACTTTCTTGCCCGAATGGTAAATAAAAATGCAACTTGAAATGACACAATGTAAAAAACGTCTCTTTATTTACATTTTCTTTGTTTACTTTCTATGATCACAAGGGCGGATGAGGACAAGTCACATGAGTCGTAAAAAAAATGAAGATGTTGAAAATAATAGCATTTATTTTTCGAAAAATTGATCATCGGTATTTAATTAATGGAATATCAAAGTATAGCTGAATAATAAAATAAATATGAAGTCTTTAAAGTAATTCTTTAAAATTTTAAATTTTGCATAATCTCTAGTAAGTTTTCGAATTTTCTGACGTGTGTTAAAAATAAACAGAAGAATTAAAAATAGCTTTATAACCTCAAAAACAATACATGTTATTATACAAAATGTATTTATTATAAGGATTCTTTATTTAAGGAATTAATCTATGACCTCTTTAGAGGATCAATATTGTTCTGTTGTCAGAAGAACTTTTAGAAATCCTTCGAATTTGACATTGGAAACAAGGTCACACTAGATAAGAGTTGTTGATGTCAAATAAATTTCAAATCAGATTCCAGGACTATAATTAAATTTCCCAAAAAGGGCAGTTTAAGTTTCAAAATCGTATGAATCTTACAGAAGGACACCAGTGCGGGGTTAAGCTAGATTTTGTTTAAATAATATATAATTTATTTTCCGTTGATTAAGAAAAAGAAGTATTTATTTCGATGGTTATTTAAATAACGTTAATTGCATACCTTTTTTGAAGAATACCTCATTTTTATTGAAAATTAATTTTGAATTATATGACTTCTAAACTAAAAAAAACCCATACGTAATTCCTTGAATTTATTGGAACTAATTAATCCATTTCAAGAACAAATTTTATATAGAAAGCTTTTATCAAAGATTTTTAAAATGGTTCTTGGAAAGGTGTATATATGATGAAAAATATTTGTTTAATTATTTAAAGGAGTTAAGTTAATTTGCATGAGTTTTGTTTGTTATTAAAAACAAAACATTATGTATTTTTATTGCTAATTTGAATAAATTCATGCCGAAAATGTTTCAGGATTTATAAAGTATAAAACCTCTTATATTTATTTATCCGTGCATTGTGTGTGAAGACTATTAATCAATCAAAACTCGAAAGAATGGAATATTTTATACTCTTAATAAATGCAAATGGATTTTAATTATTTATTTAATTAATTTCTTAATTAATCCAGAACATTTCTGGCCATATTTATAATAATTAAAAGAAAAAAATGTTTTTCTTTTAATTTCATAAAAAAAATACATGAAAAAAATGAATATTTTGTTAATTATCAGAATATTTTACAATGAAATTTTTTAAGAAGGATTTTTTGTCAATACAATGATAAAAACTTTTTATTTATAAGCTTGGTTAGAAATGCATTGTCGTATCAAATAATTATCTAAAATATAGGTGATAGAGAAGTTTTTGAAAATGGTTGCAATTTTTATTGATCTTTTGAATTAACTCAGTTTCAAAATTTCAGGATTTATTAAAAAAAAAAAAAACGTCACATATGTAGATAACCATACATTTCGGACGCGAAAACCATGAATGAATCATAATTAAGAATAGAATAATGCAAATGAACTTTTAATTAATTATTTATTTACATAATTATTATGCTTCTTTAAAAATGAATATTAGATTTTCAAAAATAACCTGAACATATCTGCAGTAGCTGTAAGAACGAAAAATGTTTTTATTTTCATTGAAAATTTACTTGAAAAAATGAATACTTTGTTACTTCTCAGAATGTTTTGCAAATTAATGTTTAACAATGATTTTTCGTCTATATAAATATAAATACTTATTCGTTTTCCCTTTATAAACGCACTTAGAACTGCATTCTTGTGTTAAATAATTGTCTAAATTTTTGGACTAAACGAGTTTTTATGAGGATGGTTGCAAAACCATTCGTCTATGGGATCAAACAATGTATTTTTTTTATCAATAAACTGAAAAAATATTAGGTACGTAAACTTTTTTCTTCTTCATAAGGCATGATACTTTCTTTGATATGCCAAAAGAATAGTATGAAATCTTTTCTGCAAGAAAAAAAATTCAGAAAGCCATGAAATGTCCCGAGGTAATATGTTTCTAGAGTCCGAATAAATCAAAGCACTCTTCTCTGTGTTTATTTCCTGCCTATTATATGACGTACGGAAATGAAGAGTTGTTTAGGTCTCTTCAAGTTTCGGTATGGCTTATCTCATTTCGGAACTTTCTTCCATTACGACGGGAGTTCTTTTTTCTTGATTCATAAACAATACCTTTCGTTGTTTTCTATATTGCACAAGTAAGGTCAAAATATTTATTTCTTCTCGGTATTGATATTTCCCTATTTTGCCCTTTAGTTATCTGTTTTGATAAGTTACCTTATAAATGTTTTATGAAGGTTGA
Organism: Nephila pilipes; assembly: GCA_019974015.1. Taxonomy (NCBI): domain Eukaryota; kingdom Metazoa; phylum Arthropoda; class Arachnida; order Araneae; family Nephilidae; genus Nephila; species Nephila pilipes. The sequence continues at coordinate 18,478 of BMAW01018136.1, read as the reverse complement.
CTGCATTATATTTAATTAAACCAATAAGAGTGTCAATGAAAATATTTGTGAGTTGTTGAGAATAAATTTAAATAGATAAAACCACTTGTTAAATAGGAATGATATACTATACCAACATGTTTTTTAAGTACGTACCGTTTTGATATTTAAACGAAATACCGTCTATTCTAATATTTTATTTTTATAAGTAAATCTGTATTAAAATATATTCAACATAAGTACTTCTACTAATAAGAGTTGTATCATATGGTTAGAGCAACTTCTGTATTCCTTCCTCTCAGAGATCTGTAGCCCGAAGGACTAACCACTACAGCGCGGTTGTTTTGACATCATCATTGTCGTGATAGCCCAGACCGCCTAAATGCTTTTTGAAGTAAAGGAACAAGTGGTAGCCGCTGGGAGAAAAATCAGGACTATACTGAGGGAGTCACGTTATTCCCTGCCATATGATGAGAATGAGATATAAGGTTCAATGAGCCTTGTATAGATGCGTATTGTGGTGCAACATAACAAGAATTATGTTAAGTGAAAAATATGGATAAGCTAATAGGTAAGGAATTGCACAATGGGAAAACTACGCCCAATTAGTAAATGAAGAAGTTTACATATCATGGTAACAGAAATCCTTCCAAGAAGTGTTTGGAAATAATCTAAATTTTGCCTACGAATGTATATTTTATGATCGCATGGGGATTCAAAATTAGAAAATAACAAAGGAAAGTTTTGCTGATAAAATATTTTACTGACAAAAGCTTTTTATAAAAATATAAATAAAAACTAAGACTTTCAGCAAAACTTGATAACTCAAAAAAAAATAAACTTATTAACGTTCTGTAAAATGTGTAATATAGAATATAACTTTATCTAGATCATAGACTACTTTTTTGATGATACAACTATTATATAGGGAGTTATGGTAGTTCGAGATCGGACAACTGAACAGAAATGTTCTATAAAAAGTCACTGTAATTATATGTATATGTGTGTGTGTGTTTGTATAATTTCAGGTTTATTAATGCCTATCATTTTGAAATATTATAATTTCTAACTGAAACTAAAAACTCGATGTTGAGACCAAATTTTGTGTTTTGAAAATGTACTGTAACCTTAATAACATTTCTGTTTCTTAGGAATTAGAGTGAGGTATAAAATGTTCAAGTAAAAGAGATTATAATCATCAATTAGTAGCACTTTACATTTTCTATTTCTTTATAATGGACGTCTAGGTATTTGTTCTAAACCTTAGAATGAATTGTAGATATGAATACTAATCGAGGTTATTTTTGGAACTATTTTTAAGAAACTGTTCTTATTCAACTTAAAACTTTGATGATGATTCGAAGGGTAGTCTTTACACAGTATTTGTGTGTTTCTGGATGCTGTAGAGAAATGCCGAATTGTTTTTTTATACCAACACTCTTATCACATCTATGATTCCTTTGAAGGAATAGAAACATTTTCATTGTCTTATAAATGATTGATAAAATGTATTCTTTATTAAATAATAACTATTTTGTTGTAAAAAATTACATATAATGAGGAAATAGTTGATAATCATTCCTTAATTATAAAAGATATTAATTCTAGCTGAATGAATTATTTAGTTACACTTTGAATCCTGTAAAATGTTTGTTAGAGAACAGTGTGATTAAAATATTTTAAAAAATAAATTGAAAAAATAAGTTTTCGGATCAATTTGTATTATTAATAATTAATTTTATTTGCATTCCATCTGTATTTTTTCGTTCAATTTCTTTAATTTTTTATTAATGCTTATTTTGTAAAAACTAATTATATTTTCATGTCGAAAAACGATGCCTACTATCAAATACATATTTCCATTGTATTTTCTATTTAGATCCATTGTATTTTCGTTATTTTCTGTCTTTTATTATGTTTCATTTATTTATATGTTCCATTTATGTCTAATATGTGTACACTAATATGTATTTTGTATGAAATAATTATTTTCTTTTATGTTACTACCACGCCCTCTGTCTTATGTATATTTTAACTCAAAGGCAATTTCTTTGTAATAAAGTATATAAAATAAAAGTATTAAAAACTTTTCTATATAAGTTCATTCTAAACATGTATAAAGTGCAATGATTTACAATCACAATTTCTACTTATTGAATAATATATCATGATAAATAATATATTAAATTATCTTGAACATGTTTACGATAAATTCATCAGTTTAAATACATTTTAACTTCCATTGATCTTTTGCAACATGTATCGTGAAATAAGCATTTACGTGCGTTTACAATCTATTACTATGAAAGCTAAATTACGTTCTCATAAAAACAATACAAGATAAATCCAATAAAAAAAATCAATGCCCTAGGCGGTTAAATAAATAACTACCGCACTCAAACATAATGCGATAAATGTTCGATCATATATCAGTTTTTAAGAAAGAGCAGTTTAAAACAAATCCATTTTTTGTCCTTTTAAGAGTTAATGGAATCAAATATGAAAAAAAAAAATCTACGTATGCTATTTAGTGGGCTTTTAAAGAAACAATTTGATGCTTAAGAGGAGGTTGGAGAAAATAGGATTTATTTATCCCGATAATGGATTTTTGAAATAATTTTTCTAAGACAATATATAGGTTTTTGTCATGCATACCACCCATCTTATTTACTATAAAGATTTTCTATTTAAGAAAATGCATTTATCTCATAAAAAGGTAATGTTATAGCTATTTACTTTTTGAAAGTATTTTTGAATTAATGACGTGTTTTGAAGTTATATATTCGAAAATTTTCATTGCAAATTTTATTTTCCCCTAATTGTGCATACATGCGTTTCTAATGATGCATATGTGAAAGTATAATTTTTTTTTATTTAAAAATGAATGGAATCTTACATCACATAAGAGTTCATCAAATAATAATTTAAGTATTGATTTATTTGAGGGGAATATTTCCTTTTAATAATGATCTGCAAAAAGTATAATCAACGTTAAATTTTCTTATATATTTAATTAAATTATAATCTTTAGATCGAAAATATTTTATAAGTGGCTCATAATTCGAAAAATAAGAAAACAACTTTTATTTTCCATTGAGTAATTCTTAACTGCATGAATAATTAGCTAACCTAAACGATGTTTTAAAAATGAAAACTTCTTATAGACGTTTATGCGTTTGTATACAATTTTTGGATTCCAAATGAATCTCGATAAATGATAATGGCGCAATTTGGGATTTTCTCTTTAGTAACCTCGGGGGCTATTTTGTACTTTAAATGCATACAATTACAACAAATTACCAATCAAATAAGGATTTATTAGGTAAGTTATATGACGATAAGTGTAGTGCAATGGATTAAGGATATTAATATGTAAGCGAAGTATAATTGAAAGAGATTAGAAG
>BMAW01018136.1:0-15085 GCA_019974015.1 Nephila pilipes | reverse complement strand
AATCCATTTCACAGTCCGATTTCTTTTAAGATTGTCGTTTTATCTAATGAGCTGACGCATTGTAAAATATCTTTTATATGATCCTCTTTATTATGAGTAGAAAACAAGTTTATTTTAACCATATTTTAGAGAAAAATGTATTAGCTGTATGGAAAAAATGAACCCTCTTTTCATATAAAAATTTATTTTTAAAATCTGAAAATGTACCCTAAAAATAATTCTGTTGCTTATCTATATAATGGGAAAAAATTACAATTTCGCTATATTTACAACGGTGTAAATGTGTAGAAAATGTTAGAGGATATTTCTGTTTTTTTTTTTTTGTTATGTATTTTATAAACAAAGGAAAATAGTTTATAATGTATGTTTTGCTATAAAGTGTTTTTCGCTTTCAGCACTTATTGTTGAAACAATTTATTTCTCATGTTTTAATATTTAAGTTTCCCGGGTTTTTTTTTTTTTTTTTTTTTGTATTTTTTATTGAATTGATTTTTGTATTAAAGTCGATTAAATTTCTCTTACGCTGTTTGGAAGGATTTTATTTGTATATGTTATGTTATCGTGTGATATCATCTGTTCATAATTATTCATTCCCATTAATCTTAATGTGTGAAAGGGAAAAGGAAAAATATCCCAGCCATCTTATGTGATTTCTTTATTTTTTAAGCTAAAAAATTTCGTGTAAGATGTATAAAAGGGAACTATAACTTAAACAACTGGAAATTTATTATTTCTTAACAATTTTTATTTAAGTATTATTTTCTGATTAGTAAGAGGTTTGAATATACATATTCTCAGATCTCTTCTATAGATAACACAGATTTCTTAAGAGAATACAATTGTATTTCTTTATAATTAACATTAAATCTTCAATTTCCATTTGCGCCTTCTATTGGTTCGAACATTTTAATGAGTCATTATTATATAAAATTCACCTTTTGAACCTGATTGCTGTTACATTTCTCAGAGAAACAATTAAAAAATTAATGCCGAAAAGTTGATATTCAATTTGCAACTTTCGAGTTTAGTTCAGTTTCTTATTAACGTAGCCCTAGAAGCAACACGAGGGCTATTGGAGTTTTCAACCACAGTCAAGTGACGAGGACAACACCTCAGCTGGCAATCCCCTCTCCTAACATCCACACCACGCTAAAGAGAGGATCGATATATTTAAAGTGCATCAGCCCCGGCTACCATTGTGGGTCTTTGGAGGCCATGGATCGAATCAGTGATTGAACGAAAACCTCCGGCCACGAATCCGTAACCATGACCACTAGGCTACCGCGGCCACATTGCAACTTTCGAATAACATCAATAGGCCACAATATATAGTGTTGAGAAATGTAATAATTAACGCACAATTGCATTATTTTAAATATTATGAAAAGTCCATCATTAAAAGTATATCATTGTATTGATTACACACACACCACACTCACACATACACATTAGTGTACATATATATATATATATATGTGTGTGTAGGATTTTCCAGCTAATTATTAAGCAATTAATTTTATTTTTTCAATCTACTGTAAAACCAGTTCCTCCGATACTCAATAGATGTCGCCACGAATCAGAGTCATGTGATAAGCTCATGCAGCGCCACCTATCCCAGAACAAAACTGAGTGAAGCTCGTTTTCGCACTCTCTTCTCTCTTTTGCCGCCACTTTCTCTCGCTTCTCTTCTCCTTCGCTACCCGCGTCGGAAGTAAACTTCAAACGCCCGAGCGCGTTCCATTGCCCATCGCCAATATGGGTTAAATGAGGCAGCCATTTATCCCTCTCGGAAGAACTGTTTACTACCTGTATATTTATCATAGTGTAGATACTTTTCATTCTTCATCTCTCCTAATAAACAAGTAAAGCTACTGCAAGCTTCATCCTTGAATATCATCAACAACATTACATGGAATCCGAAATTACCCCCCTAGACAACCAGCCCATTGCGTAAGAGCAAACCATCGTAGATTCGGGATGAACAATCTCCATCACCCCAATTTCTACATATATATGTGTGTGTGTGTGTGTGTGTACATATATATATGTTGTATGCGTATTGGAGCATAGAGTAATTATTTGTGTAATCGTGGAGAAGAGTATGTCACCAGTGTGGAATATCGATCCATTATATTCATCCACTGTCATGCCAATAGGGAATCAATTCATTATTGTTGAGCGTCATACCAAACGGCAGGCAAGATCCTTCCATGACTAACGCCTGAGGGGACACCTGACACGTATATTGCGAGTTGAGCCTGTAAAACTGTATAACCACATCACGGACTCTTAGTCAAAAAATGAGCATGTATGCAGCACTCCTAGAATCCGCTCGTAGGGTGCGACGACGATTCAAGCAACCTGATCTGTCAGCACGACAACCACTACTTCGGCTTCCTTGACAATGCATCATAGACAGAGACGGCGACTCAGGTGCGACGAACGACAAAGCTGTGTATAGGAGTGACACAATGTCGTCTTTTCAGATGAGTCCCGTTTCTGTGCGCAGTATTCTGATGGCCGTATACGTATCTGGAGGATCCGAGGGGACCGCTCGTCACCTGCTTGCATTCGATATCGGCATAAGGGCATTAAACTTAGTGTGATGCTTAGGGTAGCCATTGGGAACACAATATTCACATCACTAGTTCGGATCGATGGTAATTTGACCGCAAATTGGTACATTTCTGATGTCTTACGTCCAGTGGTTGTGTCCTATCTTCTAGGTCTGCCAAACGCCTCTTACAACAAGATAATGCAAGACCACATGTTACCCGTCGTGTTCATACCTTCCTCCCTACAAAAGGTATTCCATTGTTGGCTTGCCCAATACGGTCTCCAGGTCTATCACCTATTGGAAACATTTGAATGTGGGTTGATGAGAGACTGGCCCACTACCCCTCTCTAGCTAATATGGTTGATGAAATGGAGCACAGACTTAAATCATCGTCTTGTCTACATTTTAATAGTCTGTTTTTAATTCTAGCTTTATTGGTTCTTTGTAAAACTGCCTTTTTTGCTTTCTTTATGTGAACACGATCTGCTTCTTGTAATGCTCGATATGTATAAAATCCAGGTTGAACATTTAATAAACTTAAAACTTTTAATTTTGTAATGAATCCTTGATTAAATAGAGATATTGCTTTATACATTTGACGCAGAAAGATTTGTAGTTTCACTTTCAAGAAAAATTGAAAAAATCGATTTTTTGACCGATTTGCGTGAAGTGACCCTCTTAAATGAGTAAAATAAAGTACATGATTAAAGTTATTGAATTAAATACTAAAAAGAATTATCCTTCAGCATATTTTTTTTTATTCAGTAACACACTTTTTAATTGAAACTGAAGTAATATTAACAAAATACCATTTAAATAGGTAAATTACGGTTTCAAATAGTCAAATGTGGTTAGTTCCTACTTGAAACCAGAACTAGGTAATATTTATATGAAAAAGCAAAATTTTATATTTAAAATTCTAATTTCATATAAAAATATTATGATCTAATTATCTGTCCTATAGATTACAAATATCTGAACACAATAAAATTACGTCTCTTTTCCTTAAATCAACCAAACATATAAGAAGCAATTTGCTAAGATGGAAACGTCTAAGCCAAGCATTTAAAAAATATTTTGCTCAAATTACCTCAAAAGAAATCAGCGATTTGGTTAGGCGTCCTATTTGGAGAGGCAAGAAATTGCGTCAAAAAGAATTGTGAATATTTTTATAAATCCATGCGAAAATTTGACAAAAGAAATCGTTTATTTTTGCATCCATTACTTAGTGAAATTAAAGAGAACTAATAAAAACGATATTTTGATTAATTAAAATTTTATATTGAAGCCTATCCGTTTGGAAAAAGAAATCAGGGTAATTTTCCTTAAGAAGAAAAATGCCTAGCCATTTAGGGGCCGTTTTAGCTGCCTGCAGGGCAGCTATTTCTGCTAATTTTGCATCGTTGTAAACCCCCAAACTGCTTAGAAGTTTAATCATTTTGTCTTCATGCGAAATTGTTTACGTACAATAAATACATTTTATGTGCTTTCTTTCCTTCATGATGTTACAATTTTAATGGCCAGTAGTATATTTTGATAGTTCCATATATAGTTATCAAGGAAACAAATCATTTTCATAACAAGAAACAATTTATATTCAGAATCAAATGTATTTTGTAAGACTCTCTCTCTAATGTTAATATTAATCAGCACCTTTTCTGTTTTATTGCATGAAAAAGTCAGATAATTTCATTTTAATGAAGTGTTACTCTTTTTGTATTTTATATGCTATCAGAATTATCTGCGTAAATTGCATAATCATCTATGTTTACATATAACTTTAAAAAATATCACATATGTATATTTGATTTATGATTAATAATAATTAATCAAATATTTATATTTTAAAAAGAAATTTATTTTGATTTTTAATAATTCTCACTTTATCCAGTAATTAGAGATAGAATATATACCCTTAAAGTTCTTAAAAGAAAATAGTACTAATTTATGAAGAAGGTAATTGCATTATTACCTGAAACTGAGTGATTTACTTTCATTCTGTTATAAATCACATACTCAGAACGAGTCCAACAGTGCATCAGTGCCTGAGTGAAAGAGTATATTTTGACACTTTGCTCGATCAGAAGAATTGTAAAGAATCGGATTTTTATCATTTGGGAAAAAGAAAGGAAAAATCAAGTTTCTATGGAAATCAAGAATACGGTATTCCTTCTGAGTTAACAGAAAAGATTGTTCTTTTATCAGCCCTATCCCTTGCCTTCAATTATTTCTAGAGAAACTTTGAAATTAATATTTACTTATTTAACATCCGTTTTATATTCACCAAGTATCTCAATTCGCTGATTCAATTCTCTGTCAGAGGGCGCAAAATATTCACTGATATTATCTAAGAAGCCATGTACAATGAATTCATATTTCAATGTCAAGAAACCAATCATCCTCAAAAAATTTATCAAGATTAAATTGCTTACAATAAGAGTATAATCGTTACTGCTACAGATGGCAACATTATCTTATTCTTTGTGATCAAGAAAAAGTTCTCAGAACAAAATTTTATTAGAAATTTTCAATGTTGATTTGTTTTCTTTTTGCGTTTAGAAGAAGCAAAAAAGTTTTATATCAGCCACCGTTTAAACCTAATGAAAAAAAATTAAGTTTTTGAAAAAAAAAAAGAAAAACCACTTTAAGATATTTTTGTTGCATTCACAATTTTTTCGCAATTGGCAAATTTTATTTATTTTTACCACTTTTTAATTTTATTAAAACATTGTTTTGAAATTTAAAGTAATGTTTAAATTTAATTACGTTCCATCGTAGGTGATACTTGTTGCAGAAGAATCCCGCCCTTCCATGTCATCATTATTTATTTGGGTGGCAAAGGAGAGCATTGATTACATGTAAGTGGTTGGGTCACTAATAAGTCTTTCTTCAGCTTCAAATATGCTGATAATGTAAGACCTTTTAAAATCAAGAAATTAACTTTAAACATTTGTTACAAAATTTAAAAATACTGCCATATTTTCTCTCTTTATCTGAATGTCGCCAATTTTAAACATCAGCAAAACTCAGGAAAAGGAATATCGAAATTTTGATTTCTAGATTTGGAGAATACATTCGAAATGAATTTAGATGTTTTAACGAGTTTGGAAAGTAGCAGTTGTCAAAAATTCAGCCAACATCACACAAAGAAACATGTTCTGCTTTATCCTCTTTTCACGAATATTATTTTAATTCAATGTACATTTCACGAATCGTTTTTCGAATATGGAGATCGTTGCCAGACGATTTTCAAAACTTTCATTAACGAGTTCCGAAAAACATATGTAAAATATTAATGGTATACTTTAAAAGCAAAGCTTGAAATGTATTAAAAATTCGAAAAAGCTTTAATAGAAAACAAAATTCACATTGAGATTATTGAGAGTATAAATAACTTCTTAAATAATTCTTAATGCAGAAAATAGTACTAAAATATTTACTGATTTTTAAAAGTTTATATATATATATATATATATATGTGTGTGTGTGTGTGTACAAACAACTCAAACATAAAACAATAATAATACGACCGAAATATTAATAAAAATTAAAATCTTTTGAGGTTGGTATGATACAAAGAATTAATGTATCTTTTAAAGACAACCGTTTCCGAAATTATATTTACGAACGCGCATTATGTGCTTAGAAAGTAATCCTAAGTCTATTAGTTAGCTCCGATTGGAAAATATACATAGTATTTTAAGCATAATCGTTTTTTGTGGAATATATAATATTTATTTAAATGAATCGCTTGCTATAAATGTTTTTGTAACTGATTTGAAAAATAAAAAAGTAAAAAAAAAAAAAAAAAAAAAAAAAAACTACTTTTCAAATTTTGTCTTGGAGTTTATCGAATGTAATTAGCTACAGATTCGTATAAAAATTGATTATTTATTATTGTGTTTATGAAAGTGAAAAAAAAATTACAAAATTTCTTTTGTGTGACCGCTCGCTTAGTGATTAAACTGAACATCTTCCGAATAAAGACTATTTGAATATTAGTTCACGACAGGATTTGGCATGATATAAGTCGACAGAATACATCTATGCTGAAGAATTCGGTTTTGCCAGAGAGAGAGAAAAAACGACCGCCAGAAAATTTAAAATGAGAAAATATCTTCGAATACTTGTGTGCATCGAATTCAGTAGACTACATTTCAAAGGGAAAAAAATGGCTTCCCTTTAGAATTTCCCTTCCCAGCAAAAAGAATACCGAACATATGAGAAATAAGAATGCCGCCTCCTACACATTCAAGACATAAATTCCCCAAATATAATATTGTGGAACTGTTGAGTATTGTGAATTGTAAACGTGGACAAAAGGTAAAAAGGACGACACAGGTGTATAACGAAGAAACGATAAAAGGGAGAGATCTAACTTTATCTGTTATAATCATGGTTTTTTTTAAGTACAATTCCTGTGAGACAAATTTAAGAATCGTGTAAAACAAATTTAAGAGTTTCTAAGAGTTAAGAGTTTTCCTTTTCAGTTACAAATAAATATTAGATTATAAAAGATTCAAAAATTAAAATTAATTGTATAATAATATGCATTACTTTTAGAAAAACAAACTTGCATTAAATGAGAAAATGTTAAAACATATAAAAAGGATCATATATTAAAAAAATATTGTTAAATTAAACATTCATGTCATAAATCTTATTGTGAAGTTATTTTTTTTTCTTTTCCAAAATTCATTAAAGTTTTGAATATTTCTAGAAAAACCATCTTTAAAATTTATGTTTGTCCATCAAAGAAAATGATGGAATTATATCGGCCACATATTCCTTGCCTTATAAAAATCCAAGAAATCGCGTAGGAGAGAGAAATGGATGAATTACAGGTTTCATTATCTACATTTTGGGAATGGGAAATATGATTGAAATATCCAATTTTACATTTAAGTCACGCGTATAATGTAAGTTGTATTAAATATAAAACGTAGATTAAAAAATTGGTAAATCTCATGTAACATGAATAAGCAAGAAAACAATGAGTGGTACTTTTAATTATAATCTTAATATATTACTTAATAAAATTAAGAAGGAAAACGAATATATAACAAAATAATACATTCAAGGGTATCAATATTAACTAAAATGTTTGAAATACAAGGTATTATGTATCAAAAGAGGAAGAAAAAAAACTTTAAAGTATAAGAGTTTTTATCAACATGTAAATAAGAAGATAAAATTGATTTACCTGATTCACAGAGTTCATCGTTAGATAAAACTAAATACAACATCTAAAATATAGAAATATTATTAGCATTGTTAAGAGATTTTACTATTTCAGCTTGGAAAAAGTTTCTCAATCGGATTATAGTGCTACAAACTACACGGCAGAATTCGAAAAAATTGTAAAATTCCAAATTTTCAACAATTTTTAACTCATTACATTTACAGAAAAAGTCAACTATAAACTAGCAAACGATTTTATTCAGATGAAAATAAATTCATATTATTTATGAAAAATTGATTTTTAATGGTTTTATGAAAAACAAAAACTGAATCTTCCAAACGATATTTAGACAAAATAATGTTAAATCATAATTTCCAAATACAAGTACAAAAATATTTTATGATTAAAATAGTTATATTTATAAAAAAAAAAAAAAAAAATTCGCATAACTCAATGCCTTAATGTTTGATTTATTTTAAAATATAAGCTTTTTTATTTTCTCTTACGATCACAAATATAAAATTAATAATATTTTCAAAATTGTAATATTACTAAATATTTTATGCAAATTTATAGAAAGTATAATAATAGTTTAATATATGAATTTATTTATTATTAATAAATATTTTGTTTATTATAAAGTGTACATAAAGTGATTTTTAGCGTAATAAATTTAAATACGTAAAAAATATTATTATTGGTAAAAAACGAGTTTTTTGAACATGGGTTTTCTTTCAAACTGTACAATTTGCGTAAAATAATTATTTTATGCAAGAAGAAAAGGAATATAAATCATTAAAAGAGTATGTGCAAAGTTTTGTGAAAAAAACAGATTTGGCCACCAAAAGAAAGGTTTATTTTACAATTATTTTTAAATTACTCAATTAAATATAAGAATTTAAGTAAACGATGAAATATAAGATATGGACTATAGTAAATTTTTTCGATATTAAAATTAAAGGAAAAACGACTACTTATTAAACTGGGATAAATGTAATTAATATATTTATATAAATGTATATTAGAGATAAATGTAATTAAAATCACAAAGCGAACGATAAACTATTAAATTGAATATTATATAAGCTACATAGGAAAAAATTAAAGCAAACAATAAATTACTTAACGATTGATTTGGCGATCGTTTGGCGACTTGTCGAGAAACTTAGCGTAAAATTTAATTTTTTAAATAATTAGTGTTATTCAACTAGTTTCATTAATTATAATTAAATTATCGTAATGTCATCTAAAACAATGAAATGTAGAAAATTTCAGATCACCTTGATTGCTATAAAATTGGAGAAGAAAGATTTTAAAATTTTGAAAAATGCAAAGTTAATAGGAGTTAAAGAAAACCCATTAAATTTACAAGTGAATTTGAAAAAACTATTTTGGATTTCTAACACGCAGTTAGTTAAATAAAATATTTTTTATTGTACATCATGATTAGGTAAAAAATAACGAGACGTAATAGTTAGCCAGCGCGTGTGTGTATCTGAATGGATAAATTATATATTATATATAAGTGATATATTATAGTTATATATCGCTGTAAGTTTGTACCCAGCTTTGAATTTTTTTTAATGAAATTCTATATTTATTTACTATAAAAGTTAATCCTGTATTTTAAATAGAATGTTATTGTTTTAAGCCAAAATCGCATGTTATTCTTTTTCGAATGTGTTTTTGCAGTTAAAATGTACACACAATTTAATTAGATTTATGTAACGTTCCCCCCCCCCTTTTCTGAATTAAATGCTAATCCGTAATACTTATGAAAAGGGCACTTACTGTCTACGTTCATTAGTTTAAAATTCCTTATAAAATGAACACGATTACTGATATTGAAAAACAATATAAAGATAATACTCAATTGTTTAAAATGATATGCAAGTCGGGTATGTAAAATAATTACTTAATTGAGACAAACTTATGGATTTCGAAAACAAAATAACGGTTCTTAACTAATAAATAATTTTTTTTTTTTGAATGGAAAATGAATTTTATTAGATATCTAAAGGTACTGTTGCAGGAAGTTTTCTATTTTTCTTAAAATTATTATGCTTCTAAATCCAAACTTATTGAAATGCTATTGAACTAAGACCCAAAGGAATTCAAAACGTAAGATGATTTCTTTCAATGTGAATAATTATTGGGTGTAAATATTTTTAGAAAGGACCACAATCAATTTAAAAAATGGAATCTCATCAATCTAAAAGCGTGTTATAGAGATTAGGAGAAATTCTATCGTTTTCAAATTATATTTTATGGCAAATTTTTGAAAAGTTGCTTTTGAAATACAATTTATGATTCGTTATAAGTTGAAGACGTCATTCAAAATAGATTTATAAATATTGAGGTTATGGAACATTCATATTCAAAATTCAGGAGAATTGAGCTGCAAATACACGTAATTAAATTCGTGTCGCTGAGGATATTTCAAAAGAAACCTAAACATTGATTTTTCCACCGTGATTAAACCAAGGTTTCTATAAAGGACAATTAATTACTCTTTTAAAGAACTGACATTTCATTTGAAAAATGCTTGCTTATTGAAGAATCAAATTTGTTGTTACACATAGATTCCATACTTCTATTTCTTTTTAAATCTATTCCAAGCAGCAAAATTTTATTGTTTTATTATTATTAAAATATTTATCAGTTTTATTGTTTTATTATGAATTGAAATTTTTAACTACTCAAGTGTTATTAAAGTTCATAACTGTATTCTGAAAAGAAAAATAATGAAATGGCTCTAATAAATTTGAATTTTAGTGTTTAGTTAAATTATATATATATATATATTCCATGTATTTCATGCTAAATGAGAGAGACAAAGAGAACGTTACATTGAGATAATAATGGAGTTCGTTCACTCACATCCGTAACTGAATCAAATGTGTGGTAATAGGTACATCATAAGAATTATGGAAGACACATGCATCGTTTCGCCTTTGTGGCTAAAGTGGAAGAGAATGAAACTTTCCCTTTTTAGAATTTGAATGTAAGGATTATTTAAGATTACGTGGTTAATTTTTATGTGCATTTAGTACTCATTTACTGACTTTGGAGAAAGAAGGACCGAGTTTACCCATGTCCAGCTGCTCAAGTAAACGCCACATGAGTTAGTACCGTGGTCGGTCTTTCACGCAAGTATTAAAGCCACTGCACCACAGCGGCCACAGTATAACACGTATTGGATGTTAAGTTTTTTCTTATTCAATGTACATGTATGTTTCGTATCATATGTTTATATTCATAGAGATATGTGAACCTTAGACCACTATTTTTATTTTTTAATTTAGGAATTTCTTTAAGTGAATTTCATATAGGGTTTATTATAAATTACTATGCGAACCCATATCACACAAAATGATTAAATAGAGAAGATAAATTGGTAATGGGCATATTTATAATATATAATCAATACTTTTTTATACATGTGCATATTATTATGTATGATATACAATAATTATATATTATTGTATAGTATATAAACATAAGAATTTGTGTTGTGAGACCGTATTGTACTCGTATTTGCTTATGTGATTGAAATGGAAGTTTCATTCGCTTTTGCCATGACTAGTGCTTTTGTTTTCGTACGTCATGTAAATTAATAGCTAAAGTTCTCCCAGGAACGAGGGCTGTTCATTATATCCTTGAAAAAATAGAGAAAAAAATTATTTTTAGATAGATTTCTTTAATATTTTCAGCACAATCATCTTTTTGCTCTTTACAGTTTTCCAAGAGTTTCTCTAGCATTTTCAAGACATCTAAAAATAAGATTTCGGCGTCTATTTGGGCGATATACTCCTTTGTTCGATTTAAGCTATTGTACAACAAGTAAATCTTTTCAGTATGTGAATAAAAAAGGTACTAAGGGCGAATTTGGTGAATACGGTGAATGATTTAATGATTTTGGCCATTGAAACTGAACAAGTGTGCACCTGCGCGTTTTCTTCACGGGAGAGGAATTGCTTCTTCATTTCTTCCTTGAACCGGTGTACAAATGACTCATAATACTCTCCAGTTATCACAGTTCCTTTTCCCAAGTAATCAGTGAGCATAATCCCATGTGCATCCCCTCCCCAAAAAAAAAAAAAAAAAAAAAAAAAAAAACCGTGGTCATCACCTTGTCGTCCAATTTCACCATTTTTACCTTCTTTGGGGCGCATTCACCTTCAAAACCTCACATTTGACTGTTTCTTTGTTTCTGTAGAAGTATTGCCATATGTCATTCACAGCTATGCATCGAAGCAGAAACTCGTCAGGATAGTGACAAAAAAGCGCTAAAATCTCTTCAAAATCGACCGCACGATTGTTTTCCACTGAGAGCAAATGCAGCATTCATCTTGCAGAGATATTTTTCACACCCAGTTTCTTGTGCAAAATTAAAAACGCTGTACCTTGCGATATGCTAATGGCCTCAACTATTTCGCGTACATTGATTCGTTAATCACTGAAAACCATACCATGGAATTTGTTAATCATTTCGGGAGTAGTTACTTCTTCCACTGGACGTCCCGAACGACGTTCAGCTTTTGTGGATGTACGGTCACGTTTAAGCCCATTGAAACAATTATAAATAGTTGCAGACACAGTAGTTAATGAGCCATGAACTTCATCCATCACAGCTTTGTTTGGTACTGGTCTATTAAAGCAGCTCCCGCCAAATTAAGAATACGGCAATGTCGCCAAGCTAGTTAAAAGTGCCCAGTAAGTGGAGCGCGAAATTGAAAAGTAAGAAAACAAATAACACACCAACAAATAATATAAAACTTTTTTAAATAATATTTTTATTTAATAATCTTTTATATGTTTAGTGATAAGTCTCATCCCAATAAGTACTATAAGAATTTAGATGTTTAATATTAACATTTACATAACTTTTAGAACATCAATCAACATAAAAGGCCATATTTCCGAAATTGCGTTCACTATTTCATAGAAAGCATTTTTTTTTTCGCTACATATTTCCTCCACATAAATTCTGCCAGATACGATTCTAGATGATGCCGAGCCGTGCCGTTTCTTGCAACGCCTTTTTGCTAAACCCCACATTCTTTTAACATTTTGCGTGTGAACTCACGTTGATGGATGTACAAAATTGTCCTTATGGTTCTCCGTGAAATGTGTAAAACCAGCATCCATTTTGATGTTTGGTAAATTGAAAATTGTTAACGACAATTTCAAAGGCAACAAAATAGGTATTAAAAAAAATACGAAATCGGTAACGTCAACAGGAAAGCGATATTTTACTAAAATGATGCAGTGCTGTATTTTAGGACTGCAACCTTAGGAGTTTACAACCAAACATGGCGATAAATCTTACTGCTTGGCGATTTTCCGTCTACATCTGAAATCGTAATTTAGCAGGCGCCGCTATAATGGACAAGTACCCTTTTTTTTTTTTAATGTGCTTTTAAAGATATGTGTTAAACAACCCTCGAAACACACCCCCTCACTTTTTTTTCTAAATAAGCACAAGTTTCTTGCTTCATTTCTCAATAAAATTAACACAATGTAACGGAAATAACTGAGTCTTATTCAGCTGTGTAATGAGTCATGATTCTTTCTACAAACAAAACATTTACGATGCTGCGAGCGCCATCTCTTGGATTCTCTTCAGACTTCTTGAATGACTTTGGTATCAATACGTTTTAGAGAGCTGCGTAAAACGTAGTTAATGAGCATCGTCACTGCTGAGTAAAAAAATCAGTACAAATTAAATTTGCTCATTAAAACTTGTTCCTTATAAATAGAGTAAAATTTTAAAAAAAAGTAATATATACTTGTGTTTGGTTGTATGTTCCATTTCTCTGTCAATAAAATGATATCGCTTAAGGCCATTTAACTGAGTATTTTGTCATCTGGGAAAGCATTTCAAGTGTTAATTAAGTCCTTAGTGCATAAACTATTGTAGTTATAATAAGTTTTCTAAACCATAAATTAACAAAATGATGTTTTTGAACTATAGCGATTGTAGCGATGGTCCTGAATTATTTAACTCTATAAATATGGTAAAGAGGATTTAAATAGTCGAAAGATTACAATTCCAAATGCAGAGACGTCAGAAAAAGGTCAACATAGTTTCTTATACTTTTTTTCTTAACTATGCAATATATCGTTATTTCTCAAATATATTTTCACGTGCTTAACTCCTTGCTTAGAATTAAACATTAAAGTCTCAATTTATCAAATTACTCGTATTGAGTGAGATTCTTCTCGAATACAACAGATTCGACTCTTATATTATTTACTCTAACACGAGTTCTTTCCTGCCAATTATACTACAAACGATCAAATAATTATTAATTTACAAATATCTATAGGTTTCTATTTATCATTAATAAGATCTTCAATTCCTTTCAGCTTAATTTCGTTTATATATCACTGTTCCTAATGTAATTTTTTACATTAATCACGATTTATTTATTTGAGAAGGAGTTGGAACTTTATGCAATTCAAATGACAAAAACGTCACAAAGATTAGTGAAGAAATAAAAAAGTAAACAGCCCAGCGTCTCAAACTCTTTACCTGAACAGATAAGCAAATGCTTTCCTTATTTTTATAGTAAAGGAAATCGTCATTTATCACTATAGTATTTTATAAAATGTATATTTCTGTAGAAAAATCTATAAATTCTCTTTGTAAAAATATATATAAAAAAAAACATTTCCTTTTAGATACGACTATAGGGTTGAATCTTAATTGTAATTTTTATCACTTCTTTTAATGATTTGATGTTATTCTCGTAACTCAAATAGATTGTGTGGAAAGCTAAATCGCATTTCCAACACGAGAATTAGTTGTACTTATAATCAGTGATCTTCATTTTAATCATTATGTATTTTGTCAGCAGATATGTAAAGGATTTTATTTGTATTTAAAAATATGCTTCGTTCGTAGCAATACTTGAAGATGTCCTGTCAAATAAGTAATAGTAGTAAGTAGAGGTACAAGTAACATTTTCCGCATATTTTTTTTAATATCGATAGGATAATTTGACAGTTCAATAACACAACAAAATTACATGACATGTTTGGAAAACTGTCGATATAACACTAGTGATAAAACGGTTTCCAAAAATTTCATTATGAATCTTAGATGCTAATAAAATATTAAGGAGAATTATTTTGCCTAGTTCAGAAGCAACACTTCTTCTAATTTTTGTTGGCATTGTATATAAGTAAATATAAAAGTTTTGTATCTTATATAATTTTATCACAATAAAATTAAATAACTTAGTAATTGTAACTACTTTACATATCATGTGTATAGTTCAATATGGAATATTAGTATTTTTGTCAGCACAAACAAAAGCAAAATATTGACTGAGAAAAAA
>BMAW01018131.1:0-10051 GCA_019974015.1 Nephila pilipes | reverse complement strand
GCCATACATATCAATTTGGAAGTCAATAATATCACTTCTTATTTCCCTTCAATAAAGATTCAGAGTTATTCCTCTGAATCAGGTGAAGATTTTGGTTTGTGTTACATGTAGCATGAACAATCGAATAATAAACAAAATTTCCATTCCTCAGAGCTTCGTAAAAGCATTGTATTCTATCTG
Source organism: Nephila pilipes (assembly GCA_019974015.1). Lineage (NCBI taxonomy): Eukaryota > Metazoa > Arthropoda > Arachnida > Araneae > Nephilidae > Nephila > Nephila pilipes. Next base: position 9,871 of record BMAW01018131.1, on the reverse strand, counting down.
CCTAAATGCTTATAATATAAATTGAGTATGATGTCTTTATTATTATACATTTATTTCTATTTTATTTTAGATGAATCAAATAACTCTTCCTCGGAATCAAACAAAATTTTTGTTGTAATAGTAAAGATAATTACGCATCTTAACCATTTCATGGCAATTAAAGAGCCTAACTCGCTTTCTAATAACGCTTCAAAATACAGACGAGTTCCGCTCGTCTGAAGTATTTCGACCGAAATGGTTGCAAGTGAGCTCTACTCACACAGTGAACTTTCCCCAATGTGCGCTGGAGAACTGTCTTCATCCACACAAATTATAGTATGTTGTTTGAGTTACTAAAGATACGTATTGGTAAAATTTTGTTAATTTGATAGCTTACAGATGGAAGTACAGTTATCGTGAAATCGTTTGTATAATGCGAGAAAATGCTACCAGTCTGGTTGTTGATCTAGCTATTTTTCTTGAATATGATGGGAGTTTGTTACTGATGTGGCTCAAAAGCAAAAGTTAAATAATTCTGATGATGAATAAGTTTAATGATGATACATGATGAATAATTCCATTTTTTAAAGTATGTCAACATACAAAAGGAGTTTTAAATAAATATAACAATTATGGGTACAAGGACATGAGAAGAATTCTGGAACATTAAATCTAAGACTCCTTGTGTTTTGTTACATATATCTTTGCAAATTATTATTAGTTTTTGTGTGTGTGCCTGATAATGATAATTCATTCTTTCTATCGAACTATAAAAGTAATTTTTTCGTCATAAAGATATGGACATGTTTTTGCATATATGCATTTAGGGTAGAATTCTTAGAAATAATCCATAAATATACAAATATTTTACTCATCGTATTGAAACTATACACAAAAAAATTATGAACCTTCTTTTAATGATATTATCTGTATATTTCCTTTGAAAAATAATAGAATTTCATAATTTTGAAATTTAATTTTTCTCCTTTTCATAGACAAAATTATCTCTTAAAAATTAAGTATTATTTAGAGAAAAATATGTTATATTCACTATATGCATCCAGTACTATATAGAAACTTAAAAATATGGAACCTTATTGTGCAATAGTTTTCTGTAAAATGTACCTCAATGCAAATATATCTCGCAAAAAACATGTCCATATTCAAATGAGAAAAATTCTTTTGACGAATAAATTACTTTTATAGTCCAATAGAAAGAATGAAGTATCACTATTAGGCATACAAAAAATCTAAGTTCAACTAATAATTTGCAAAGATATATATCCGAAAACAAAGAGTCTTAGATTTAATGTTCCAGAATTCCTCAGATGTCATAGTACCTTTAACTTTGTTTCATAAAATGAAATCATGCGCCTTTATTTAGATATTTTAATATTTTTAGAAACTATTCTTTATAATATTTACCATTTACTGAATAAAGTGCTAGTTACAGTTGCAAATATTATATTAATATCCTCAAAGAATTCTTTAAAGGCTATCGTTTAAGAGCAGTGAACTTTCTATATGACCGTCAGAAAGCGTTATATTTTCAGACAATTAGAAGAAAAGGCATTAAATTTCAGCTACCGTTTGATCGTAACACTGCGTGTAATATGATAGAAAAACTATTAATTTTTCTAACCGTCAAATGCTTAAATAAAATTATATTTCTGGAAATGTTTTGGTCTTCTTCAAAGATTTGTATCCCTACTGATTATTTAAAAATATAAACTTCATCTTCTGGACCTTGTCACTAACAGTTTTCTTGGGAATTTTCAGTCCTCAAACAATTATTTGTATTAGAACCCTCTCAAAGAAGAAAACGTGATCATGTCAAATTATTATGTGATATATATATATATATATAAGCAGGAGAGAGAGAGAGAGAGGATAGATTTGTAGCCGAACACAGTAGATAAATTAAGATGTTTTAGACTTTTCTACCCTTCCTTCAGACCTCACACCATTACAATGGCGCCCTCGTTTACCCAAACCCCGAGATAGAGTTGGCTGACTTTAGAAAATTACCTGAATTTTTAAATCCGGAAAGGAAAACATGTCGAATTTTTAGATAGGCATTTAGATAGGATAATAAGGCATTGTATTTGGAAATTCTTACAAATTTGTATACTTCCAAAGGGTCATCTTATTCGAAGAGCAAAAGATTGGTTCGAGGTAATAGGTTCTTCGTACGTGACGGAACAGAAACAGACTTCTGCACAATTAAAACGGGCATTAATAAACAACTTTCTGGTGGTCAGAAATAGATCGGAGTTAGAGGCTGAGTTTACTCGTCGCATCAAGTTAGAAGTCAGGCACCGTCAAATTTAGCTTAAATTATTGAAGATACAGAAAATCCTAATTTTGAAATGATGGAAGAAAAACTGTTGAATCACATCATTATGAGATGTCCCACAGGTAATGCATGTAGAAGTTCGAAACCCCACAACAAAGGCCCAACACAATTAGTAGAAAAGTATGAGGAACGACATGGGTATAGAGAAACCCCTGGGTTCGAGCAATAATGGTGGAAGAAAGGAATGGGATTCGGTAGAAGTTTCTCCGACAGTCGTTCGAAGGAAACAGGCGAGAATAGAAGGATGATTATAGGCAGAGATGCGCGAGAGTGACGAATGTGGATTCGAACAATTTTGATATCAGGGAAGTGCAGGAAATAAGGGATTCGAGAACAGAATTAGAGGTCATCGAGGTGAACATAGATTCGATAGTCGTAGGAGTCGCAATGATTTTAAGATAGAGAATCGATAATGATTGGACCAGAGGAATCGAAGAAATCTTCAAAGATATCAGTTCAGATGACACGCTATAAGGAGATATGGCTCTTGATCCACATAACGTAAGGCAAACTAGTGCTATGCAATGCCAGAATATCGCCAACCGTAATTTAATCGTTACCAAAGTTTTGATAGACATGTCTACCCTTCCTTCACAGATCTCACACCGTTACAAACTCGCCTTTCGAACAATTTTAAATTTAAATTTTTTCCTTTTCATTCCTGAAATAAATATCATTGCTCCTCATACAATCATGTAGAATATTTTTCTGTTTTATTAAAGAATTCTCTGTTTGTTTGATATGTCTAAAATTCTCTTACAAAAATTTATACAAATATATATGCCCTGTTGCAATAAATCTTAATATACTTCTTTTGCATTTTGTCTGTAATTTATGAATTTTCTTTTGTGTTTTTAGATGAATCTACCGGCTTATTACTGCCATATTTGGTAAATATATTGTTCTGAATAGTAAGGGGAATTATTATCTTTACGTTTAAATTATATTAATTCGTTTTGGAATCTTTTGAGAAACCTTTTATTTTCTAATCACCTTCAATAATCAAGAAATAAATAACATATCTATATAATCTCGCTAATCCTTTCTTTTTTTTCAATAACAGGGTATTCTAGTAGTTCTCATCATTCAATCAGGTAACATTTTATTCTGAACAGTAAAGTTATTTTTCCTACAATGTGACATTAATTATCTGTAAATTTTTGAAGCTTTTACATAAATTTAACAAGCAAATTTCATCGATTTGCATATTTCAATTATTTCTTCTTTCTATTATATAATTTATTTTTCTTTCTTTTTTATTCTTAGATGAATCATACAGTACCTCCTCAAAATCAGGTTTTTTTTTTACTTTTCTTGGAAAATGAGCATTTTTGTCCAGACTTATCAGTCTTTCAGAAACATATTTTTTATGTTTTTAGTGCTTTTTAATTTCACAAAATATACTAATTTTTGAAATTAAAAGCACTATTTAAATCAAATTTCATTTCCTTTAAATTTATGTTTTTCGACTTTAATGAAGGTTATTGCATATTTTGGACACATTAACTATGACCGTTGGAACTAATTACTATGGTTTGTAAATATTAATTTCCTCGAGCATCTATATAATTTTTGTGTCAGTTAATTTCGCAGGAATCCATAAGCTCTTCATTTGGAATAAAATATTTCTTAAGTGTTTGGTATTAACGGTTTTAACATATAATGGTTTTAAATGTTCAAATTGTAATATTTGTATTTGTCTTAAAATATCTCAGACAAATCGGAAATACCCAGAGTTTGGGCAAAAATCGCACGTTCAATGTTAAAGAAAAAACTGGCATTTCTAGAGATTTGGTGATTTGGCGACCTTTTGAGGAGATTATTGGCTATCACTTGGCGAGAATTGGCGAAAAATAGATTTCTGGAAAATCTCCATCATCGAAACTCTAGGACCAATATTAACGAGATAGCCTAGATCCTTGGCGGACTCTTAGATTTTCACCCAAGCCTGTCTGATATATTGGAGACTTCTGCATTTGAAAGCTGTTTCTGAGAATAGCTGTGTAATTGTGTTATCTACAGCTGGAATTTCTTGCGTGTAGAAATTGCGACAGATAAAGTCTCGAGATTTTTAAAGAGATTATTTCATCGACTCTCAATCACACGAAGCCGAAGTGTAGTACAATGATTCATGAAATTATAAATGTAAAATCTTTTAGAGTCCTTTTAAAAGTTTAAATAGAAATTGTCTATCAATGAGATTCACCCAGTTAATGCATATAATAGCTCAGTTATTTTTCTTCCTAGATGAAATAAATATATAATATTCTCATAATATAAATTGTTTTTCTTAATAAGTAAGAAATTATTTATTTTAAATGACATTAAACACGTTCTTAAAGTGTTTTTTGAAGCTTTTAAAAGTGTATATTCATAATTCATTGTACTAAAATTTTTGTACTCATATTTCCAAACAACAAATACATTCTTATGTAATTGACCTAAATTTCGGAACATGAATTAAGTTTTTTTTCAATCCTAGATGAGGTATAATAGCATTTCACAATCAGGTAAGTAAAGTAAAGTTCCAGTAAAAGTCATGCAGATAAAATAATTTTACAGTTTAATTTTTTATTTACTACATAATTTTAATGTAATTTGTTGCATATATATCTTCATATTTTTTACTCTAGATGAAAAACAATAGCATTTCTCTCTAATCAGGTAAATAATGTTTTGGATAAATGTAATACAAAGTGATTTCATTAAAAAATTCCTTATATTCACGCGGTTACCTGCAAATTTTATGTATACAATCCAAATTATAAGAAAATTAAATTTTCAAAACATTTTAAAATAATTTAAGGGTTTCTTAACATAATGTAAAGAGTAAAGTTACCTTTACTTTTAGAAACAAACAATTTACCTGATGATGGAGAGTTATTGGATGTACCTAAGAATTAATAAGAAAGAAAAAGGTATACATGTAAAATGTTTATTTAATATATATAAATTCTCAATGGAATCGGCGTACAATATTTATAAGTAGTGATCTCGAAGTATTTTACGGTTATTTGATGTTATGTAATATACAAGGTGATTCTGAAAAGGTGAAAATTTTTTTAACCCTTTCGGGACGGTACACCTTAGCGTAAGATGTTTCCTGGGTACGGAGGAGTAAAATTTTTGATTTTTAATTAAGCTGTTATGTATATTAAAATTAGCATTTTTAATAATATTTTTCCTTTAATTCACAGAAAAATGGACAAAAAGAAGTAATTACTTTGAGAAGTAGTTTTTAGAAGCGCTATTGAAACTATTCCGAAGTTTTACTGACAAAAACATCAATAAACTTTAAAATTAATAAAAAAAATATGCAATAAATTTTTTTTACTAGAAATAGCAAAACTTAATGTGAAAACCGAGTGTGTTAATTCTCGAAGCGCGGAGAAACGCCAAGTCCTGTTTTGTCTATGTGTGGCAAAATGTCCGCATCAGAATCACAGGAAACATTCCTTTGAAACATTTTAGAAAATTAATCACACTCTCATAATTAATTGGATCGTCGAGTATATTCTTCTGATAAACAACGCTTTCTCGCAATTATAAACAAGAGTCAAGGCCTTCCAAAATAAAATGGGAAGTAAAGAAAAAACATCCAAAAGCAACGCAAAGTCAAACAATTCTGACAGTATAGCTCTAAAAAGAAAGAAATAAAAAATACATAGCAAAACTCAATAAAAAAAAACTTGGTAGAAAACCAGAAATACGAAAGTACATTACAAGAGTCGAGTTCAATTTTTTGCATTACGCATTCTTTCCTCCCCCACAACAGCTGGCGAGCAAAATACTGAATTAAGACAGACCATGATCGAACTGAAGGTCAAGATCCTAAAACTACACTTAAGTTCAAAAGTAATGGACACAGGGCGCCATCTAGAGATATTTAGATAACCTTAGAATGCGAATACATATCGTTCGGCCTCAGAGCTTATTCTCTAGTGATGCGTACTTGGTACGTTCGTCCCGTAAGGGTTAAGAGTTAGTAATACACACATAAACCAACAATTTTCATTAAAGAATGCATGGTTTGAAGTGAAATGCTTAAACACTACAGGTAGCATAACAAGATACGAGGAACAAGCAGAACAATGACATATATGCTACATAAACAATTTTAATGAATATTTAAGTAATTTCTCAAGAGAACGACCGCCAACTGTAATGCCAGATAGGATTGGCGAACACCTTGGAATATTCTAGACTTATCGCAAACCTTCCTAGAAGATGCCTCATATTTTGCGATTATGTCCTTCTTACAGTCAAGAAGAGTTTCATACACCAGACTCATCAGCTACGTCCATAAAAAGAAATAAATTGAGATCAGGGTAGCCAAGCTACAGAGCTACTTTACCCAATCCATTGGCTTGGAAAATTGATATCAAGGTAGTGCCGTATATCTCGTTCAAAATGGGAAGAAAGTCTTTGCCCTCGTCAAGGCGTTACGATAGAAGATATGGTACTGTTAGATGGTCACAGATGATTTCTGCTCAAACACTGATGGAGATGCGTCACTGATGCGCATGTGGATACGTTGAATAGGGATTTACTCCCATGTATGTTTAATGTGGATATAAAACGGTTTACTCTTTTGTGTAAAGCTTTTCCTAAAACGATCTACTTGAGCACAACTACTGTAGCTGAAACGTTTCTCTTTTCTTTAGAAATGTCTTCGAAAGAGCTGAATTTTTCTATTCCTTTTCCCTATTAAGACTCGGATGATCGGACACTTTTATTCCTAATTTCGGTATCTTTTTTCTGTAAGTGGAAACTGGCAATTGCTCTTAAACAACGGTTGCGTGGCCTTGGATGAATTTAGTATGAGGGAGCAGGGTTCCTTAATCAACCGTAAAATTTCCTACCAACGTTCATGGTGTCGCTGCAACATTCCGCAATTATCTATCAAGAGGGAAACATTACTTTAAAAGAGGGAGAAGTGTATGTCAAAATACTTTCTAAACGAACTTCTAAAGCTTCTCTAGAAGGAGAGAAAATTCGTTGGACCCTTTTCGGTGAGCCCACGTACGGAATCATACGATTGATCTATTTTTGGTGAATCTTGTCAGGATGGAGTTATACGTGCAGAATCTTAGAGACTTAAATGCATTCTTTTGCGAAAGTGTATTCATCGATGAAAAGAAAAGTTGCCGTATATTCAAGGAATACTGCACTCTTCTTTAGGAGCCCAGCGGAGGAAGCCTACGCGACAAGAATAATCTTCTTCAGTGACTGTTTAGACTTCTTGAAAATGGTATGGGGGTCCCTTTTACTTTTCAGAATCCGCCATGTCGTGAATCGTGGTTCGAAAGGGCTATGGATCTTGGATGCCTGTAGTTGGCTGATCTCTACCACCTTTAAAATCACTTCTTTCACACCTGCTGTTATGTCACTCCTTGTACGACTTATATGAAACTAGGAAGCAAGATAGAATACAGTTTCGTATGACTACCGATGTACCGGTGCAAATGTTATCGGATTGGGCAATCTGTGGGGAAAAAGCCATTCTACATTCATATTGCCTGTGCCGCTTCTTTTTGAAGATCCGTAAATGAAATGCATGTCTATTATCTTTAATATTAATTATGTGTACCATTATCCTGTACATTACAACTGTTAGGACAGTTGCATACTGGAATAACTTCACAGGTGTGGCGTTGGCGAGTTTTATTCAATATGGCGCAGATTTGCTTTACTGTTTTAAAGTTCGCATAGCGGTCTTTTCGAAAGGCGCTAGCACGTATAAGCTTCATATTAAACCATGTATTGTTTGATGAAAATTGTTTGTATTGGTGTGTTCTATCCCCTATTAAAGTTTTAAAGATCTTTTCTGATACATCTTGCATGGAATTATCTTTATTATTAAGAATGAATTATTTACCTGTTCGAGAGGAAGAGCCTCTGGAAGTATCTATTACAGAATTAAAAAAAAAAAAAAAACAGGATTAATTTTAGATATTATGGGATACATTAATATGTATAAATTAATTTTAAAAGACTAAAAAGTTTTTATGGACGTACATTACGATGTAAAGAACACAAATTCCCTTATTATTATAGCAAAATATTTAGTTAAATAGTAAGAATAAGCTATTGGGTTAACAGTTAAAGGTAAAATGTGGGAAAACATGTTTGCAAAATGTATCTAGGACAAATTATAAATATTCAATCTTATCTAAAATGCTAAGAAATCTTTTTACAAATACATGAAAAACGATTTATATTATTTTAATGAAAAGCTATAGGATTTATGTAGAAATGAAAATTAAAAAATAGAGTTATCAAGCGCATTATAATCAAACCCGGATTACACCTACATGTTACACATGTGGCAAAGAAGGTCATTTCTCAAGAGCATGCCGAGATAAACACTTAAATAAGCAAAATTCGCAAAATAACAAGCTTTCCTCACCAGTCAAAGCCCAAAGTAATGCAGTGCAAGCTGAAGATACCACTAAGAATATCGTAACAGCGAAAATAGATGTTCCTGAATCAACTTGTAAATTTGTGGGAGAGAGTATTGATAAATTGAAGGTTATAAAGGTGAAGTGTGTAGATGTCGTCTTGGATGGAACGGTAGACTCCGGAGCACAAATCTCTGTGGTGCGAGCTGATTTAGTTAAAGACATTGAGAGTACCGGAGAAGGGAAGATCAAGTTAATATCAGCTTTTGGGGATAGTGAAGAATGCAAGGCAAGTCATTGTTCATGAAGTCCAACTGGATGAGGTTAAGAATTCAACCGTCTGTGAAGTCCAAACATTTGAAGAGGATTCATGCTCTGACATAAGAGTATCGACAGACGCAGTCAACATTGAAAACGAAGTGAGATCCAATCTTAACAGTGAGACCCGAAGGACTTTTATAAAACTTCAGAAAGAAGATGAAACATTAATAAGCGTCTGGGAACAAGCAAATAACAAAGAAAAGGCATATGAAATACAAGATGATCTGCTGGTGCATAATGACGTTGTTTGTGGGGAGCCAATTAAGCAAGTTGTCCTACCTGCGTGTAAAAGAAAGGAAATTTTACAAATGGCTCATGAAATTCCGTTAGCTGGACATTTAGGAGAACAAAAAACAAAGCAACGCATTAAATATTCCTTTTTCTGGCCTTCGTTAAAGAGGGATGTAAAGACATATTGCGAAGGGTGCAAACCTTGTCAGTTACGAAGGACTGTGACATACAGAGATAGGATTCCGATCCAGCCCATTGTAAGACCTAATAATCCATTCGAAGTCTGGAGCGTGGATTGCATCGGTCCTTTAGAACCCCGATCAAGAAGAGGGCACTTATATATTGTATGTGCCATTGATCTGTGCTCAAGATGGGCGGAAGCCATACCAACAAAGAACATTACTGCAAAAACTACTTGCGAAGTGGTGATGAAAATTTTCTGTCAAACTGGGTTCCCAAAGACAATATGCACAGACCAAGGTACCAATTTTACAGCACAATTGACTCAAGCCTTTCAAGACATGCTGGGAGTATCTCCTAGGTTTTCTACTCCAGGTCATCCTGAGAGTATGGGAGCAGTTGA
>BMAW01018126.1:0-26039 GCA_019974015.1 Nephila pilipes | reverse complement strand
TTTAAATGCGCTAAATAGATGATGACTCTACAGATATAAAAATTAAAACTATAGACAACTGTACTGTGAACCGTGTCCACTTTTAAGTTTAATGGTTTAATTTTGATATGGCAGGATATTTTTACAGATGTGTTGTTGCTCTTCTCCGTGTATAGCCAAGCTAGTTCAGGTCCATGATGTCGTTCACTCCCAGAAAGTCAATAATCAGTTGTGGGTTCTCATAATAGTCTTGTTTTGGGATATTCAGGAACTCGAGAATATGTTCTAGAGAAGCCTGGCAGCCAGAGCATGAAGTGCAGTTTGGGAAAACTGTTATTATTATGGTAAGACAAGATTCTAAGGTGTCCACTACGGAAACGGGTAATAGCAGTTTGCTCTTTTCTGCTACTCCGAAGGGAGTAAAAAACCACTGGGGCGTTTGGCCTCATACCAGTGATGAGCAGGAGAAACATTTGACCACTTATTACTATTATAAGAGGATTGTAGCTATGCATAAGTCAGAGAGGACAGAGGATTTGGGTGCTGAACAGCGCCATGTTTTGTCAAAATGTCAGCGATCTCGTTGTCATCAATGTTGACGTGCAAAGGAATTCATTGTAAGAGTATCTCGTGTGACAATAAAAGATGTTTCAGCTTTTCCAAAATAGCCACTCCAGTATTATCTCCCCCTCTGTGTCAATTAGAAAGGTGAAAGATGTCACTACGACTGTATGTTAGAATCCATATGCTACCCAAATCGGGAAATGAGAGGATCTTTTTGAGGGCTGAATCATTAGTAATAAGTTCACTGCGAAATACAGAGCATCTATTGGGATTCCTCAAATTTAATTGACAGGAATTATTTTGAGCTCAAATGTAGATACCATTTCCGGAATAAGAAATTTCATTCCTGCTGCCATCCGTATAAGCAAGAATAACATCATCTGGAATATTATTATTGATCAATTCAAGAGCAAGTTGCCTTAGATACTCATGAGGATCAGAGGTCTTGTGAACATGAGCAGAGAGAGTTGGAAGGAAAAATACTCCAGGGAGCCCACAAAAGGGTTAATTCTAAAATGCAAGTGATGTGGCTCAACAGAGTTGAATATCAGATTTTCATTTATCACCTGGCTATAAGGGCTATTTTTCTTCAGTCTCTGGTTGTTACTTAAACACTTGAGGAATGCCGAATTCGATTTTCGAAATTGATTCCTTGAGGTTCGATTTCCGAAATTGTAATTAAGAAGTTTGTTGGAATACTTCACAAGATTTGAATTTATTCTATAATTGAGAGGCCGTATGTCAGCCTCAAAGAGAACAATGTTGTTGGAACAGCTGTTTCGAAGGCCTGTTATGATGCGAGAGGCGCTCAGCTGTACTCGTTCGAGTTTCTGAAGGTTAATCTTAGAGGCACAACAGTAAAGCGGGTAGACAAATATTAAAATTGGTCTAATAAGTGCTGAGTAAGTTCTTCGAATAGTAAGTGAGTCAGCACCCAAATCGCTTCCAGAGATGTATTTCAAAATATTCAGGCTTTTCTGCTCTTAATCACAAGGTGATCAATATGCCTACAGCTGATAATTTCGGAATCCAAAACAAAGCTAAATATTTAGGGTACCAGTCCACCAAAAGAGGCAAACCATTCATGATAAGTTTTGGTTGGTAGCTATAAAATTTTCTATTAAAAGTAAAGAAACTTGTCGAGGATTTCATAGGATTAAAACACAATTTGTGGCTTTCAGCAAAAGTCTACATGTCGACTAGAGTTTGATTAACACTGTTCTCCAAATTAAATATGTCAGCATCAGACTTCCAGATGACAATATCGTCTGCAAATAAGCCGACCTCACAACTTCTAGAGATGATCTCTTCAATACCACACAAGGCCAGGGTGAAGTGGGTGATACTCAAAACAGAACCCTGAGGAAATCCCTGACTCAACTTAAAACTTCTGGACATGGAATCGTTTAACTTAATCCTGATAGTTCTAGCTCGCAAGGAATCGCAGGAATAAGTTCGTTAATGATTTTAAAATAATCTTGTGCAGAGTTTGATATTTCCTTACAAGTTTCTAATGATGATTCAGTATCTATGTATATTAATGATGATGACTTGTACAGTGAGTTCATTTCCAATATCATTAATGAAGATTTTACCAATCGTTACAAATTTGAAACTTATTGAGGAAAACATTTCAGTTTCGTCATTTCCCAATTTTTCTTTAAATATTTTTGACCTTGACAGTCATAGTTGCAACAGGGAAAGAAGTTTGTGTGAACTAAAAATTCCTTGGCCTTTCAGTTCAACAGATCCCTCTCCAATCTAGCATGTCTAGAATATAATGGGAAGGCGACTGCCTCTACCAATGGGATGTTGATGACCAGCCCGACAATTGGAGCAAATTTGGCAAGAAATACCTCAGGAGACCCTCAGAAAGCCTTATCCCTCTTTGCCACATCGTGTAGCAGCTTGCATCCAGGCTAGAGGCGGGTCAACACCTTATTGAGCTCATTACTTTGTAACAATGTAACTCTGAAATAAATCATTCAATTTTTCTGAAATTTTAATCATTTTCTATTCTGTACTAATTTTCCTATTCGCTAATTTTTGTCCTCATCCGACATCTCCTTCTTGGTGCTATGTTTTATTTTTTTTTTTTTTGTTATAGAGTATATATGAAATATAAAAACAATTAATGCAAGATATGTCTAAAAGTAATGAGAAATTTAAATTATTTTTTATATAATTCTGCAGACAATGAAAAGAAGCACTTAAAGAATTTTGCCAAGCAACAAATGCAATTGATGAGCCCGTTTCGATTTTTGTCTTATTGTCTTTCAACAACTCATAGACATGGCGGTGAACTAATCATATGTAATTTCTTCAACTTCTTTTGTTATTTAGAAAATCGGTACAGCTTTGACATTGTTTACTTCATACTTTTATAAAGAGTTTCACGTGTATTTAAGTTAGTTAGTTATTGTAAAGTCAAGTTTATTCGTTTTACGTGATTCATCTAATATATGGGTTAAGGTAAATGCTTGTCTTTTTTTTATTTTGAAATTTTTCAGTCGTTTTGCGGTTTTACCTAATTGGAAAGTTATCTATTCGTCTTAAAGTTTTAAACGGTATGTAATTTTATTTAACTGCGCAATGCATTCATGATATTACTATTTTTATTTATTATTTTTATAGGAGGGGGAAATTTAGGGTTCATACCGGATGGTAGAAATTCACCCTACTCCATTGCATGGGATAGATACTCAGTCACCACCCAATCCTGTGTGGATTCTAGTGTTGTCACGATGAACGATCCAGTTCCGGTGATCCCTGAACGGATGTGGTTCACTCTTTTCCTGAAACTTTTGAGCACTTAGAAAATTGTGAGCTAACTGTAGTGAATAAACTGTGCGAGTGCAGATCCAAGATGGAACAAATTCTTGTGAACCCTTCCTTAAGAATTGAAGAACACAATTAACCCATTCGCTACCGGAGAGAGAAAAAAGAAGTGCTTCTCTGGGCCCGCGGCTTCTTATCGCGGAGTGTTACGCTGTGCCCAGACGATTTTAGATATTAAGTCTAATTCATGAAAAAAATTCCTCTAAAATCGGCTATTTGAACTATGAAACGAACAGCTGAGAACATCTGCTACCAAAAGCCCTAACCCTTATAAAAGGTCATAATTTCTCCTTCTAACTTCTTAGAAGCAAGCCAGAAAGAAAGAAAGAAAAAAAAAAAAAAAGCAAACCGAAAGCAAGTACACCCTTTAAATCATGTCATAACATTTAAAGAGCCGCGCCGCAGCACGTGCTTTTAACAATTACTCCCTCCCCTCTCCTGGTAGCCAGAAGTGAAATCCAAGCCCATATCATCAATGTCAACACTCCAAATAACCTATCTATATAGATTTCGCGGTATTATAACGCCATATAGTAACATTAAAAAATCAAATAAAACATTCTCATCGAGGGTATCTCTATTGATACGTTGGGCCGTAGAAGACACTCACGGAGCGTATCGCCGGTGATACGCTGGGCACAGGAGAGCCGACACGAGCGTATCGCCGGTGATACGCTGGGCACAGAAGAGCCGACATGAGCGTATCGCCTGTGATACGCTGGCAGAGAACGGGTTAAATGCGTTTTTACTCATGATTTTCTCATCTGAATGTTTTTCAGTTGAGGTGAGTTGGAGGTGTGCAATTCCGCACTCTGCCGTTTAGTCTCAGGATTATATTGAAACACCCCACTTTCGTCTCCGGCTATAACTTTTTTTCAGAAAGCTTGGGTAACTTGAGTCACAATCCAACATGATCAAGGATCAAATTTTTGGCACCCGTTTCACGGAAATTTTACACATTTTTTATTTGTCCGTAACGATGTGGTGGACGGCTATTTTAGGTAGTCTTACAATATCCACGATAAAACGTACTCCTCACTCGATCAATATTGCCTCTTGTTTTCGAAGTCGATGGTCATCCAGCGTGAAGATCGTTTTCCACGTTCTGTCAGCTGTTTTCATAAGCATGATGCCACCTGTAGACCTGGGATTGTGATAAGACTTCATTGCCGTAAGCTTCTCTTAATATTTCTATAGTGCCACTACCACATTTAACAAGTTTAGCACAAAACGTGATTGAATATCATTATTCAACACTTTATTCGTCATGAGATTGACGATGCGTTCACACAATGACGCAATATAAGGCCCCCTACAGATGCCTAAGCAAATTGGACTACCTGCGGACCTTTGTAATATGTAGCTGAGAATTCAATTTACGTGCAATCACTAGCTGTTTTCTTTGACTATGTGCTAGAAATACGCAATAAATGTTTTCTCATTACTTTTGGGATAAATCTTGGTTTTTACACAACACACACTCACAGTAATACTTATATGCACACATATCAGATAATCAAAATAATTTGCCGCCAAATGGCCTATATTTTAGTTAACCACAAAATACTCGTATCGTAAACCACTTTTCAGACTTTTTTTTCTTCTTTACTGTGTATATGTTTGAAGCCTGATTTCACCAGTAATAAATTTAATTTTCAAAAATATGTCATAACTAATTCCTAAACTTTTTTTATTGGATTGAAATAAAACATACATATATTTGATACATACACGTAGCTAGGATTAAGCAGATAAGACGAGCGAGATAAATTAACTCTTTATTTATATTATTCCTTGACTTTCAGAGTAATTTGGAACTAAACTTTATTTATGCGTATGATTACATAGTTTAATTCATTTAATAGAATGCTGGGCTTTAACACATACTAAAATAATTTATGTATTAAATTTAGATTATTACCATTATTTGCTTTTATTATTAAAATTGAAGGTTTGGAACACTGTAATATAAAAAAAAATTAAATAAGATAATTTGACTTATCCTTAAGAATTATAATTGTAAGGCACTTCGTATTCCTACGCTAAAATTTGCGATGTATTGCTGCATGTCTCTCATAATACCCAAAATTACTCATTTCGATTAAAATAACTGCAGATTGTGGTCTTTTTTCTAGAAGATTTTTTTCAGAGCTTCGTTAAAATTTAAGGCTTATTTTTATTCCTCAGAGTCTAGAAGAACCTGTTTGTTAATTGTTGATTTACCATAGTAAATTTTTATTGTCCCAGTATGAGAGTTAATGTTGAAAATGTTGATTCGCGCATGCTGCTGTCAAACGCCTAAATGTTGTTACTGTTGCAAATAACGCGTTTGTTTTCATGCACACTGTGCGGCTTTTGTATAAAATGTCCATAAATTTTTCGTTAGATTTTGAGAATAAATATGCCTTTACCTCTGATATCTCTTCTATGTTTAGTAAGGCATTCATAAATTTTTAAGATGTTGTAAATTTCTACAATGAGCTCAGCTCTCTCAATACCCAATAAAAGATCTTTATTTTCACTGATAAGCTAATAAGATTTTCATCTAACTTCACGATTACCGATTTCACATTTTCGTAAAAGATATTCTTTAACTGTTCTGATTCAGAACTTTTTATGGAATGTGGGGGCAATAGACTATAGTAAATGTAATCAATGTCCCATCTTGTCTTTCTGAGAGTTTTATTTTAAGGAGGAGGAAACAATGTAGGAAAAGAAGACAATTCTCTGATTCTGGTACCAGATTTCGGCTTCCTTTCGCAAAGTAGAGAAATGACTTTTGTTTCCCCGAAGTCCACACCGATTTTTGTTTGACACATTAAATAATTACAATTGCATCGCTTAGGCTTGTAATCTGAGATTGAAGTGCATAGTCTGTTGGTTCCAATAGTCCAAAATTTTCGTGCTGGATATTAATAAAAAGTAGAAATGAAGGAATGAATTATGTGAAATAAAATCATCACATTCTTCAAATTAAGGCTTTGGGCTATGTCTTCTTTATTAAAATGCCCTTTTCCTATGCCACTTAGGACTCTGTTTGTATTTCTTCACAATTGAACAAAAGTACTTTTATAATTGTTCACTCCAGCTATGCTCTAGAACAGGCCTGGCCAACCCGCGGGCCACATGTGGCCTGTTCAGTATCAACCTGAGACCCACGGCCCTTTGTCATCTGAACAAAAATTTAAACTTTTATTGTTCATAAAAGTATCAAAGAGTATTTCGCCAGGAGTGTGGTTCGTATCATATCCCATTACTAAGGAAGTATCTCATTACATTGACTCAACTATCGTCACAACTTTTTTTTTTTATATTCTTGATCAGAAACATTTACAAAGTTACGCCGCGTGTGCGTCTTGCTTAAATGGGTGATATACAATGTTTACCTAACCACCAAACCTACTTATGAATACGGGTGTGAGCACTAGACGCGGGGAGGGAATGCGACTCACGGATCTGTCAGCAGCTATTCTGTCTGCAGCAAGCCTAATACATTTGACCCAGAAGCATATGGCTCTAGACATACTGACTGCTCAGTGTCTTTTGATCATTGATAATTTAGCACCAGTATTGAATAGTAACTACAAGACAGTCTTTAAAATTAAATTTCGTACCAACACATTTAATTCAATTAAATATAATTTCCTTTAATTTATTGCAGAATGTTTTTAATTTTTCTAATCGGGGGTTGTACGGATAAGTCGCTTCTCGCGACTCGAGAAATGAAAGTAGTAGCAATTTTTAACGTAAAAATTTCGATTGTTGTTGGAGGATCCGAAATTAAAAAAGTGCAGAAAAAAAACCGCACACACAACGCGGTCCGCGAAGTCTTTTGGATTAGACGGGCTTGGTCTATAAGATGTGCTATATACGGCTCTGTCTTAAGATAATGATGCAAGCTTGACTGGTTGAAAAAATTCGTGGGGCATAGCTCATTAATCAAAAAATTTCTCGTCTTCTTCAGGTACTTCAGACATTGTTTTAACAATAATACAATTATATCTGTAATTATAACTGTGAATAAAAAAGGAAATTTCTGCTCATTGCTCTAACACCATCAAAATATTGACTTTTAAGACGGAAAGTGGCCAGGATATTCTCAAGCATCATATTAGTTGTGACACCTGTAAAAGACAGTCTGCTTAAGACAGTTGTGAGACAGTTATTTTTTTTACATCAAGGTTTTCTTTTAATTTGATACTTTTAGAATGTTCTAAAGGGGTCAAATGATTGAATAGTAATTTGCCATTATTAACACATCGATCAATAACTCCCGAGTCTAACATTGAAAACAACATTTTTTTTAGACAAAATTTTTTTTTATTCATCAACATAACATCTTTTGTTAATCACCTTTTAGGGGGATACAATCGTTCCAACGCTTTTCCAAATCTTTTTGTTTCCCCTAAATTTTTCACCAAAATCTTTTTGTTGAGTAAATAACAAACAGCTTTCTGAATCATCTGACTCATTTGCTGTTTTGTTTCCATCAACAATCTGCCTTCCAGAAAAACCTTTTCACTTCACTTCCATCTTTTCAATCCCTTCCACCGCCAATCCTGTCATCTCAGCAATCTCACGAAGACTTCCTTTGATCTTTCATTGCACAATTTTGTCACTTCACTCATTTCCGGTGCTAACGGCTACAGGTCTACCAGGCGTTCGCGTCATTTGTATCAGTACGACCACGTTCATCGGCAAACCACCGACAAATCGTTGCTGATGGACAAGGTGTATTTTCAATCCATTGTTCTTGCGATTATTTTACCCATTAAAAACAATGTTTGTAAAACACGAACTCAGTTTTCCATTTTTTAAACAAACTACAAAACGACTTTACTCCAACCTCGATAACTCAGCTGTTTCTGGTCCGATCGACTTAAAATTTTGACACGTTTCAAGCAAAGGTTAGTACTCTAGAAAGATCTGGTTACTGGTTTACTACGAGCGCCATCTCTGGGTTAGTCTCGGGAGATATTGATTGATGTGTTATGAAGCCATCAAATGGGCTTTTATAACAGATCATGTATTATAATAATTAAATTAAAACAAACTTGTAATGAGTTGCAAAGAAAATAGCGAAATCGTTTTTTCGCAACGCATTACACATAAAATAATTTTGTTTGATAATTTATTAGTTTTCAAAATAGAATATTATTGCCAAATATGTTTTGTGTTCAAAGAGAAAACACATTTTCCTTATACGAAGATTTAAGCAAAAAGTATATATATATAAACTTCAAATTTATCATGTAATATATTCACATTTCACCATCAAGAGAAAATAATCAGATATACTCAAAGATTGCTTACGACACCGGTGTTCAATAAATAAACTCCTAGTAAATAAATACATTTTTCTTGCAATAATATTTCCCTGTACTTTGTTTCGATTAGTATCATAATCATAAGTCATGCATTCATTAAGTCATACGTTCATTCACTTTGTTTAATTCTCTCTCCTATTGAAACTGATGTCAGAAAAATCGATGTCTCTTCCCTATTGATTTAGAATTGAAAAGGAAGTGATGATTTAGTTGATAAAGTATGACATGTTCTTATCATTGCTACCGTATTGAATTCATCTCATGGAATAAAAAAAAACTGATTATTGTGCAATTCTGAGTCAAGTGTGCGAAATCAAAGTCTAATGTAAACTTAAGATAATCACGTTTTCACAATATTGAGGAAACAATTTTAAAAACTGATTGACAACTAAAGTCTTAAAATATTAATTTGTATTTTTTACCAAAAATGTATGGTAATGCACGCATAAAATTTATTTACATCTTGTTCGAATTAATTTTTGTATACTAAGTGATATGTAAAAAAAAAAATAGCAAAGGAAAAAAATTTAATCTTATTACTTAGTTTCATAATTTAAAAAATAGACTGAGAAGCTGGCGCGACTTCCACTGCATATATCCTGAAATCAACTAAATTCTCAAAATGCAAAAATTAAAATCGTGCAAACGTATATTTATCAACAAATTTTGAGTAAAATAAAACTTGGTTTATTTTTAAAAAAATTAATTTGTTATAAAATGTGATTTCACGAAATTTCGGTTTGAGAGGTAATACTATATAAGATACTCAATGTTATTTGATTTGAAAAAAATTCAATGTCGCCACCAAGTATATTTTATGAGACAATTTAATTCTTTTTACTGCCCATCTTAGTCTTTTTCCGTTGCTAAAAGCGCAGAATCTGTGGGGGTCGCATTTCATACTTCAATAAGTGAATTTATAGCGATTCCTTAAATGTTAGAGGCACAGATAAAATTTGAATTGTATTCTTTCATAAAATTTCGAGGTATCTCTAGAACAATTGCAATAATTTTAAAATATTGCATACATTTATAAATTTATTATACTCTAAAAAGGACTTATTATAACAGATATGATAAAAAAAAATATTGAAATCTTATAAATAAATTTGATGTAAAATAATGTTAATAATTATTATAAATTCAAAAAATAATTTTAATGATCTAGAAATCAATAGAATTATAACTCTGTATAAATAAATAAGGCTACAAATCAACAAAATTAAATTTCCTCGGATCTTTATTATATTCCAATATTTCATAAAATCTAGAACAGTCATTAATGGTTACAATACTTACATTACAAAAGCAGGTGAATCATTGTAACAAATCTTACATAAGGTACTATTAATAAATTTAATAAAATTGCTATCACTTTAAAAATAGTTTATATATTATTAAGAAAATAAAAGACAAAGATTTATTTGTAATTCATAGTTATGATTTTGAAGACCTCTGTAATTTTATAAACATATATGATCTGTTTAAGGTACTATTAATTATTTGCAAAGATTATAACGTTAATGATTTTGTTTATATGATAAATTCAAATCTTTAGATAATATTGCATTTAGAGAAAGCTACATTAATAATAAAGCTAAAATTTTTTAACGAATTAGGGGTATTTCCCAAAGTGGACTTGCGAGTGAATTTGGTGAATACCTCCTTACATAATTATGAGCATAATTATATCGATAGAGATAAGTTTATTATACACTCATTGCCATAAGAATTTGCGCACCAAGAAATAAGAGTGGGATTGTTACGAAACTTAGCATGAAGGTACGTGTCAGGCAGGTATGTAAATGATTAGAAATGTAGCGTGTTTGCCCTTTGAATAATGCCACCAGAGGGCGTTGGACTTCTTTCTCCTTGGACTACAAAACAGGTAAGCAGAGCTTGTTTGGTGTATTTAATTTGTTGCAGAGGAACGCTTTTTAATTAGAGATACCATTAAGCCAACATCGGAGATAATATAATCAGCTGTCAGAGTTCGAGAGGGGAAGAATGATAGGGTTGATGGAAACCAGGTGGGTGCTCGGTGAGTAGCTCACCTCCTAGGCCATTCTAACTTTACTGTGAGGAGATTTTGGGACCAGTGAACAAGAGAGATGTCTGTTACATGGCGACCAGGCTCAGGACGTCCTCGTGGAGACCGTTACATCAAACTACATAGGCACGCATAGCGCCAATTGTCTCATCGTCCATCGTCCATACACAGATAGCATCTTCACTACAGGCCTCTGGGTCAGTCTGTACCATCGCAAGGCACCTGGTTGAAGGGCAGTTACTATCTCGGCGTTCATTAAGTTTACTGCTATTGACACCCACTCACCGTCTCCTCCGTTTGGAGTGGTGTTGTGCTCGAAGGGATCAGACTGCAACCGAATGGAATCAGATCGTCTTTAACGACGAATTCAGATTCAGTTTCGGCAGTGATGACAATCGTGTATGTGTATGGAGGCCCTGTAGTGAAAGTCTCACTCCTGCCTTCGCTGTACAGCGGTACACCACTCCCACAACTGGGATGGGGTGCCATTGCATACGGCACACGGTCACTCCAATATTGATCCACAGCACCTTGACATCCTAGAGATATGATATTTTTCAGCCACATATGTTCTCACTCATGACAGGGCTTTCAGGAGCCATTTTTCAACAGGACAATGGCGGAGGGCGGGGAGACATTCCCTGAATGCCCGAGCAAATAATTGCTCATCAACATTCGCGTCTCTCGCGATTGATACCACAGCACGGAAAGTTTCAGCGAAATTCCCGTTGCTGGGGTGGGGCGCAGAATTTGGGATATGGCTAGTTGGTTGCTCCTGGATTTGTCCGGAGACAATTTGGGAGTAAGAAATTTGGGGAGTGGCCTGTCGGTAACTTTCCACAGGACGCTGGTTCTTGGTAACAGTAACCTTTTTGGGAGTGGGTTTTTCAGAATTATTATTGGAATTATTTTTAGGGCTTGAATTTTTACCCTTAGGGAATCGGGGGCATTGGCGCCAATTCGCCGCATGCTTCCCACCACAGTTAGCACAGCGCAAAGGAGTTTCGAAGTCATTAGGGCAATCTCTTGCCCTATGAGATCCAGCGCATTTTACGCACTTAATTGGGAGGTGGCAAACCTCAGAGGAGTGGAAAAACCCCTGACACCTCCAGCATTGAGAGGGGCGCTTAGTTCCCCGATAGGCCTCAATACTAATTTGTGTACCGAACATCTCTGTTAATTGATAGATTTGCTCGGCATGTAGGTTATTAATTAATTGAAAATATATCAAAGGCATTGGAGCCTTTGATTGAAATTTCGTCAGTCGGGAAATTTTGTGAACCTGGAAACCGTTGCTCTCGATTTCCTGTTTCACAGCATCTAATTCGGTAGAAGATGGTAGGCCACGAATAATTAATTTCAATGGCCTATCAGATTTCAGCATATAGGACTTGAATTCGACACCTTCTGTACGTAAGAAAGTGGCGAGTCTACGATATTCATTTTCGTCTCCAACAGTAAGACGGAGGAAGCGGCCGCTTAATTTGCTCTGCAGCGAAGGCGCTTCAAGACGAGCAAAGGAGAGGAGCTGAGTCCAATCTCCCTTGGGAGTAATGAAAAAAGGTGGGATTTTAGGTTTAGTTGTGGTGGGAGGCACTGGTTCCCCAGCATCCTCTTCCTCACTTATAGCCTCATCTCCTTTGGAACTAGTAGTAGGGGGGCTAGTTTGGACTGTTGGTAAAGAAGTACAGGAATTTAACTTACCCGCCTTTACTGTTAAGTGTTTAGGCGGTAGTTGAAAACCGTCTGAATCTGCGGCCCGCTTCAGATTTTTCTTTGCCATGGTTTTGGCGGGAGCCATGCCCTTCGCCTGAGTTTTGGTGGGAATCACGTTCTTTGGTGTTTCCTTCTTTTTTTCGGCTATCTTCTTAAACTTCTCTGTTTTCTTTTGGACTTTGAGCACTATCTTGTCCAGTACTTCGATATTTATTGGGAGTTTAAATAAAGGCACTTGTAGCTTGGCCTTAATAGCTTTGAGCTGGGTGTAGACCACACCCATTTCAGTATGTGCCTTCTTGAATTCTTCAGGGTTTTTACTTGAAGCAACAGAAAGCCTTTTGGCCCAGAGTGCATATGCATCTCTGAGCTCAATGAGCATCTTGATCTCTTCATGGTGTTTTGTGAAGAATAGTTCGGTGTCTTCCTCGGAAGCCTCCGTCGGCAGAGAATCAGTCATAGGCCCCACAGCAGTTGCGGCAGGATTCACCGATGATTCGCCTTTCGCCTTTTCTTCCACAGCATTTGCGGTAGAAGGAGGAGAAGAGGTGAGCGCTTCACATGTGTCCATGTTCGATGCCATGTCAGGAGCACAATATGAGGATGGTAGAACAGTGTGGCCCTCAGCACTGAAAAGTGCTCTAAGCGTCAGTATGCAAAAGTAGAAATGATCCGAAAATCTCTCGTTTGACGCCTAGCAACAGACTCCTCTAAGTTAACAAATCAACGCAAAATCTTAAGAGCCTCTCGATAGAGCCCCTCGAAGGAGGAAATGAATCCACGTCTGTGTCAGTCGGCGTCTGGCAGCGGAAACCCGACAATGCTCGCCTACATACAACAAGGGTTTCCCAGAACTACCTCCGCTACATTTTCACCCTTCCCTGGCCTGCTCGGTTCCCAGATTTGTCATCGTATCGAACATATTGGGGATCAGGCTGGACAACCTACGAGTTTGGTCGAATTTAAGACGCGTTTACAACAATTGTGGAACGAGATGTCGCAGGTTATCATTCAAGACTTGTATATCTCAATGCCTGACCGTATCACATCATGCTAGATACAGATGGCCTAACAGGGTACTAAAACCTCCATTCATTTGTAACTTTTTCTACAGTAAATTATCTTTTACTTTGATTTTATAGCCACTTACTTACATCCACGTTGTTATTACATATTTGAAATTTCATTTTATTCCGACAACTTTTTCTTGGTGCCCAAATTTTTATGGCTATGAGTGTAATTACATAGATATATTGAAGATCTACTTATTTTAAATTATCATAGGCCTTAGGAAGATAAACTTATCTTTTTACCCAAGATATTTAAATCTAATTCATGCTAATAATAGTAAATATGAAACAGAATTGCATGCAACTGAAAATTATAGATGGTAAAATTATTCGCAATATTTATGACAAAAGCTTTAAATTTCGCATTAATTAGTTACTCTTCTGGAATAACCGTTTACATATATATATGCTAAAAATATTTTTATAAATTATGTTATTAGAAATTATAATTTAGTAATTTGTAATGAACTAAAAAGTATTAATTATAAGAATTTTACTATTAGTCGTGTTAAGCAGATTACCCTATTAATTTTATTAATAAGAATTTAAAAATGATTCAGACAAATTAAAAATTCTCTCTCTCTCTTTCTCTCTCTCTCTCTTTCTCTCTCTCTCTCTCTCTCACTCTCTCTCTCTCTCTCTCTCTCTATATATATATATATGTGTGTGTGTGTGTGTGATCTAAGGCCTGCTGATCTTCCATCCCGGAAGACAGCCATGATGCTCCCAGAGCGCCCCCTAGCACTTCGAGAGAGATTCGGAGTAGTGAGATGAGACGTAGATGGAGAAGGAGCGAGACGCTGAACAAGACGGTTCACAAAATTGCGCTGGACGTTAAATTTGTGATTACGTAAGTTTAATCAATTTGTTTTGTGTTTCTATGTTCTGTCCTACGTCAGCAAATAAACTGTGTGTGTGTATAATTAGTTATTACTCTGAATCTTTACACACCACACACACACACACACATATATATATATATATGTGTGTGTGTGTGTGTGTGTGTGTGTGTGTGTGTGTGTGTGTGTATAATGTATTAAATCCCAAAGCAATAATTATAGTTCTATTAAAAATATTTCCACTCGTTGTGTACAATGAAGACTTTTGAAAAATCTTGAACTTATATATTTCTAATTTAATGCGAAAGAGAGGCAATTATAGAGAGACAATACATCGTGAAGATGGAGAACGTCACGAATGCTTCGCTGTTGTGGCTAGAGTGGAAGAGGAAGTAATTTTCCTTGCTTGGAATTTATATGCAAGGATTTCTTCAGATCACGTGGTATTGAATTGTAGGATCTTTAACTATTTTAGCAACAGATGGAAAGTCTAATAGGGATTTTCACCACTGCTAGAAGAGTGTGAAAAGCTGATTGAGCAGATTTCAAGAGCGCGTGATTGCATAAATTAAAAGCTAAATTTGAATTATATCAAGAAATAAAGATGATTTCTTTACTGCGATAGTTAAAATTTAGGAAAAATTTGAAAATTAAGGGGAAATCATTATTGATATATATATATATACACACATATATATATATATATATATATATATATGTGTGTGTGTGTGTGTGTGTATATATATGTGTGTGTGTGATGTAAAAATTATTAACATTTGTATTGATTTCTTAGTATTTACGTTTTTTAAATCTTAAATTTGATCGGATAAATAAATGTTAGTAAATTTTCTTTGGTGTTGTTAAATCAAGCTATCAATCAATAATGTCTAGCGGTTAAAAAAAATAGTAATATCGAGCAATGTTAGAAGGTTTTGGAACATGAAATTGCTTTTCGGATGTAAAAGTTTTATAATTTATTAATTATTTTTTAAAAGAAGTGCATAAATAAGTATGGGTTAATTGTAATAGATTGTGTTTATTTATACAATGTTTTAAATGTAATTATTTCTTTTATTTCTTTTTTTTTCTTTGGTTGAATTACTGTTCAATTTTGGGACTTTTGCTTATTTTTGGTATTTTCCATTAATGACAATGTAATTACTGGAGTTGTGATGGTTGAATCCGTGAACTAGTTTAAGCACACTATTCTTAGTCCGATGTCTGAGACATTACTTAAGTTCTATTACATTCATTTTTAAATTTTTTCTTAATTCTCTTCTCTTCAGATAGACGTTTTATTTCTCGATAAAGTTACGTTTATTTAACTTGGTTGTAGTTTTTTAATTTATCGATTTTATTTTTGTTTTGCATTAAAGTACCTTTTTTTATATGTATTCTTGAATCTCTTTTATATTGTATTTGAGTAATTTTATGAGTCTTTTCCATTATAGTGATTTGTATACTTTGAATTTCGATAATATTTTTAACTTGAATGGTTATGGTTATTTTTGATTTTTTTACTAATTGTTTCAATTAATTCAGTAATATTAGCAATTTAATAATTACAATATTATTCTTATTTTGTATTTATTAGTTATATTTTATAATTCAGTACAATTTAGTTCTCAGGTTAAAATTATGTCTATTCAATATATATTGAATAGACATAATTTTAAGATATGTATTAAGTCAATATAATTTTATATACAATTTTAAATATTTTGATCGATATAACCACATTTAAAAGCAATTTTTCGGTTATTTTTTTCGTTATTTTTCTTTCTTTTGGAATTATAATTTTTCTTTATTCATCTAAAAATCCGTAATTGGAATAAAAATAAATTGAGATGAAATACTTTAAAATAAATAAATAATTAATTAATCCAAAAACATTTGGTATCTCAAACATTGCACGATGTTTGGTGTACATGCTTGAAATTTATCATTAAAAAACGCAAGACTAAAATACATTTGCTAATAACTTTCAAATCGCGTTGAATCGTTGGAAAAATAAATGCAAAGTGTGTGTGGGGGGGGGCGGCCCGGAATATGAATGGGTCAGACAGCTTTATCATAATCCTGGCATGATTTAAGAAAGAGCCCTCATAATTTACATAGTAGATAACCTGATGGGATTTCCTTATTGTGTGTTTCCTTATTGTGGGAGGGAGGTTCGTTTCGATCAGACTTTCAAAGATATTTAAATGACATGCAAAATTTGGTAGATAACCTGATGGGATTTCCTTATTGTGTGTTTCCTTATTGTGGGAGGGAGCTTCGTTTCGATCAGACTTTCAAAAGATATTTAAATGACATGCAAAATTTGGTAGATAACAGTGAAACGTTTAAGAAAATTTTCTTCCATTTGCAAAAATTACAAAAGAGATATTAAAACTGGGTAATGCAAGCATTGCCTTACAATTTCAAAACATTGGCTTAGCTTTGAAAAAAAAATTGCAGTGATAAGCTCGCCTTTTCTAATCGGATTAAGGCTTCATCAAGTACCTAAAGGATTTCAAATACTTGTTACATGGGGCAATACAAAAAAAAAAAAAAATTCTCCTGATGTCGAATTGATGGGGAAAATAAAACTGTTTGGCTGAAAATAGTACCTATAATTCTTAGGTAGGGGGGGGGAAGCTATATTTTGAATTGATTAATGTAAAAATAGTTATCAGACAAAAGGCTACTCGTATATTTTTATTCAGTACTGGATACTTTATAATTCATATATTGCAGTGCTTGGGCTTTTATTCCTTTACGCCACAGAAATTCAAGCTACAAAATATTCCAGCTATCAATATACACTGCTTCTCTATCCCTTCAAAGCTCCATGCCAATCTTTCATAGTTCGAAACAATGCTGAAAGTCATCTACTGTCAGCTCCTTCGGGACGCATGCCGTTTTCCGTTTCACAGCTTCGGCGGACTCAAATCATGTTCCTTTTAATGCAGATTTCATCATAGGAAAAAGATAGAAGTCGCATGGCGTAAGATCCGGCAAATAAGGCGGATGGCTTAACATTGGGATGCTGTATTTGGCTAATGTTTGCTGTACTATAGTTTGACTTTCAGGAGCCCAGTGAAGTTACATAATCCCATGAATATCGAAAAAACAATCATCATTGCTTTAAATTTTGATTTGCTTATTCGAGCTTTTTTTGGCTCTTAATGAAGATGGGCCTTTACGGTGCATGGATGGGCGTTTCTTTTCCGGATCATAAGTAAAAATCTACGATTCGTCATACGTTATTATCCTTTTCAATAAGTTTAGGTCATTTTTAAAGGCATTCAAAGTGTCAGTATAAACAATTTTGCTAGCTTCTTGTACAAACGTGAGAATTTTAGTCGCCATTTTGGCAGTCATTTTTTGCATTCAAAAATTATTATGTAAAATTTGCCTCAAAGATATTTTGGTAATTACTACTGTCTCAGCAATCGCAAGAATACTTAACCAAAGGTTAGATTATACCAGGTTACCGATTTTTTCGGTATTGTCATCCATTTTTTGCCGTGAAAGGGTGACACAGGTGTGAATCATCTTCAATGGTCTTCTTGAACATCTTGAAATGCATCTTGAAAACGCTAAAACCACTCAAAAATGCGTGCACGCGATAAATATTCATTGCCATACACTTCTTTTAATAAGTTATTAGTTTCAGAAGCGTTTTTCCCAAGTTTCGTGTGAAATTTCACAACAATTCGTTGCTATATTGTTTCACTCATTTCATATCACTTTTCCAGGGAAACAAAAAAGAAAATAATAATTCTAATGCGAACAAAGACTACTACTATATGGATTTATTGGAGGCATTGCATTAGAAAGAGAAGGCTTGACACTAAACAGCTGTAGGTCACTGATGTTTGGCGCATGCATACTTCTTCTGTAGCAGCTCAGTCTCGTTATTTAATAGCCACACCTCATATATATATATATATATATATATATAACTCCTATGTAATGTATCTCACACATAAAACAGAATATAATGCTGAATGTTTGAGCGGCTACTTTAGTATGGAGTTTAAAATTATTTTATGCTAACAAAAAAAAAAAAAAATTGTTGTGATGTTTGATAAGAGCGAATCTTGTACAACGAATTATAAAATTAAAAAAAAAGAGAGAGATTATTCTTTTTTTTCGATCGGTTTTTCTACTAATAACTACTTTTAGTATTTAATTACATATAATTCATAAATTGAATTTCATACATTGTATTTTGTGGGTAATACTCACAGAAAAAAGTTGTCCTCTGAGAGCATTAGTTCGTTATTATTAATGTAAAGCAACATATTTATTTGTTTTTTTAGGAAAATCGAAACTTGAATTACAGTAAGAATAGTTTTTTCAATGATTTGTGGATGTATAACAAGATGGATACAAATATATAAAATAATACGTAATCTTGTAACGTTGGGCTGTTCTCGAAACCAACCTAAAAAAACGTCTGGTGTTAATTTTTCTGATTTTATATTTAAATTTCTAACTCCTTTCCTGTCAAATGAAATGCGATCTAAGCAAATTAAATGAGGTACAAAGTGTAATGAATTGACTTAAGGATTGTAATATATAAGCGAAATAGAACTGAAAGTGAATGTGAGTAGCTGATAGTGATGTTATACTAAGCAGAATTTGGAATCAGTCGCAGTAATTGACCTTTTGTGATTGAAATTGATTATAAATGGTTCCGAGTTTGAGTTGGGGCCGCGGTAGCCTCGTGGTCAAGGTCGTGGACTAGCGGCCGGCGGTTTTCGTTCAGTCGCGGGTTCGATCCTTGGCCGCCAAAGACCCGCCGGGTAGCTGGGGCTGATGCACGTTAAATCTGTTCGGGGCCCAAAGTCCTCCCGTTGGCGTAGTGTGGATGTTAGGAGAGGGGGGTACCAGCTCAGGTGTCGTCCTCGTCACTTGACCGTGGTTCAAAATTACGAGGTCCGTCGCCAATAGCCCTAGTGTTGCTTCTAGTGCGACGTTAATATAAACTAAACTAAACTCCGAGTTCGAGTAAGTAGTAGCCTGCAATACTCGAAAATTGACTCATTCAAAACGGGTGAGTTGGTAAATTAGAACTTTATTGTTTAATTCTAAGCTAAGCTTCAGACGAGTTGAGAGTCAATAAAGAGTGTTTGTATTTTCTTCGACAACTAATCAATCTGAATTGGGATTCTATTGACAATTTAATTAAATTATATGATCTCTGTAGAATTAAATAATGAGAGAGAGAGAGAGAGAGAGGTGTTACAATCTGTGCAGTTTATTTCAATCTTTCCCAAAAGTAGAAAAACTGGAAAATTTATGTTATGAAGACAAACATTGCTGCATTGAAGTAAGGAAATTATTATGCTGTATATTACGAACAATGCTACTTGTCAAATCAATGTGAATAATGATAGGTATGGGAAAGTACACTTTTGTTGCAAAAAGAAAGAAAGTAAATTTCATGTATCAGTTTTCGGGTATTCTTTCATATATGAGTTATGAGTTATGAATTTTATGAAAATTGTTCTTAATATTTTGATTATTTATTTAGCATATTTTTTAGAGTGCCGTGCACAGTTAAAATAAGTTTTTAATACCAACTCTAAACCTAACGACATTTAATATATATACCTCTATTCATGCCATAACCTAAATTCCTAAGAACATTTTAACTGATTGAATGGGGCTATTTTCATTTTAAAAAGTAAATATTAAACACAATGATTTTAAGGGCAACTTTGAACAAAAGCTCGCAGCCCAGTTATCAATGATAATGCAGTGTTCCCCAAAACCTTTTTATGTGTTTCGTTTGGAATATTCTCGTTGGATCTGGCTATTCCTTGAAAATATTAAGAAGCTCTGTTGTTCCAGGGTATAGTTTCTTTTTTATATTCAGAACTTGGAACGATCTTTGTGATGCCCCATCTCACTACTCGTGATTTGTTCCTCAAATTTCATTTAATAATTAGGCACTTAAGGAATCAGACGGTCAAATATTTAAATTACATTTATTATCATTAAGAATTAGCAAAAATCACTATTCGTGAAGCTAATGTGGAGTAGAAAACTATAACGCATCCTCAACTACAGATTATTAGAAAATTTTACATATCTGAGTAACCACAAAGGTAGGTTCGATTCAGGAATGAATCCAATATCAATCCCAGCACTCAGATTATCGAATTATTTCCTGACACTAAATGTCGTGCTCATAAATTGCTCTCCCCTCCCTTAATTTTAAACTCTTCGCTCCCTATAAACACATGCAATTCCGCTACATGATGCTCTTATTCACTTTTTTTCATTGTAGCGTTGCAAAAATTCCAATCGCGTGGGGGTGTATGCAATGAAAATCAGTTCAACGCGAAGGATAATTACAAATTATGCTTTATTTTCAAATCATCAGGGTGGCACGCAGATAGCAGATATGGACAGTTGCCACACAGTTGGAAAACACAGCACTTGTCAATTTTTTAAAACTTTTTCTTAAAATTTTTTTTTTAATATTTTAAAATTTTTGCTACTACTACTATTACAAATTTTAATATGTTTAAACAATTTGTTCTCACTTTTTGAAGTGTTTCTCATAATCCTGCACAATGGTTAGTTGTACTAATGTTATTTACCGTTTTATAAATTTCTTTTTGTAATGAAAAACTACGGAAAACAGTTAAAAAAAAAAAAGCAGCTATATATAATTTTGTGGATTTAAAAAAAAAATAATATACATTTAAATCCTTATTCCATGTACGAAATTATCAAATTTATTGTGCAAAACAACTAGAAAAAAAAACTGAAATTTTATATTAAAAGCTTTAGTATATTAAGCACATAATCGAGATGAGAAATAAAAAAGCTGAACAAATACAATTTTAAAGTTTTGAAGTCAATGAAATGACGTAGCACAATTAATAGCTCGCTAAATAATGGAGCTAGAAGTATGGCATTTAGTGCATATATTTAGAAATATTATGTATTCAAAATGTGGAAATATTTTTTGAGCCATGATCAAGAAAAGTGGATGTCACTTGAACTAATTACCCGCTCTCCTAACTTCCACATCACGCCAACGGCAGGGATTTGAACCTCTTTAGATATAACCTTCAATACGATAAAAAAATCTTAAGCACAAGAAAGTTGGAAGAAACCCTTACATTATTAAATTTATAAAAGTTTGAATTAAACTGCAACGAAATCGTTAGCTTATATAGAAATCCTGATATAATTGATCAACCACAAAAACATGCAATAAGAAAAATCAATAATTTGAACCAGGTCTTAAATTTATCGAAGAAAATTGTCTTAGGGCAGAGATTCCTAACCATGGATACGCATACTCTGGAGAAGAGGTCTTTAACCTGGGTTCTGCGGACCCCTAGGGTTCCTTGGAACTTTTACAGGAGTTCCGCAAAAGGTCACTATTTGCTTAGTTAAAGCGCCAAAATTTTAATAAAATTTTAATTTTTATAAAAGGTCGAATTCTTAAAGGCAGTTTACTTATAAAAATAAATATAGATAAATATTTTATGGATAAAATAAAATCTTAACTTTTGTAAAAGTCACGTGCTTCAAATACATTAATCTAGAAGTATTATGTCACATATTAGTCTCCATTCTTTGGCTCAGGTTAGGAATCGCCCTCTTATTTGGCCATTTATTTCATTATTTTCAAGGTATAAAGTAAAATTAACACCTCCCTTTTAAAATTGAAATTTTAGGCAGATTGCATTTTGAAAGATAATATTGAATGCTTTCCTAATTTGCATAATATTTTAGCAGACAGTAATGCTGATCCCATAAAAATGTAAAAATCAGTTTGTTCCAACGTTTATCAGGTGTGCAAAAAAAATATTTCTTGAATGTTTCCCTGTTCAAAAAGAAAAAAATTATCTTGGATCCGAAATCCTTCTCAAGACTGACTCCTCCAAACTCCCAATAAAAGAAAGAGGACAACAAATTGATATATCGACCGACACTCATTTGGAACTAAATTTTAGTCAAGTTGATATTATGCATTTTTGGATTGACATTAGAAAAGAATATCTTGAAATTACCAAAAGAGCGAAGAAACTTCTAATGTCAAATATTTCAACCTATATATGCAAAAAATCATTCTCTATGTACCTGTGACAAAAACAAAACACAGAAACATATTGGATGCTGAAGATGAATAAAGTTGCAGATTTCAACAGTTATTCCAGACGTAAAAATACTTTGAAATAAAAGACAATCACTGCCAAATCATTATTTTTTTTTTTTTTGTTTTTATTAATTTGTTATGATTTAAAATATAGTTGCTTTAATTTATTATTCATAGACATTATTTTACCTCCCCCCCTCCAAAAAATACCCATTAGCTACCTTACCATTCATTATCTTATTTAAGACGTTTCTATTGTGATAAAATAGAGATACAATAACAATTTTGTAAATTTGAGTAGGATAAAGTTTTCATATCCTATTTTTTCTTCTCAGAATCAAGAGGTTCCTTCGAGAAAATGGTAAGCTCAAAGGGTTCCTCCCCAAGGTTTAAAAGATTGAATACCCCTGTCCTAGAGCAGAGGTTCTAACATTTTTTCAGTCGCGACCCTTTTCAGGTTTTTTAAAAATGTGTTCAAGGCCTCTCTTTTTCCAACAGCCAGATCACTACGTATAAAAAGTTTTAAAATTTTCTTTTATGTAATTTTAGAGCCTTTTTTTAAAATAAAAAAATACTAGAATCAAAAGTTAGCGTTTAAACAAGCCCTACTTTTTATAATTTGGTTTATTTTGGATGGATATTGATGTATGCTGTGATACATTGATCCAGTAACTTAATTGCAAATGAAAGGAAGAAGACAAAAGAGTCAACACATTTGCTTTTTTAAAACCTTTGGCACCTATTTTAAAGTAGTTTAAATTTTATAAATGTAGTTTGATTTATTTTTAACTCCTGTTTAGAAAATTAAAAAAGTAACATCTTCTTGAAACAAGAAAAAAAACAAAACAAAGGTAGGTTTGTAAGGCATCAACATCACAACATCTTGTATCCAGTAAACATAAAACCAGAATACAATAGGTTTGCAGGCCAAAAAAATTTTTTATTCATTTTTTTGTGAAGGAAAATTCAATACTAGGAGAGTAAATATAAGCAGCTGCAGCTACCTACGCCTTCCTTACTACAACACACCATCATAGCTACATATTATGTGATTATTTATCAAAATTATATACACACATATAGTTAGATTCTGAAATTTCGTCAAAAATTTCTTCTGTTCGTTCCAAACTGAAGTTGATTGTCAATCGTTTCCTGCGCCTAATTCTTTTCGGATTGCTTTGGAAACCCTAAAAAGTATTCAATTTACTGATGGATCGAATTGAGGCGCACTAAAAATTTTTCTAATTTTTTAATTCAGTATTTCTATAAAAATCTATATAGACGTGTCCCATAAACTAATAGAAATGGTATCATTTACGAATAAAAAAAAAACTCGAAACTATATCTCGAGCACTAATAGCATTAGGAGGGAGAAAAAATCTGAAAAAAAAATGTTTTGC
This sequence comes from Nephila pilipes, assembly GCA_019974015.1. Taxonomy (NCBI): domain Eukaryota; kingdom Metazoa; phylum Arthropoda; class Arachnida; order Araneae; family Nephilidae; genus Nephila; species Nephila pilipes. Next base: position 2,140 of record BMAW01018126.1, on the reverse strand, counting down.
GCATTTGGGGGTGACAACTGTAACACCAGCTTTGATGACATAAATCATGAAGGAAAAAATAATCTATTCCAGCATTTAAGCGATACACTCGGGAAAGGCATCATTTGTATTGTTTGCCCTCACATATATTGAATAATTGCGTTCAACATGTCTGGAATAAACTAATCATAGACATTATATCTTTAATCTTGATTACTTTTCAATTTTCGCTGTAAGAACCAAAGTATTGAAACGGTTCTGTAAATTTTATTGAAACTGAACACAAAAGGCTACTATTTCCCTCAAAATAAGATAGTTATCTGTATTTTCCACTATTAGTAGAATGCTGAAAATATGTCCAGCTCTTAGATCATATTTTTCATAAAAGGAGTGTCCCTCTACGTTAATTACGAATATTGAAACAGATTATAACTAAAAGAAAGGAGCAAAACATTTTGCAACACACACAACTCACATTAAAAGTGAAAAAAATTATAAAAAGTAAAGAGGAGAATTCAAGAAGTTCATTGATGAAGCAAGAATTTAATATTACATCAATCAGGGAAAATTTATACCTGAATAAATGGACAGCTTTTTTGCTTAAGAATTTGAAATTTTTTGTATAGGTAGAAAAGACATCTTCTTGGAAGAGGGGAGGAGGCGATATTGAAAAATCCTTTGTATACTTTTACGTGAAAGAGAATTGAAACTTAATGACTCTTTATTATTTGAACAATCACTAGATTTAAATAATTTTCTTCAAGAAATAGAACACGATGCTGGATTTTTAACTCTTTCGACTGATTTAAATTGGGTTAAATATTGCTTTGAAAGAAACGAGACCCCAGAGACTTCGGAATTTTTAAAAATGTATTCATTGCTTTTTGCAATTCCAACTCATAATTCTAATGTTCAGAGAACCTTTAGCATTATTAAATCAACATGGATAAATGAACGAAACATGTTACCAAGCCAGTGAAAAAATTGATTCTTCTATAGTAACAGGTAAATTGAAAAGTCCCCGGCCTGACACACAGATGGCGCTACTAGAATTACATCCATATGTTTTTTAGCTAGCCCTAACCCTCAAAAGATGCGTGTATAAATTTGATAGCTGTCGGATCATTAGTATGTGAATTATAGCATTTTGAGTGAAGCAACTTTTGTTATTGTGAAAAAAATGGATAAAAAGGAATTTCGCGTGTTGATAAAATATTGCTTTTTGAAAAGAAAAAATACAGTTGAAGCAAACACTTGGCTTGATGCCGAGTTTCCGGACACTGCCCCAGGAAAATCAACCATCAAGGATTGGTATGCTAAGTTTAGACGTGGTGAAATGAGCACCGAAGACGGTGAACGCAGTGGACGCCCAAAAGAGGTTGTTACCGACGAAAACATTAAAAAAATCCACAAAAGGATTTGGAATGACCGTAAATTGAAATTGAATGAAATAGCAGACACTCTAAAGATATCAACTGAATGTGTACATCATATCATTCACGAATATTTGGGTATGAGAAAGCTCTGTGCAAAGTGGGTGCCGCGCGAGCTCACTTTTGACCAAAACAACGACGAGTTGATGATTCGGAGCAGTGTTTGAAGATGATCAAGCGTAATAAACCCGAGTTTTTGCGTCGATATGTGACAATGGAGGAAACATGGTTCCATCATTTCACTCCGAAGTCCAATCGACAGTCATCCGAATGGACTGCACACGATGAACCCGCTCCAAAGCGTGGGAAAACGCAACAGTCGGCTGGCAAGGTTATGGCGTCTTTATTTTGGGATGCGCATGGAATAATTTTCATTGACTACCTTGAAAAAGGAAGGACCATCAACAGCGACTATTACATAGCATTATTGGACCGTTTGAAGGCCGAAATCGCCGAAAAACGGCCGCATTTGAAGAAAAAGAAAGTGCTGCTTCACCAAGACAATGCACCGTGTCACAAGTCAGTGAAAACGATGGCAAAAATCCATGAATTGGGCTTCGAATTGCTTCCTCATCCACCGTATTCTCCAGATCTGGCCCCCAGCGACTATTTCCTGTTCTCAGATCTCAAAAGAATGCTCGCTGGGAAGAAATTTTCGTCGAATGAAGAGGTGATCGCCGAAACTGAGGCCTATTTTGAAGCAAAGGACAAATCGTACTACAAAAATG
>BMAW01018117.1:0-21768 GCA_019974015.1 Nephila pilipes | reverse complement strand
TGAAAATATCACATTTCAAACATAACAGTTTGTTGGCAGCTTCATGGAATTGTTTTTTATGGTTGTGTTGCAAAGAACAATTTTTTATTACTGAAATCAATGCTCAAGATATATAAAAGCGAGGAAAATATCAAAGCTGGAACATTGATCATTGTAAATATGTGTTTTGGTGAGCCAGCTGATTTTTTTTTTTTATTTTGAGTCCTTACAAACAACAAGTTTATAATTAATGAAGCGACGCATGTTCATTCCATCATGACTGCTTAGCTCTAAATCTGAAGCAGGGAGTAGGATATTCGATGGTGTGGGTATTTCTTATGATCGAACGGCTTTTTAAATGATAGGGTAATAGTCCTAACCTATATGAACCTACTTCAAAATCACTTAATTAATTTATGAAACAATTTCCGCTCGTCACTGTCTCTTTAATGACATAATTCATCTGTCCACAAAGAAGATACATAAATGATAGTTTAATGATAACGAGGATGAAAAGAAACATTTGCATTTTTTTCCCTGAGATAATAAACTTTTATATCACAAAGTCTTCACGAGAAAATTTTCATTGACAAATGAGAGGAACTTAATGTCCGATGCCCTCTCTTAACACGTACAGTTGAGAAATATATAACTGAAGGAATGAACTAAAATATCACTATCTTACGTAACATTGCTTCAATGCCTATGTAATGCTATTTATAATGTCCATTGGAGTCCAAAAAGATATTAATATAAATGATAATTTTGATGCCAAGCGTTTCCATTACTCTGTCTTCTCCATCTGCATACAGAAAAGATACATTCTAATTGTAAAGTATAAAAACTAAGTTCCTGAACTTAAGTTTCATAGTTTTTTCATTTTTGTTTTTAAATTTCATATAATATTTCCCAAATAAATTTTGAGACAGATTTTAAATATTTTCTTTTCCATGTGAACTATCTAAAAATTATGAAGTATTCAAAGCCTGTGCGATTTTTTTTTACAAATTAAACCTTTTAACAAATTAATGCAGATATTTTTTTTTGTTTTATCTATTTAATTTACCTCTCGATGCAAAATTATATCACATATATATTTGAAGAATATAAACTTAGCGATTTAAAATGAAAGCTTTGTAAAATGCAATTGTCTTAGTTAATCTCTAATACTTTTGTGGCATATATTTGTTTTTTCCCCTGTAAATGCTTTTCTTTATCTATTTAATGTTATAAATTCAAATTTTAAATAAACATGGAAATGTTTTTCTGCGAAGTTTTCACTAATTCCAATTAAGAGGCTTAAATACAATTATGTTCTTAAAGTATATTCAATAATTACAGAATATAACTTTTTTTGAAAATACCGTGAGATAAATTTGAGATATTAACCGAAATAATGTTTCATGTAATTTTAATATAATACTTTAATGCACTTCAAATCAATAATAGTGTTTTAGAACAGATAACCCACAAAAGTCATCAATAAACCTATTTAACGTAATATTTTGACACAATATGGCAGTTTTTGGAGTGCGATGTTGCACAAGTTTAAATATTACAAAATCTGAATAAAACTCTTAATTTATTCCAAAACACGTATACATGCTGACAAGAAACATGACGCAGAATTAATGAATGTTTATTAGAAGATTATTTTAAGGGGTGCCAACTATCTTCTCTACTAGCACACATTTGATCTATCGTAGGTTAATAAAGTTAAGTCAATAGTTAACAAGTATAAATAATCACAAAATCAAGTACTTAACTAACGTTTATTCTTCTAGTAGTATAATTAAAAATCAAGATTTTTAACCTGCCTGTGAAACGAACACTCATTCGTCTCCTGCAAAAGATTAGTATTCTATATTGCTAATTTAACTTGCCACAACATTATCTGGATCCAATGCCATATTAACATGCATGCAGGATCTGAATAATATATATATTTATCGATATTCAATTGGCACTAATCACTGAGCCAAACCTTCTAATCTCTCTACCTTAGTTACTAATGATACGGATAGGGAAAAATCCCGATTATCGTGATCGAGGCAACAAATTAAACGGAATTTTCTTCGCTGGTTTATTTAATTATTTTAAACTTTTAATTTAGTTTTGCTAAATCATATAGTGAGAGAGAAGAAACATCGATCTAAGAGATGAAAATAGAATACTAAATATAATTATAATGATTCGAATTACAAGACCATCATTAGGTGCATTTATTTAGTTTATTTAAATAACAAGGTTCAAGTTTACAAATACTACGTACTTGAAGAAACATGACTGAGTTGAAATGTTCGAAAAGTTAGATCCATGTCATTACGTTTATCTGTCAATGTACCGAATCTTGACCAGCTTCTCATTTAAATATGACACCTGGAGATGTACAAAGTAACCGCAAAGACCAAGAGCGACCCAACCGAATTAAACTGTAGAGAAACCTCATATCAATACTAATCCTGTTGTTAAGCTGTTCTCTGCTTATAAATACTATATCATGAATTGAATTCCCTACCCGTCAATATCTCTGTTATATTTTTCATAAGTTCATGGCACAATAATAATAATAAGAGTTTTTCAAATGAAGCATTTTCATATGAAAAGATCGAAGAGTTAAGTTGAAGGGAGATTCACAAGAGAACACCGTTATATAAAGATAGAACATATTAAGTTTCCAATGAATTCTAGTCATATCAGCTAAATTGATTAAATGTATTCTTTATATTTCTTCTTCATATAAGTGTAATATATAATATTATATCTTTTCAAAACTGCTGAATTATCTGCTGTCAATAATCTTCTTACTAATTAATAAACATAAAAAAATGACTGTTCGTGCTTGATATAGTCATATTTCATAAGGATTTCTTTAATTTCTGAAATTAGTTTCCTTTAATTCGTTTTCAATGTATGATAGTTAGGAATATTACTTTTATTACTGAATCAAATAGAGATATAATTTAATACTTGTTCAAAAATAGCTGAAAGTATATTTCTTAAAAATTCAGTTTAATCAAGATATTGGAAAAACAGCCTTTGGTAAATCTAATGTATTGTTATATTAAAACATCAAAAGTATTAGTAACTTTTGTATATATTAGGTATTTAGGTTTAGATATTTTAAAATAATTTATCACGGTATTTAAAATTTTACATGCATTGAAAATAAATTAAAGTGCATCGAAATACACGTTTTTAAACCAGATTAAATATTTAAAATGAAATGCATTAAAGTTGTTTTTTTAAATTAAGAACACGTGTTTAAAAGTATTTATAGCAAAAAATGGTTCAGTAGTTTTTTTTATCTGTATGTATAAACAAATAGTAGAAACGTTATTAAAATAAATCTAATGAGGAAAAATTTTATTATGATAGATTCAACTTTCCAACCTTTCATATCTATTCACGAGCAAAATATTTTAAAATTAAACATATAGCTGTAATAAAAAAAAGAGTATGAAAGTACATATTTAGGTATTTCAAATTAAATAACAGTAATAAAAAATTTTTTTAAATTTTGAAAAGCTTTTGAAAGAGTTTGTACTAAATTCAATTATTTAGAATTTCATCTAAAATTTAAAAGTAAAATATTGCAAAAATGAATCAAATGATTTAGAGGCATTTTTATTATAATGGGTTCAGATTTTGAGAATTTTATATTTATTCACAAGTAAGGCAATCTTAAAACGAAACAGGCAGTGAAAATAATAAAATGAAATGTATAAAAATGAATGTTTCGATAGTGCAAATCAAAATATGATTGAATAATAATGATAATGTGTGTATTTAATATTTTTTTTTTATTATGAATCTGATTTTAATGAATTTGTGTTAAAAACAGTCATACAATATTATGTTGTAAAGTTAAAACTAATTGTGCGAAATGATTCTAAAATGCATTATATGAGAAAGAAATGTTTAAGTACTCTGAATTCAAATTAAAAATCTTATATCACCTTCAAATACACTTGAATGTTGTACTTTTCAATAGTGTAATAAAATACAACATATCTTAGTTTCTTAATGTTTCTAAATGTTTCTTAATAAAGTTTTCAGAGTGATCAATAATACAAGAAGGTCATGCTGACCGTTTAATGAAAATTTATTGATATAATACATCAAAAAATTTTGTCTAGACCTTGTCTCATTTGCTTATAGAAAAATCATATGAATATTTTCGACATAGATTGACAGGAAATAAATTTATTTCAGAAATCAAATTTCGATATATTTTATGATTTATCGAAAGCATAACACATGGATCAATAAGTCCCGAGACTGTGCGGTCGTTTTTTTTTGCAATTTCCTCCTTCAAACGCCCCAGCAAGTCAATATAATAATCACTGTTGATCGATTTACCTTTTCCGAGGTAGTCAATGAAAATCACGCCATGCGTATCCCAAAAAACTGACGCCATGACTTTGCCAGCTGACTGCTGCGTTTTCGGACGCTTCGGACGGCTTTCGTCCGCTGTGCGCCACTGCCGCTTCGACTCTGGACTGTAGTGATGTATCCATGTTTCGTCCATGGTCACGTAACGACGCAAGAAATCTTTTTTGTTGCGAGTAAATAGCGATAAACAGCTTTCTGAATCATCGACTCGTTGCTGTTTTTGTTCCATTGAAAGCAATCGCGGCACCAACTTGGAAAAAACCTTTTTCATGCTCAATTTTTCATGAAGGATAGTAAATACGCTTCCATATGATATCTGTGTCATCTCAGCAATCTCACGGAGCTTCACTTTACGATCTCTCATTATAATTTTTGTCACTTCACTCACATTTTCCGGTGTAATGGCTTCCACAGGTCTACCCGAGCGTTCCGCGTCATTTGTGTCGGTACGTCCACGTTTAAACTCGGCAAACCACCGACAAATCGTTGCTTTTGATGGACAAGAGTCCGGGTAACATTTTTCAATCCATTGTTTCGCTTGCACGGTGTTTTTACCCATTAAAAAACAATGTTTTATCAGAACACGAAACTCGGTTTTTTCCATTTTTTAAACAAACTACAAAACGACTTTACTCCAACCTCGATAACTCAGCTGTTTCTGGTCCGATCGACTTAAAATTTTGACACGTTTCAAGCAAAAGTTCGTACTCTAGAAAGATCTGGTTACTGGTTTACTACGAGTGCCATCTCTGGGTTAGTCTCGGAACTTATTGATCCATGTGTTATATTCATGAAAAATTTGATTTTGTTAAATCTGATAAATCTTATCATATCATAAAAAAAGTTATTCGTATGTATGAACTTATAAATTATTAATTAATAAAATAAAAAGTTTTCTGAAAAGTCATAAAATCTGATAACAATTACAAATTTTGTACAAGATTCTGATCAAGTATAAGTTTACAAATAAGGTTCGATATCTTTTAATTTTTTTGTCATGAAACATTTGGACATCTAGGTAATCACTTATTATGAAAAATGTACAACAGTTGGTAGGTATTATTTAGAAATTGCTATGCATAAAAATTTAATTTAAAAGTTACTAAAAGATTTTATGAGCTGAAATTGAAATAAAAAAATGGAAATAACTTCTTCAAATGCAAGTAATGCATAAATACTTAGAAACGAACATATAGGGTTATTCAAAAAGAATCATTCGGCTATAGCATGGTAAATCTCATTTGACCCCAATTCCTCCTATGCTGTGTTATGAAAGTTTAGAAAGGGTTTGCCAGGAAGAGGATCAACCTTTCTATTCGACTGTAGTTCAAAATTAAAAACCTCGGACATTAAAAGCCTTTACTTTGCTTCTAAGTGCAACCTTAATAAACAATCAATGAAATATACGTGAGTTAGAATTAAAAATCACCAAACTATATAAAGGATTAGCATTAATGGATAAATAAATTTAAAAATATTTTACTTTCGAAACTGTGAAGCATATTATAATCAGAGGTAGACGAAATTAAATAATAATACACCTAATTGTTTTCCACTGTCGATTAATAGATGACAGCATATATATAGAAATCTATAATTTAAATCCAAGAAGTGGTGATAATAATAATAAAGAGTTTTTCGATTTAGTATAAGCACGGGTATTTTCAATTATTTCTGTAAAGCGTGCAATTTAGAAATCTCTAAGGAAAGGAAACACAATATCGTAAGTACATTCTGCAACGGTATCGACAATTTATAGATTCAGGCTGATTGTGCTTAAAGAAAAGCAGTGGACGTCTACACATCTTTTGAAGAAAGGGTGGAGATGGGGGGGCAGAGTTTTGTTCGATGTTTACAGAAGTGAACGACAGCTACCGCCAAAAGCACTGCTAGTGCACCACTGACGTCGAACAAAATACAAGAACTTAAAGAACGTATTCGTGCAGCTATAGGAACCCTTGATAGCGTGATACTACAAAATATGTGGAAAGAACTTAATTGAAATTTAGATGTTTGTGGAGCAACAGAGGGATCACACTTCAATCATTTGTAATTGAAAATAAGACTTGGGGTATATTTTTCTTTAATTTCTTGAATTGCTTATTGTAATGTTTGTAATAGTTTCGAAAATATTAGTATTTAAAATCATGTCAGTCATTTTTGCTAACCCTATGTAATATGTTATAGAAATCCATGTACTCCGAGCTCAAAACTAATAAAGCAACAATTGAGACAGTCAGCTAATTCCATTTTAGGAAGTAAGAAGAGAGTCAGAGAGAGATCATGCCAATCATAACTTTAATCTCATATTATCATTTCTCTGAAAAGTAAGGGAATATTATAATGAATAAAACACAGATTTCTTTAGTAATTATATGGTTTCATGAAAAGAAATTCTTAACGTACTTAGTTTTTATAGGAAAATTAGAAATATTAGAACAGAATAAATTCCATAATATGATTTGAAAATAAAAATTAAAGTTAGTTACACATTTTTAAGTGGATAAAGTGATTATGCTTTGTTGCTCAAAAATAATTTACGGTTATGATTGTTTAATACTTTCAAATAAATGTTTCAATTTATCAGACACTAACTTCCCACGTATAATAAGGCAACTCATTAAAAAAATATAAATATTAAAAAAAGGCATATTTAATTCCAGTTATCATATACAGTTTCTAATAGTGTGAAAATCATAACTTAAAGCTAAAGTGAAATTTATAAATTGCATATTAAAAAAATGTTAAATATACAATTTATATTAAACTATAAAACATTTAACTATAAAATGAGTTTCCTAAAAATGAGAAAATATGTTAATTCATGCAAATATTAAAAATAAATCTCATATATTCAGTAGGTCATTTAGTTTTTTTGTATTTCTCAGAATATTTAAAAATAATTTTAAAGATAATTTTTTGGTTCAATTTTGGAAAATTGAACATTTTATTCTTATTTGCAGAAATATACTTCCAATTTTTTACTTTTCTTATATGTTTTCCAATAACTCATCTAACATAAGAATTCTGTTGCATAATGGTTTTTATTTGAAAATTGATTAGTTGATTGAATATTTATTTACGTCGTACTGAGAAGCAAAATGAGAAAAAAATGGCGATGGACCTCTTAATTTTAAATCTTGGTCAAGTAACGAGGACAACTTCTGATCGAGCACCACTCTCTACATACTTCCATATGCCAAGCCAAAGGAAGGACATGGAGCATCAACAGATTTAATGTGTATGCTAAATGGCTGATCTTAAATATCACCAGGACGCAAACTATGACTCGATGAAAACAATATACATATTTGGAAAAAAAATCAGCTATCAAATACTCGATTATTCTTTTCACTTTTTTATTTATTACTTTATATACGCTTAGGAATGTGTATATTCACAACTGAAAGTAATACTTTTCAGCAGTTACTTACTTTGTACTATTTTTTAATGCTAAAAGATAAGGATACTGAAAAAGAATCAATTAGATATAAAGTATTAAAAATCAAGAATTATTTCTGCATTAACTTAAAGAATTTTAAACGAATTTCTGAAAAATTGAATCCAATTTTTAATCAAATCTGTACCTTTCCTTTTCAAAACACCCTTATAATATATAGTTATCATCTCCATAATATTAACATCTGACCCCGTGATAGTAGATAAAACGTCTTCAACAAGAAAGCATTTAAGTTATTTTGATACACTTTTAAATAGCCTATAAGGATGATTTAAATAATCTTAAAATCAGTGGATATACTCATTCATAATCAAAAGAGGTATATGAATTTTTTTGCATATATTTATGGGAAGAAATTGCTTTTGTTTACGTAAATAATTACGTATAAGTAAATAGATATTAATAACATTATTTATATTTTGAAGTCGTATACATTGCCTCAGAAGCATCTTCCACAATTTCCACTGTATTCGTAACTTCAAAAATTTGGAGGGCATTTAATAACGTAACGTTACATAAACTATTGATATTAATAAATTTAATTTTTTTATTTTGTGAAATTTGAAATAATTTAAATTTTATGATTCAAATTTCCCTTAATTTTTTATTCATATATTAACAATCGCTAATATTTTTGAGGATTTACTAAAATATTCTAATAGCTGTATATTGGAAATTACTTCATATATGATAAAATGAAAAAAGTTAGTAAGAACTAAATTAATCAAATATACTTAATCCATTATCTATGAAGTCATTAGATTTTATGGGAAGTGTACCTGAAATCTAAGACAGATTATTTTGAATAAATAAATATTTTTCTCAGTAGCAAAGCGTTTATTTTCGATTTTAAAATTCAATTGTTTAGACTTCTGTTCATCCAATTCTCATAAATAATACATATACCCCCAAAAAATGAAAAAAACATGAAATTTGAAATATGTTTAGTTTTCAGTTTTCTTCATATTATACATGATATGTAATTTTTGAAATCAAATTTTAAAATTTATGTTTTTATGTAAAATAACACCGGTAAGAACTAGTTTTTTAAATACGGGTTTTCCTTCAAACTTCTTGCTCTGGATAACATTGTTTTCTTATACCTTAAAATCTTACGAGGACAAAGTTTAATTTTCTGATTTCAATATTCAACTGTTTAATGTTATTAACAATTGGAATTATGAGTAAAATTTAATTCTTTAAATAATTATTTTCAATCAATTAATTTTTATTAATTATTATAATTGAATTATAGTATTGTCACCCAAAACAATCGTGTATAGAAAATTTCAGCTCAATTGAGCAGTTTAAAATGTGAGAAAAAAGCTTTTGAGGTTTTGACCCAGACATAGTTACGAATGAGAAGAAAAAAATCCATTATAAAAACGCCGGTAAAAAACGAGATTTTTAAATATGAGTTTTCTTTCAAACAACACACTTTGCGTAACATAATTTTTTATACCTAAAACTTTTAAAACAAAAGGGAACACTGAATCAAATTGAATTTAATCAAAAATTAGTTTTATTAATTTATTTTATTATTTGTCGTTTATTATACTTATCACTTGAAATAAATGCAAGTAAAAGTTTATTAACTCAATTAAGCATTGGATTTGGTGACAATTTGGTGATTTGGCAAGAAACGTGACGAAAAAATTATTTCATTAAATAATTCATTTTAATCAATTATTTTTTATTAATTATAGTTAAATTATCTTATGATCGTTCAAAACATTTGCGTTTCAAAAATTTCAGCTCAATTGAGCACTTTAAAATGTGAGGAAAAAGCTTTTAAGGTTTTGACTCAGACATACAATCTGAATAGAAGAAAACCCAGTAATAAAAGTTATGTAACTAATTGATGAAAACATACTCTAAAATGTTTTAATCTTACTTCTCTTATTCTATATATTAAATATTTTTTAAATGTGTAACCGGAAAGTTAGAAATTAAATATTTTAGTGAAATTAATATTAATTGTATCTTTTTTTGATATTTCAAATCGTTCCGAATTTTATATTTCATTGAGCAGAAAATAAGTAGACATCAAGTTGAAAGCTTTCTATATCCAGTTCAGTATACTTTTAAACATGGGATAAAATAATCAAGCCTTAACCATTAATCTCTTTGAATAAGTGTAATAGAAAACTCGAAAGAACAAAGCCCTTTCAAACCCCTTATAATTGGTTAATGTGGCATATCTCTCAATTAAGCACTTTCTAAAAATAAATTGTCACGCATGAATGAATGATTTTCACATTAAGGTTCCGAAGATCAATATTTTTACAGTCATCAAAAGCGAGTAATCTAATTTAACGTTCTTAACGTAAAAAATAAACACGTTATAAAATTACATACAAGCGTCGAAGCTCTTTTAGATCAGCGAACAGAAAAATCAACTTTCTTTATTAGATTTACGCAGATGTGGTGTTGGTGCGACATTTGGGATTTACGTATTATTAAGGTTACGTTTGCTGTCATTATTGATTATGTAAATGAAATCTCAGCTTCTCTTTGAAGCTTAAGCTTACCAGAGCTTGGGAAGGAGAAGGAAAAATAAAATTGATACTGTTAAAGGAAATATGTTTAAGTATCTTGAGAGAACTGAGTAATTTTTTTCTTTTTTTTTTTGACACAATTAAGTTTGTTTTGTTTGCTGCTTGTTTTTTCTTTCTGAATAAATCAGTGTCTTTATAACGTTATTATTTTAAAGTAAGCGTAACATTTAATTTTTTGTCTACAGGTAAATGAAATAAATTTATTTACTGAGATCAATGAATTGATGTTGTTTTTACATAACATTTTAGGCCACGGTAGCCTAGTGGTTACGGTCGCAAACTCTCGACCTGCGGTTTCCATCGAGAGAGGGTTTGAGCCTTTATGCCACTGAAATTCACCTTGTAACTGCGTATGATGCATGTTAAATCTGTAGAGGCTTAAGGTCCATCCGTTGTCGTGTTGTGGAGGTTAAGGAGAGCAAGGTACCAGCTCAGGTATTCGTCCTCTTCACTTGACCAAGTTTCAAAGTTACTAAATCTATCGCTAATGGTCCTTGTGTTGCTTCCAATGCAAGGTAAATAAAACAAACCATCCATGGCATTTTAATATATATGAACTAATTTTCTTTTATATAAATAATTTATTTTTGTGCACATTTTTTTTTCAAAAGAAGGAACACTAAGCTAAATTGAACAAGAAGCTGTTTGTTGATTCTGAAATAATTAATTATTGGTAACAAATTTGATTTACTAACTGATTGTTTTTAATTTTCTAGATAAATTGATGTACTTATACAATATTATTTCAAAATGACCGGTTTTTTTTTAGTTGCTTAGAGGTGCATGAGATTAATGAAGAATCCTATGTCCTTTTTGTACATTCAAGCTTATTCTATAAAACCAATTTAAAAGCTTGCAAATTTTTTGAAACGTTTTTATGTATTTCACTTGGTGTGTGTGTCATAAAATTTTCCATCGTTAATTTGACCAACTTCCCATCAAGCTAGAGCTCTGAAACTTTGGGAATCGTTCTTACTCGGCTAACAATGCTGTATTTAGATATTTGCGTCTAGTTCTATCTATTATTTTCTTTAATAATGCAGTTTAGTTCAATCACTTTGCGCGATTTCAAAAATTGGCACAAAACTTGGAGTTTTTTTTTTTTTTTCTTTTCTTTTTTTTCTGCTCAACGTTAAGTCCGTAAAACGGATTAGGGTAGCCACATTTGGCAAAATACCACCAAATAATTCTTGTCGCTAAGGGTGGTTGGGTTAAACTGCATTCCAACCATTTAATTTACCGGATGAATTAATTAATTTTAGTTAGTCTTAACGTTTTCATGTATTTCACTTGATGTGTGTATATCAGTGTGTCATCAAATTTTCTACTATTAATTTAACCAATTTCCCACTAAGCTACAGCTCTGAAGTTTTGGAAACCATTCTTACTTGCCTAACAACGCAATATTAAGATATTTGCGACCAGTTTTAACTAATATTTCAATAATTTTTAACAAACTTTGCCACCATATAAATACGTTGTTTCTTTATCTCGAATTATTAAATATGACCATGGGAGTAGCAATGAACTTAGCATGGCATTTAGGCGATATCCATTAAATGTGGATCTAATTCGCAAAGGCACCATATTACAGAACACTTAGTTACGCTCTTCGTAGGATTCCATCTGCGAACAATGGCATAAAGTTCACCTGTAAAGAGTGGCATTAAAAATATTTTTCAGGACGCGTGGACCATACCTTCCTACTGGGAAATACTGTTTGAAAGCATGGTCTGATAAGCATGTCTAAAATGATAAACAAATAATTGCAGAGCAAACTTTTTTTCAAACAAATATAGGCTTACGTTTCTCTAATAACTCAGTAATTATAAAAAATAATTACATAGCATTTTATGAAAAGCTTAAATAATTTTTATCGGAGTCTAAAAGCATAACGATCATCCATAAGCCATCTGGCACACATAGATTTAAGGAACCCGGTTTAGATCAATCAAATTTGTCCTTAATTTATTTTTGAGAAGTATTTATTTAAAATACAGTATTTTGCTCTAACGATATATTACTTTATTCGGTTCAAATAATTGAGGATTTTAGTTTTGCATAATAATACTTTAAAATCAATCGATTTAGTAAGAAAATGAATATTCTTCTATAAAAACTATTGTGGCGGCAGGATATTCAGCAAAATAAGTAATACTTAGTAGCTATTTACTGATTCTGATGAAATGAATAGTTTGAATAAATTGTAACTAAAGTTATTTTCCCTCTCTTCTTGGAATCAAGGTAACCAAATAGTTAAGGTTGGGAGATTCGTTTTCGATATGCAAATTGAGACGCTATCCAGTAATGATTTCAAGTAATTTGCATCGCTCAGTATAATGAAATGCATTAATCTTAAAACGAAATCTGGTCTTATATGGATCTTTGTGTAGATAATAAGATAAAAGTAATATTTCAGATGACACTTTCGGATTTCATTATGTTTCAAAATCACAAAATTAAGGACCTTAAATAGGATACATAATGATACTAATGAAAAGTTATGTTTTTCATTTGTAAAGTATTCGATTTTGTATAAGCAATTACGTCCCACGACAAAAATACTTGTTTTTTGAAACATAACAGTTTAATGCTATGAGTATCGGGACAAGAGAGTGATTGTGAAATATCTTTCAAAATATCCTTGTATTTATGATATATATCTTTTCAAATTATTAGTAGATCTTAGATTCTTGTGATTTTTTTAATAATGATATTTCAATCAATTTATCGAACTATAAAAGAAAATTTTTTTTGTCAAAAAGCATTTTTCCCACTTAGTTTAATATGAACATATTTTGAGAGATATATTTGCATTTAGGTACGATTTTAAAGAAAACTTTTATTCAATATAGTTCCAAATTTTTCATGCTTATGTAAGAGATACTTATGTATATAATGAAAGTAAAATGATGTTTCTCTAAGTAATACTTATGTATATAATGAAAGTAAAATGATGTTTCTCTAAGTAATACTTATGTTTAAAAAATAACATTCTATACGAAATTAAGAAAAAATAAAAATGTTTCTGAATTTATAAAGTTTTATAATTTGTTCAAAAAAAATATAGTGTAATATTATTAAAAAAGTATTTCACTGTATTTTGTGGGTTGTTTTCTATATGATGAGTAAAATTATGTTGCATATTTATGGAACACTATCTTTGAAAATGGTACCTAAATTCAATTACGTCTAAAAAATCATGTCCATATTGAACTACAAGGGAAAGAAAAACTTATCGACTGAAAACGTACTTTTGAAGTTCAATATAAAGATTAAAATATCATTATTTGACACACAAAATTCTTAATATTTACGAATAATTTTTAAAAATTTAATATCACCAAAAACAGTCATAAATTCAGTACTTTATTTTCTTTTTCATATACTGGTACCCTTAAATTAAATAGAAAAAACTTAGTTGATTATATTGTTGTCAGAAATTGATTTTTCTCTAGTGAATATTTGATATCATTTAAAAAATTGTAACGAAAAATTTAATAGACAAACATTTTAGGACTAGAATACTGCATATTTTTATTATTTTTATTTTGAAAAGCAGCACTTTGAAATCATACATAGTTCCCTAGTTATATAATCAATACATAAATATCTTAAGCATCATTATGTGTAAATAGTTTTTAAAAGAAAGAAAAAACGCCTTCAATCAATATCATAGGTTGAAAATTTGCTTTCTTCAAATAAAATTCAATTGATCTACAAAAAAGAAACTTTAAAGGAAAAGTCAGTTCATTCATAAAAATAAAACACACACTTTTAGTGAGTATTTAACCGATTGAGACGATCAAAATCAATACATCTAATAGCTTGCGGAGTTAAAATTGGTTTTGTGGTTAAAACTCGATTAAGCAACTTGTTGTGGGAAATTGAAATTCGATTAAGGGACTTCATTTTTTCTAACTATTTTTTTTAAAATTTTCTGAAAAATTACTTCATAGAATATAATGATGTAGAATTAATAATGAATTAAAGCCGCATTGTTATTGATAAAATTGAAGTTTGAAAGTGTGGTAACTTTTTTAGTAATTGATTAATACCACTAACATTTTATTTAATTATATATTCCACTTCTTTATTATTTGACAAAGTATGGCAACGTCCTCATTATTGGATTTTTTTATCAATTAAAGAAGACTTTCGATAATGAATCCTTAATTATTTTAAAAAAAGAATTTGAGTCATTAAATTCGAATTAAGTATTGATAAATTATAAGTATTGTATTAATAGATTGTGTTTTAAACAAAAATATACATAATGAAGAGAGATGATAAAACAATTATCCAGTCTTTATTACGCAAGATCAGCTTAGTTTATTGGTTAAAGTCTTATTAAACTTCCTCATAGTTGGAAATATGTAACATTCTTATGTAAGTTTCTTTTCTAATATTAAATGAAGCGTTTAAATATCTTTCAACTTTTTTTTTTCGAAATTTGTCTGATTTTCTTCAGGTCTCCCAAATTACATTTAAATCCTTTTCTGATCTGATTCTGAAGCTGAATATTCATCTTAATGAAGCTGAACAAAATCTTTTCGGTCGAAGTCCAGCATCGGGTACTCCTCGGCGATTGTGGCTGAAACTTGGCGACTTAAAAGAAATATCTCCAAAGTAGCACTATGTAAGCAGCTGTGTAATGAAGACATTACTAATAAAAAGCTAAACAAAATTTAGGGTTATCATAACTTAAATGACAACCTTTAAATCGTTATCGCTCCCAAAAGCACCGATCGCCAAGAGGCAACTTATATCCGACTTGGGCCACCTTTTCTATTTAAATATTTTTATATTCCTGATGAAAAGTAGTCATAATTTATTTTTGCATAAAATATTATAATATTTAAAATCATACAGTAACATAATTAAAATTAAATTTTCGTACAATTTTTATTCGAAAATGGAAACTGTTTGTAAAGACCTGAGAGAAAAAGTAGCTAAAGAGCATCAATAAAAACTAGAATAATGAATAATAACATAGCTATAATCACCGTTAGCTGGCTCGGACTATGAAACCCAGAGTCAAGAAACTGAGGTAAAGAAAAAGTAAACTTACGGTCAAAAACTTCATTTCGCCTCTATATTTTTAACTTCGGTTATTTAATTCCAACTGAATAAATCTTATTGGTCAGAATAGACCCCGTGATCTCAGGAAATCAGCAATTGCTAATTGTATGCATGTTACAGCGTAAAACCACATTTCAATCAGAACTTTTTCGACTAGAATTAAAACATTATTAAAATGTTTTTTTCACCAACCTCTCTTCATTCAATTCAATGACATTGTCTTTTGAGGATCAAAATTTCCATCGAAACTCATAGTCGGTCATTTTTAATATATCGCTTCTTATTTTCCACTCTGTTTTGGTTTCTAATTTTTCTACATGATCTATTAAGCAATCGATGAATTTTTTTTTTTATTTTTTCCATCGCAGGAGTTGATGTATATCGAAACCAAAAAGTTGTTCACATACCCACACAAAACTATAACCATACAAGAAAATCGGCTACTGAGCAAGCGTAGTTAAATCTCTGTTCCTCTAAACTAGCCTTCTGCCCGGTCAAAATTTCCTAACCTGAACTGAAATTAGGGAATGAATATTCGATGGTTAAATGAGCTTATGACGAAACATCGGTTTCTTCCTTTGACTGCCGGTCCAGTTCACCCGTTCACTACCAGCGTATCACAAAAGATACGCTCTGGAATGTCTTCTGCTGACCAGCGTATCTACAGTGATACGCTTAAAGAGAACGTTTTATTTGATTTTTTTAATATTACTATATGGCGTTACAATACCGCGAAATCTATATAGATAGGTTATTTGGAATGTTTTCCTTGATTAAATGGGCTTGGATTTCACTTCTGGGTATCAGGAGGAGGGGAGGGGATTAATGTTAAAAGCACATATTGCGGCTCGGTTCTTTAATTGTAATGACATGATTTAAAAGGGGCACTTGCTTTCAGTTTACCTTTTTCTTTCTTACTTGCTTCTTAGAAGTTCGAAGGATAATTTATGGCCCTTTTATGGGGGTTAGGGATTTAAATAGCAGATGCACTCAGCTGTTCATCTCCTTCAGTCGGTTTTTAATAGTAGCGAGATTTAAGACGAAAAGAAAGTATTTATCTGATACTGGTATTTGCGAAATAATGAATGAATCTGTCAGTAATGTTAGCGAAAATATTCCAAATCTGTACATAGACAATAAATTTAAAAAAAAAAGGGATTTAGATGTCCACTTTGCTCAAATTCTTGCGTAAAGCGTCAACATATGTGTACAAGACATGTGATGTTGTACTATACATTGAATGTTTTTTTTATAAATATACTATTCAGCAATATAAAAATTATCTTTCATATCAATATATTCCACATAATAGTGCATGATTAAATCATGAAATGTTTGCAACATATGTAAATATATTTTGTATCTTCTTAAAAGTATGATTTCTTATGTAATTTTATGTATAAAACATTCCATTTTCGATTAAATCCTTTTCTCTTTTGTATATATTAAGTTTAAGGAATTAAAAATAAGATATATAGATACCAAAATATTTTAATGAATAGCTGATTTTAGAAGAATTTTTTTCTCGAATTAGGCTTAGTTTCTAAAATCGTCTAGGCACAGAGTGACACTCTGCCAAGGAGTAAGGAGTAAGGTAAGGAGGTAAAGAGCCGCGGTAAGGAGTCGCGAGCCTAGTGAAGCACTCCGGTAGCGAAAGGGTTAATGGAGAATGTTGCGGTACGTCAATGAAAATAATTAAATTAATATATTTATCTTTCTTCTATATCATATTATAAGTATTCTTGATTGAGGCAAATTATTGCACTAATTCCATTTCGTCTAAAACAAAATTTTAATTTTAATGACTGTTTCTTTCACAATATTGATATAATCGAATCGAAAGTATCTTTCAATGATTTACAGATACATTTTAACCGAAGGTATTTGGTAACTTGCATTAAATTTCATTTTTGTCCAGGAAAGATAATCCAGGATTAATTAATAATCAGACAATAATCCATTTTTTGTAATTTGTTGATTCAGAACTTGTAGATAAATACTTGTGGATCAGTTGAGAATAATTCAGTTGTCATTTTGTTTGCTTCTGAATAAGAAATGTTATACGTCGAGACGCAACGCAAGAAATAAATATTGGAGGAAACTTGAATCATTTATTTGTAATGATAGTAACAATTGATTAAAAATAAGTTTGCTTTCAGTAACAAATACTTGACATAATGTACATGGATTGATTATTATGAACTATTTTAGAGTTATTTGGTAATTCTCGCATACCGAGGTACCCACGTAATTGCAGCTCAAACAACAAGTTATATAATATAATCAAAGGGTTGTTCGTAATCTATTTTATAGTATTATTCGTATATGTTACAGCGATTTCCAAGATATCAATTTAGGGACTATGAATTTTAACGCTTAGCGAGTCATAAATCTATGATGAGAATGGAATGTCAGATTTCGATGCTGTGGACGATGGATTCGTTTTAATGGATGAATCTCAACCACACTCAACTGAATTATTTTACTCTGTTGCAAATCTCTCTTCTCAGATTTATATAGCGTTAATATATTATTTTATTATTCAAATGTAATAAATGGAACAGTCTAACAATTTAAATAATTATCTCTAAATAGCACTAATTAATAATTGTCGCATACCGAGCAGTTATATGATAATGCTATACCTCTTAATTAGTCATGCTAACCTAGGTTCCATGAAATAATGAGAAATTCTGTTACAAAAGGAATGCCAAGAACGAGACATAATTATTAGAAAAATTACTTTTTATTAATTATTATATAGCTTGCTAACAAATAAGATTGGTAGACTTACCTCGACCCCTCTTATAGGAAATAGGAGTGGCCTTGTCATATTTCATGTGGGGATTCGAGTAAATGATCAATTAAAATTAGGAAAGTAGTAAGTGATTGGCGTTGTTTGTGTGTGTTATGCAAAACACTTTTAAAGGGGGGGTTAGAAGACAAGAAGAGGATTGAAAATTAGATGGTCATTTTGTCATTTTAAACTATCTAACAAACTTTTGATGGAGTGGCATTTGCTTCTAACTGGATTAATCATTTAGCAATTAGAAACATTTTGAAAAATCACGGAAATGTCTGTTTTCATATTGCAAGAAAATTGGATTTATATACAAAATACATATATAAAAAATCATTTACTTTCCCAAAATTAAACCTGATTGTGGAACTTTCAGAATTTTTACCATCCTTTTGATGTTGACTGTTTCACATAGCCTTGCATAAATATTAAATTTGTTTTCTATAACTTGATATTTTGAAAAATAAAATCTACATACAAGTTAATATTTAAAGAAATTATATCTATTACCAGAATTCTTCGTTTTCAGTCGACAAAAATTTCAGAATGTTAACTACATAAAAAGAAACTCGAAACTCAATTATTAATTATTCATACTAAGCTGTGAAAAATGTCAATTTTTGAAGTGCATCTCTAAATGAAATTTACATGAATATAATATGCAATACCCAAACGTTAACTCTTTTCATAGAGAATCAAAGTACTGAGGAAAAGAAACCAAGGAAATTTATTCTGCCCATCAATAATGTCATCAATGATTAAGAAGTAAACTAGAATAAATTATACGGGATAATCAGAAACATGTGATGCCGTCCCTACAAACCAGAAAATCGTGGCACATAAAAGGTGTTAAACATTTGAGATACGGACAAAGAAGTTAATTAATTCAATGAATTCATTACGGGGTTCTAAATTTTGGACCCAAAGAAACTAGATGCAAGAGATAAGGAGCATTATAAATCGCATAAGGTAAAATAGTATTAATATCACTAATAATTCCATCTTAATAAACTCTTCGATTACAATTTGTGTATTACGATGACTTGAACTCATTAGTATGTAATTAAACATTCTTAGCAGATGTAACTTTAAATCCACCCTGAAGGACTGTTATTGAATTGTAACAAGGTTTGTTTTTTATATAATATTCCGTGCCTATGTGTGCATCGATTAATCAATTTATGGAAAGGCACTGTCAATAATAAAATATAATTAGAGAACCACTAATAAATTTCTCACTAAAATTTGGATTAAAATTTTTTTATTAGTAATGGAGTATTACATTTGAAACATAACATATAAATATATTTTAGGTGTGATTAATTACTTTTGAATAATCTATTCAAATAAAGGTCCGTTTTATAAATTAAATAGATGAAAGATAAATATATTGCTCAAATTTTAAGGAATTTTTAAGAATATATTGTCAACAACTTTATCTGATTTACTTTTCTTATCACAAATTACCGAAGCTTGAGTAAAATACAAATATCTGTTTTGACAATCTCCTAGATGACAACATTTAAATAAAGTGTCAAAAAGTAAGTTATAGTAAATTCAAACGCAGTAAAATTAGTGATATAAATTTGTACAAATTTCTAAAAGGACATCTAGAATTACGATGCAAAATATGCTGGTAACTTAATATAATTTTAACAGTAATGTGCAATGAGGTTAGATATTTTTAACGAGTCAACTGTCAAACATTTTACTAGAAAACTGAAGGAGTTTTACTGGCAAAGTTTTAATTTTGCTTAAAAATTGTACACCAGATCCTGAAACCCTCAGACTACCCTTCTCCTTTTCAAGAATATATGTTCAAATGTAATTAACGTAATTCTGATTAATATGCACTTAATAAAATTAACTTCATGTATATGTTTCTTATTTTATTTATATTTAATATTTTCAAGTTAACTTTTAGATTAATTTCAATTGCATTTTTTTTTGTTTTATAAACATATTTTAATAATATACACTGCTGGCCACACAAAATGCAACACCCAGAAGGACCAGAGGTATCACAGCGAAATTTATTTGGCAGATAACATGTTGTACAAAGATCAAACGATTAAAATTACAGCCTCTTGTTAAGTGTGGATGATGACAAAATCAGTAGTTAGTGTAGCAGACATTGTTGGCTATAACCGCTACCACACGCTTCGGCATAGAATCAAAGAGGCTTTGGATGTATCCTTGGGGTACAGAAGTCCATGCAGCTTCCATATATTGCCAAAGTTGATCTGGTGTAGCAGCGTGTGGTGTAACCCGGGCCAGTCGTTGTGCAAGCATGGACCACACGTTTTCGATTAAAGATAGATCGGGAGAACAAGCAGGCTAAGGAAGCAATTAAATCTGATGGGTAAAGAATAACTCTTGAACATTGCGTGCCACGTGTGGTCACGCATTATCCTGTTGGAATATGGCTGATGGCAAGAGCTGAAGGTATGGGAGGACCACAGGCTCCAACACCTGTGACTGAATCTTTTGGGCTATGGTTCGTAATGTGGCTGCACGATCCATCACTGCTATGAGCACTATCTGCCTGTCATCACGGGCAGTGGTGCAACGAGGTGGTTGCGATCGGCTGCGTCGGTCCGTCGTTCTCTCATGCATGCAGCGATTACAGATTCGCAGCACAGTCGCTTGGTTTTGTCCTACGCGTTGACCGATTTTTCTGAAGGATAATCCTTAATCCCTATAAATTACTATTCTTCCTCGGTCGAATTCAGAAACTTGGTTAAAAGACGCTCGATGTCTTCCACGAGGCATATGCCAACAGCCTTCCCAAAAAAAAAAAAAAAAAAAACGCATGAAAAAACAATTGCCGCACTTCAAATCGCCAATCTGTTCTCCCCTAATATAGCGCTTGCGAGTGGTGCTACGGTCGCCCGTGTGTGCGTCTGCGCTGCAATGCAAATGATTTGCATAACTCATCAACGCAAAAACATGATGTAAATTTTACATGGTTTGTCTGCTTCCTTCAGGGTGTTGCATTTTGTGTGGCCAGCAGTGTAATTTTGTTAATGGACTTAATTAGGCGAATATTTCGATTATGTACATATATATATATATGTGTGTGTGTGCGTATGTGTATGTATGTGTGTGTGTGCGTATGTGTGTGTGTGTATGTGTGTATGCGTGCGTATGTGTGTGTGTATATATCAAGCCAAATCCTATTGTGCTCGAATATTTAAAAAGTCCATGTACCAAACATGTTCATTTCTGTCAGTAAGAGGGAACCACACGAATGAAACTTTGCAACTTGCTTGTTTCTTCCATTTTCATAAACACAATAATAAATAAATAATCATTTACAAAATTCTATAGCTTATTACATTCTTTAAACTCCAATATGAAATTGGAACAATAGAATTTTTTTTACCTATTACATTTTTCAAATCAGTTACGAAAACAACTATAGCATACGATTCAATTAAACAAATATTATATATTCCACATCCAAACAATAAGATATTAAAATAGATTATAAA
>BMAW01018111.1:0-21077 GCA_019974015.1 Nephila pilipes | reverse complement strand
ATAAATCAACTTCATATCGGAAAATACAACCAACAACTTCATGAAAAATTAATTACAGACGAGAATACTTCAGTTCATTTAGTCTTCTGCAACATAACAACAGATGATTAACATTGTAAGAGTCGACCTCTTGATGAAACAGATAGATTCTAAATAAATGAACAGTGTAAAGAGATCTCTCTCGCTCTCTCTTTACTCGAAGTATGTTGCTGATCCTTATTGGAAGGGTCGCCTTAATTGCTTTGAAAACTATCCATTAACGTCTAAGCTCATTAAACACGAATCAAGGATTCTGTTGAAGTATTTGGTGCGTACATTAAATGTAATTAAAATGATGTGAAGTATTTACCCTATTACCATGTTGAGATGCGAGATGGATTTCAATGAACTTGTTTTAACACTTTTTGAGTGCAAAAAATATTTTCGAATTATAGAAATGTATTTTTTCTAAAACAGGTTTTTAATTGGCCATTTTTGTTTCGTTTTGGGAAAGGCTTTCATTAACGAGCTTAATATATCGCTTTCATGAGGATCAAATGTCACGTGGAAATCTAACTTAACTTTCTTTCACAAATAAACTATTTAAGTATATTCAATTATGTTTAAATTTATAAATTTCAACAGCAAAACTTACGTATATCATTCAATTATCTACTGCATTCCTCTTAGTTGTTAAGTTTTCTTATTTGAGTGCAAATGTTTTGATATACCTCTGGATATAATTGTTTGATATTGATTTCAATGTCGTTTACTTCAAAATACCATTTGTATATATCTATAATTACAAAATAATTTAATACTTTAATAAAATTGTGAGGAGAAAAAAATAATAGAAGCGTAAAATATAGACATTTCGACCCTAGAGTCATTCATAAGAAGAAAGTTGGAAAGTATTATATTACAACAAAAGGCGCTTAATTTAAGGGACGTATTCTAAATCTTGGACTACAAACTTCTTTTTCGAGGGGGAAAAACCAACTACCTCTTTTTTTGTTTTTTTGTTTTTAAAAAAGAAGACTCCTTTAAATCAATAACGTTGTCCACGATTTTCCAATTTTTTGTGCAAGCGCGTGTGGGTCTTAGCTTTCCTTTCCTTGTCAGACAGTGATTAGTTGATACGTCTTTCGTATACTATATTACATATTCAAATAGCAAATTTAGAGTACTAATAAAAAAAAATTCAAGTATTAATCAACCACTATTTAATCAAGTATTATTATTAACGTACCAAACACCACTTCTAATATAGACTGATCTTGTAAAACAGACCTTTAGAATTATTTGTTGAAAATGTGTTCGGCGGTTTTTTAGTGTTATTTAAGAGTTTCAGCGCATTTTTGCGAGTATTACTTAAAAAGGATCATGGGTCCTAAAAACCTCCTAAAATTGCTACGGATAAAAACCGTCTGCTCATATCTCTTGAACGCCCACCGTTGGACGATACCGACCTCGTTGGGAATCATTGGTCTATAGCAAATCCACCCAATGTTTCTTGGTTTCCTGCCCTCTTCTCCAAAAAATAATTTACTACCGCTTTTTAAAAATACGATTTTCGTATCTGAAATCTGGTTATCCAACTTAGGTCATTATCCAAAGGCCATTTTTTCAAAAAATGATTCGATAAGACTCCATTAAAATACTATTTTATGTATTAAATATGATAGCTCTAGTCAAAGCTTCACGTAAAAATAAAATTATATTTTGGGAACATAATTTAATACACTCAAGAACATTGAAAATAGCACCTTAAGAAGAGAGCTTTGGATTGAAAAGAAGTTTACTACACATAACGATACAATTGTCCATGGAAAACTTCTTAGATAAAGTCACACCTGAGATAGAAGAAGGTCATCAAATTAACGCTCACTCGTTAAAGTTCAACGTACCACAATTAAAATGAATCGTCTATCACAGGCTATAGGCTTCAGACTAATATGTCTCTGTACGGGCAGTATGTCCCGCGAATGGAATTGTACCATTTTCGAGGGCATTTCTATCTCCTCACATGGTCATACTGCTCCCAAAGTGAACCAGGAATTATAACTAAACACCATATTTTGCTAATATGGGGCATTTCACAACACTCTCGCTTGAAACGACTGTAGATGGAGTAACTGATTTTTCGACCTTAAATGCAACACGAAAAGGACACTTGAATTGTAGATTCACCACCATAATTGCAATACAAAAAATCTTTAAAAAAGGAATTTTACTTTGATGAATGAATGAATAAGGTAAATTTAACACGTATATTTTAAGGCGGAGCACATAGCTCTGGTTTAAGATTAAAATCTTGGATGTTTTTATAAATCAAAACACAAATTGAGTAATTTAATGCCTTGGGCACGTTTTATACATTTTAAGACATTCAAGGACAATGTACGTTAATAATGTAAATATTTATCCCGTCCTTTGCTGACATTATTATTTCCTCTAATAAATTAGCGACGGCTTACCACAATATTATGTTTAAGTATATGAAAACATAAATAAACTGTCCTAAAAGGATGCTTGTCAGTGCTAAGAAGTTATTCAAAGAAGGAACATTTTAGGACTGTTCTTGGACGTATAAAAAAATTTCAACTAATTTCCATTAATAACGTCTCATTAAGTTTAGAATGTTTCATGTAACTAACTCAAAATCTAGAGAATAACTTCTTTTACTGTTTAATGGTTTTGGTTGAAATACCGCTTTTAATAATTTGTATTCTCTCTTCGTAAGCACGAGAGAGAGAGAGAGAGAGAAGGAGAAATTTATAAGTGAAATAGTGTACTAGTATTTTAATGTTTATTTTAAGCAAATGTACAGTTATATTCCAACATGTATGAAAAAGTCATTTTGGATGAATATGTATATTTGTTTGAAATTTATAAAGTGTTTATGTAAGGTCGTTGGAAAATCATACTATACTGCTGTTTGTAGAAAATGCAACACCATGAAAGAATCATCAGAATCAAATGAAATTTAATGCAGAAACGACTTGTACTGATACAAATAAATGATGAAATTTTCAAAACAAAAGAAACAAATTAAGCGTCCGAAATCAGTATTTGGTGCAGCCACCATGCGCTGCAATAAGTGCTGCTATACGACGTGGCATGGAGTCAAACAGATGTTGAATATCTGCTTGAGGAAGAGAATTCCATATCGCTTGTATGCGCAACCAAAGTTCGTCTTTGGAAACTGCAGGACGCGGATCACGAGCGAGACGCCGACCAACCATATCCCACACGTGCTCAATAGGCGACATATCCGGTGAATAAGCAGGCCAAGGAAGAAGTTGCATGCGTTGTGCTGAACAGAAGTCTCGAACAGTCCGCGCAACATGTGGGCGTGCATTATCCTGCTGAAAGATAGCTCCAGGGATGCCTTGAAGGAAAGGAACGACTTCGGGCTGTAGCACTTCACGGACGTACCTGTTGCTATTGAGATTACCCTCAATTCGTATCAAATTGGATCGTCCATGATACGAAATCGCACCCCAGACATTAACTCCGGGTGTTCGACCACTATGTCGTTCAATAATACACTCAGGAAGGCAGCGTTGACCGGCATAACGTCTAACACGAACACGGCCATCATGGGTCCACAAATTGAAGCGTGATTCATCTGAAAAGACAACTTGGTGCCAATCAGCTCGCCTGTCTCTGTGCTCAAGAGCCCACTGCCGACGCAGCCGTCGATGATTCGCCGTGAGGGGAATCCTGTATAAAGGCACCCTTGCACGCAATCCACGGCGCAGCAGACGACGACGAATTGACGAAGCCGACAATTGTACACCTGTAGCAGTAGACCAACGTGCTGCCAGCTGCCTGGAGGAAGCTGTGCGATCATTCACCGCCATGCGGAGCAGGTGTCGATCATCGCGCTCTGACGTCACCTTCTGTCGTCCAGTGCCTGTTTTTCGAGTTGTTCGGTGCTCGTCGGTCCACTGCTTCCAAACTCGCATCACTGTGGAACTGTTCCGCTGCATACGAGCTGCTATTGCACGATAGGAAAATCCTCCTTCTCGAAGGCCGATTATCCTCCCTCGTTCAAACTCCGTAAGTTGCTTGAATTTCTTATTCTTCCGTCGTGGAAGCATACTCAGGTCTCACTAAACGTTTGCCACTAACAAATAATCATAGACTTTTTTCAACGTCCCGCTACAGCACTTTATTTATACGCTTTCAGCATCAATTCAGAGGGCGCTGCGCGCGCCGCGCACGCGCGATGGCTCTGAAACTTTATTAATTTGCATAATATCCTATAATTGACATTTGCTGCGAATTTCATTTGATTCTGATGATTCCTTCATGGTGTTGCATTTTCTACAAACAGCAGTTTATATACATTTGCAAATTGTAGTAAGATCATTTGATACAATATTCACGTTCTTTAAATCTCTCTCAATTGTTTTCTTCCATAAGAGTTTCAATTGAAAATATAGAATACTGGCGAAGGAAGACTGATGGTTATATACGTCATTGTTTCCCAAACTTTTGTGGAATATGTGTACCTCTAACTAGCTTAGATCATTTCTGTGTACTCCGAACTATGAATTCCCCTCATCCGAAAAAGAAAGGCTTTTTCATTCATTATAGATTTCACATATTTTTTCAAAAAAGTTGTATGTTGAATTAAACTGAATGACCTTTTGTATTATATATTATAGGTTTTATTTATTTTTAACTTAAGAAAATATATAAACCCGAAGATTGGCGGAGAGAAAAATGGAGGGAATATTTAGGACTGTATTGAATAACAAATTTTTGAAAAACAATGACCAAAAGGCGATAAATACAATCTCCAATATGGAACCGCGTTTAATTTGCATCTATATTTATTTTTCATGTAAGTATGCAAAGAAAACAACAAACCCCAATCAATAATCTTCGTGCTATTGATGATAAGGCGACATGAGCATTTTCGGCCTTTTTTATGAACGTCATTTTTTTTGGTCACTGCCACGAACCCCAAAATTTACTAGGTTCATCATTCCGATATTAAAAAGGATATTCAGAGTAGCATGTGATGCTAGGCTTAACTTTTTTTTTCTTTTGAGGATTCGATAATGAAGTCGACTCAAAATACTCTTATTTGAAAGTATTAGACATCTGCAAATCCTCTATTACAGACTCTGAAAACCAAATACAAGTATTTTAGTGCTTCCAAATGCTCAATAATCTTATCACCGACAATTACATTTATATCCGTTTGTGATAAAGCATCGTGAAGCATACAATCTATTCAAATAGTTCTAGGAATGTTTGTTCAAAGACCATATAACTCATAGGATATTATTAAATTCAGTAGTAAACTTCTACATAGTCTCCTCACAATTTAATACGGCATTTGGAACCAGTTTATAGATCCATAAATGTCTTCTAGAACGCTTCAGCTCTTATACTATAGTGTTCCAATGTCATTACCATTCAACTCTACTCGACGACTTGTATCATTGATATTTTACCTTAAATTTCAATTTGGCAAATAAAACACAATCCGAAGGTTAGATAGGGTGAGTGCAGTGAGTGCATACAACAGTGAGTCTATATCATTTTAGGTACATTTTGAACCATGTTAGCATGAATGTCTGAGTAGCATTCTTCAAGCCCGATTCATTTTGATTATTAAGTTCCTTATTTAATGAAATTAAGATTAGTTGCTTCAAGTAAATCTTTACTTGTCATTCCGCCTTTCAAAGGATGACAAATAAGAATATTTTCTTCAAAATCTTACAAAAACTTAGAGATTAACTGAATGTTGCAGAACTGAATATTACATTCGTCTACTTGAATAGAAAAAAAATTCTTTACTATTGATGCGATTTATGACTGTGCTCTACTCATAGTCAGTCATATCCTGTATTCATTGAGACGCTGCGTTATATGACAGAGATATTAAATTCATTTTATGAGCAGGTTCATCGTCATGAATTAATTTTACAACATCTTCAACGAATGGCATAACCACACCATACACTTTTATTAATGGTGTGGTGTTTACTTTGTCTCGCAATATAATACCTAACGCAGAAGTAGATTTTTGTATCTTTGACATAATGAATTCTGACAGATTCGAAATATTTTTCCCGTTTACAGAACTTTGAATGAGCAACCGTTGAAAAAAACTTGATATCTTTATCTTTAGATTTGAGATGTTTGGTACGTAAGTTACGTATGAACAAAGAAAGCTTCATTAAACGGTTGTTTAATACTGCCTCGTAAACAACACAATAGAGTAGTCCTCCTATTCACGAAAACCTGTAATTAATGTAGGAGTCCAATACTTTCTTTTCTTGTTCAATATTCCTCTCTTCCTCATGAAAAAGAAGAAATAGTACTTTGTTTACACTCCTGTTTTGATACTGATTCTAATTGATGAGCCTAATTGTTGGTCTAACTGATATCAATTGATGTGCACAATATTCATTTGGAACATTAGTCAATCTTTTTATCTGCACATATTCAGTTTTCAATTATTGATATATAGCGTAAATCAAGCGAATATTAAGTCGTGGTAGAAACATTGAGGACTAATTGTAGAATAACAAGGACACGTTTCAATACAAATAAAACAAAAGGAGACCGTATTACGAACTCTCCGGTTCTTTTGTTCTGTGCAAAGCCCGGCATGCGTCAATAATGAAATATATAACACCAAGTAAGAGTGATCCACAAAGAAGGGAGAAAACCAATCTTGTAGGACGGCTGGATAGGGATGAGAGGAGGACAATCTGATATCAGTGGACATATCTTTTCTTTCATCAAAGAATTATTGAAAAAGGGAACATTACAATATTAGAAATCCTCTACCTATCTTCATAATTATCTTTTTATCATTACAGTTATATGTATATGTAGAATATAAATATCCATAAATATATATCCACCTTTTGTCAATGAGATTTGTTAAGCATTAAGTTTATCGTATAATAATGGAATTAATGAAGAGTGGTTCATATACCTAATCAGACTGTATTAAGACTAATCATTTGTTGAATCTAGAAGTTATCAGTGAGAATTGATAACTACTAGATTCAATTAGTACATAGAATATATTTTTAATGTTAAACATTATTCATCTTCATTAGTTTAAAAAATAATTAAGAGAATACTAAGAGGGAGGAGAAAATTATCTAAGAGGAATGGTAGAGGCAGTGATATAAGGTATCAGCAGTTTCCCTTGAGTTGAAGTGTATGCCTTTTTTAAAAAAAGAATAAAAATCCGCAAAACTCTCTGAGGGTTTCCAGAAAATGGTGTTGTTTGCACTTATTTGGCTGCAATACCTATGAGATTTAACGGATTGTGACCCAAATTTGTAGCCGCGTGAATACAAAATCAAGGAGTAACGACTGCCCATCAATAATTTGCATTTGAGTCTTATTTTACAAAAAAAAATATATTAAGCAAAAATAACGGGATTCTATTTGAAGACTCGTAAGAGCAAACCGAAAGAATTAATTAATCACTGATAGTTCGCTTAAGTCGCTCTTTCTCGAATTCCAAATAAACTTATTTATTTTATCTACGGATGAGATAATAAAATCTTAGCTCACAAATTCACTTGCAAGATTTAGTCATTTCATAAACAGTGGTTCTTATCTTAATACATCTATTATTAAATCCAATTCGATCCACAAAACTGATAGAAGAGTTTCAATGCGAATTACAATTTTCCATCACCAAATCGTTATCCTTTATCTCCATTTTCTGTACTTTCAACATGTTTGATTTATTTTTCATTACCTCTAAATCGATGCACTATACTTCTAACTTCACCTAATTTACCAAATCACGTTTCATTTGGGTTGAACAGAAATTTTAAATTCATTAAATTCAAATTGATAAAATGTTTCCAAGATCAGTGAAGAGAAATTTGCGTGTAACCCACATGGCAAGGGTAAGACAAGAAATTATTGAACGCACAAAAATAACTGTTATAATCTCTACATCTATATGAATTTCAGCTTATGGTCAACAGTAAGAAAAAACATTCACTTATGACTAAACGCTAATTTTATTTCGTTTTTATTTTAATTATAACTCAAAGCATTCTGAAAAATGATTATTTTTTCAAAAATATCCCAGTACTTATTGGTAAAACAATTATATATTTCCATGATTAGGGTAACATTTGACAAATAAAAATATGATATATGCTTAATGAACCATAAACTTGTTGAAGCATGATATATAAACATTGCTCCTTCGTGTCTAAGGAGTCAATCATCATTCAAAAATCTTCATTCAGATCTTTTAAAAATAATTAATTTTTAGAGGTGGAAATTTGAAACTTGAATGATATGAGGATATCCAATAGAAATTCTTATTGTTAATTACATCTGCACAGACTGTAAGACTTAAGTTGAGTGAACACAGAGGTGAAGACTTAACTTTACGAGAACTAAAATAAATTTCGGTCATTTTATCAGAAAAAATGGTTTCAAATTTACAAAAGAAGCATTCAAAATCTTTTAAGCGAAAGGCTCTTTTCAACAAATTAACTAAATGAGGAACAGGAGAGAGAAAATTATTTTTGGGAACCATTTACTCTGAATATGTAAATAAATACTATTCATTATTATTGCGTATGATTGATGCATGATTTCTATTGTCTGCTGTCCATTAGTTAAAATAATTGTTTTTCTTCGTGTTCGTTAAGGAAAATAGAATCCTGTGAACAAACATCATATTTTTAGTTAGACATTTTTGAGAAAATATTTTATTCAGTGCATTTGAACACACCTGAAATATACATTTCAGAAGAAAAACTTACTTAAACAAACAATTACATAAAATTTAATTTTTTTCAAAATATTTCAATGTCTTTAGATTCCTAGTACTCCTACAAGTTGTAATTTTGTATACATTTTTTTTCTTTCGATATCTTAGAAGTACTCTCATTAATATAAAATGTTGCACACTAAGAAAGAGTTGTCATAATGAAACGAAATTTTACATATGTATGCACAACGTTGCTGTAAGTAAGTTATTACAAGTTCAAATCAAAATGATCATTTATTGTAGGAAAAATTACAAATAAATGGAGAATTTAGTACCGTGTTGGGTCACCTCTAGCATGATTTGCAGGATGTCATAAGGTCGAGCATTGAGGCATATAAGTCCAGTACGATGTCCTACGACATCTTGTTCCACAGTTGCTCCAAATGCGCCTTTAAATCGACTAAACTCATAGACTATCCAACTTGCAGCTTCTAAATGATCCCAGATTTTCTCGATTGGCGACAAAGATGGGAATCGAGCAGGCTAGGAAAGGGTGGTAACTTAGTGAAGGCAATCCTGTGAAACCCTTGTTGCGCGTGGGAGAGGATTGTTCTGTTAAAAAAGGGATCCTGGGACCCTGTCATTAGGGGCAACACATATGGCTGGAGAAATGACACGAATGTACTTTTGGGCTGTCATGGTACTCTGGATCAATGTTAAGGGTGACCGTGTGTCGTATACGATTGCACCCCATACTATCACACCAGTTGTGGGATCGATGTACCGCTGTACAGAGAAGGTAGGTTTGAGTCGTTCACCACAGGGCCTCCACACACGTACACGATTGTCCAATACTCATATTACATGCACCTGATTCGATTCAGTGGCAGTCTAAGCCCTTCGAGCGCGATACCACTTCAAATGGAGGTGACGGTGAGTGGGTGTCGACTGCAGAACACGTCATGGGCGCAGCGATAGCAACTGTGTTTCAGCTAGGCGCCTTGCGATGGTACGGGCAAACAAAGAGACTCGCAGTGAAGTTGCAGGTTTTGTATGGATGATGGGCTATGAGGCAGTTGGCGCTATGCATGCGTGCCTTATGATGAGACCATCTTCTTGACTATTGGTCTTTGGAGGGCGTGCTTAGTCTGCGTGCCGTTTAAAAGACCTCTCTCTTGTCCACTGGTCCTAAAACCTCTTAATAGAAAAATCGGAACGGCTTAGGTGGTGAGCTACTCCCCGAGTAGACCACGCGGTTTCCATCATCCCTATGATTCTTCCCCTCTCGAACTTTGACAGCTCCTCATATTGTCTCCGATAGCGGATAAAGTCATCTCAAGTTAAAAAGCGCCCTCTGCAATAGATTAAAAAAACTGAAATAATTTCTGGTTTCCTGTTTTATAATTCAAGGAGAACAAAGCTCAACGCCCTCTGGTGGCATTACGCAATGCACAATAACGCTGCATTTCTAATCCTTCACATATCTACTTAACATGCTTCATGCCAAGTTTCCTAACAATCCCACTCTTACATCTTGGTGATGAAATTGTTATGGCAATGAGTGTATTTTTAAAATAAGACAATTTTAAGGAATTTTCTTTTAATCGATAACAAGTTCTTAATTCAAATTTGTACTTCATTTTTTGAAATTGTAATTATTTCCAAATTTCAGATTTCTAGCGTAACACTTGAATATGAATCAAAATAACTTTTAAAAAGTACTGTTTTCAGAAGAGTAAGTAAGTATATTTATGTATCTACATTGAATTTCATGTATTAAGAAACTTCAACTTATGTAATAATTATGATACATAAAGGAAATGTACATGAGTTGAATGTTATATTTATATGTATGAATATATATATATCGAATATATATTCTCTATGTATATATATATATATATATATATATACATTAAAAGAAATAATGCAATCGTCGTAATTAAAGTAGAATCAAGATAAAGTTCAGGCCTTTTTCAAACACTATTTTTTTCAAATGCTATTTATTCTTGCTGAAATACCTTGTACAAACTTGCCAAAATTATTATTTCATCGCAACCAAAAGGAAAACATGATTAGGTAAATTAGATGAAGTAAGAAATACAAAATTTGATTTAGAGGTAAGAATATATAAATCTAATTGGATTAAAAGTATAAAGAAAGATAGATGACAACAACAGGCTGATAAATATGTGTAAGTTGTATAAAAGCATTGTATTTAATCTATTGGATCAAAAGGAATCTTAGTTAATATATTAAGAGATAATATTAGTTACATATTAATTAAGATTTAATATATTGAGAAATGCTTGAATCAAGAAGAAAGTATTGGTAAACTAAAACTTTATTAACTCTTCATAATCTAAAATTGCTGAGTTAAGTGAGATTCAAGAGAGAGTGATCTTATCTTTTCGTTGATGGTTAATAATGTTTTTTATCTTGCTCTTTCATATCCTCAATAAGTTTAATTATTATTGACATTTCAATTAGAAGGAAAGTGAAGACAGTAGAATTAAATAAAGAAATACTGTCTCCACGTACTAAATACCATAGCAAAAGTGAATAGAAAATATTATATAAGAACAAAATCGAAATAAAAGTAATTTGAATACTGCCCTACACCTTGGAATTAAAAATGTGTGTTTAAACTAGTTTCATGGATTCAGCCATTCCATCTCCTTCAATTACATTATAATTAATTTTTTCGATCAGATCAATAGTTGCAAAAAATCATAAATGATAAGGATTACAACAAATGAAAAATTAAAAGAAGTTTTCCATTTTTTTAAATCAAAGTATATAAAGCAAAATACATAATTATCTCCATAAATACACAATTCTAAAAAGTATTTTTAACCTAAAAAAAGATATAACTTTAATATGCATGTATATATTACAAATGAATTGAGGTTTTAGTACCCTTTTGGGCCACTTCTAGTAAGGGTTCATGATGTGATACAATCCGGCATTGAGGTATACAAGTCCCGTATGATGTTTTGAGACATCTCGTTCCACAGTTGCTGTAAACGTGCCTTAAATTTGACCAAACTCTCAGGCTGTCTAACATTCCTTCCTAAATGATACCAGATATGCTCAATCGGTGATAAATCTGGGAATAGAGCTGGCCAGGGAGGAGTGGAAATGTAACGAAGGCAGTCCTGTGAAACCCTTGATGTCTCTAAGAGAGCATTATCCAGTTGACAAATGGCTCCTGGGATCCCAGCAATGAGTGGCAACACCTGTGGCTTAAGAATGTCACCAGTGTTCTCTTGGGCTGTCATGGTGCCATGGATCAATAGTAGGGATGGCCGTGTGTCGTATGCGATTGCACTCCATACTATCACACTAGTTGTGGGAGCAGTGTAGCTCTGTACAATAAAGCCTGGATTGAGACGTTTACCACTGCGCCTCCATACGTGTACAAAATTGTCATCACTTCCGATACTGAATCTGAATTCGTCGTTAAAGATAATTTGATTCCTTTCAATTGTAGTCCAATCCCTTAGAGTGCAACACCACTCCAAACGGAGGTGAAGGTGAGTGGGTGTTAATGACAGCATGCAAAATGGGTGTCCTTGTAGCAACTGACCTTCATCCAGGCGCCTTTCGATAGTACAGACTTACACAGAGGCTCATAATGAAGGTTCATTCTGTGTATGGTGGTGGGCAATGAGGCAGTTAGCGTTTTAAATGCATGTCATATGAGGAGACTTTTTTAAGACTATTGGTCTGTCGATGGCGTTTTGAGCCTGATCTTCTTTCAACAGACCCCTCTCTTGTCCATTGGTGCCAACATCTCCTCACAGAAAAGTCAGAACTGCCTAGGTGGCGAGTTACTCGCAGAGCTGTTTACATATCTGCCTGACTCTACCTTCATACCTAGTTTCGCAATAATCTCACTCTTACTTCTTGGTGCGCAAAATTTTATTTAAGCTTAAATCTACTAGTGTTATTAATCGTTGTGAACATTTTTTCTATCGGATTCTAAGGAAAATAATTTAAAAAAAAAACTTTAATTGTTATAGCTACTTTTGTTGATTAAAACATCCGTTAATTCAAATCCACCTTCCAATCACATAATTATCAACATATTCAAAAAAATGGCAACATTTTATACCGATTACAAAATCCTTAGCCCTTTAATACAATACTAAAAAAATAAATTTATTTAACTACGTCACTTTTATTTAAGAAAATTAAAAACCTGAGAAAACGCAGTTTAAAGTTCAACGAAATGGAATAGTTTACTTTTCAAGAAAATTTAAACGACTCGTTAAATAATATATCTATTGAGCTGTGAAATTTTATTTCTCTATTTTGATACGCCGTACAATTAAAATAAGGAAATTTTTTTCGATATTTTGGTTTTTTTCTTTAAGGTTAATGTGCACCCTTAAAATGGCTTTTGCACTTAGCGTATATTTATGCTTTATGCAAGTTTAAATGTGTGAAAAATTTGTTACATGTTGTTTTCTTCACCTGAAGGTGGATGAAAATTCGAAAGCGCTTGTTAATAGCCAGCATCAACTACCTCAATATGCTGATAGTTGTTAGAATATTCAGTAATTCTAATATGAGCTAAGCCATAAACTGAATGCTACGCAACCGATCAAAGAACATAAGAATATTCACATTTTTGTATTTTCTATACGTAACACTTACTTTAGTTTAGTTATCCATACCTGAGTTAAATAAGAAACATCGTTGCATTTTTGAAATATTTTACAATAAATGTCATAAGGACTATTTTGCAGAATTTAGTATGCATAGGTGAAGAGCAAGCGGTGAACCGCTGGACGGTGCTGTAATCACCAGTTAAACTTTTATCTAAAAGTTTCGAAACACCCTTTTTAGCCTATGAGTAATAAAACTATGAAAATTCTTCAAGAAATGTTAGTTCATGGCCTTTTCCTGATTACTTCTAACATGCCTAATGAAATTTATGGTAAAAATGATGCTGTGTAAGAAAATTCAACCTTTATGATTTCCATTACAGCTCTGTCTTGCGGTTTAATGCTTGCTCCTTGCCTGTGCATTGTTCAGATGTTTGAGAACATTTCTTGTTCATATGTACTAGAATTGTACAACAAATCATTGACACCAATTCTATTTCCACCCAATTTTAAAAACCATATTAGATATATATTTAAAATGCCATCAAATGATAACGCAAGAATTGGGTTAATATGGTTACTAGATCCCTTGGTGCGGCACGGTCATAGAAGAGAGGAATTCATTTGGATGGGTAAATTGGGAAAATCGGGGTTGAATGGCGTGAAATTGTTGTAGCTTCATGTACTAATTTAATGTGATAACAACTCTTGATGATAATGATGAAACATCGCATGCTTTTTATAACTTCAAACTCTTCGTTGTTTAAAAAAAGCTTCTTGAAATTTGCTATCTATAATTTTCCAATATTTATCTCACTACCGATATTCTCTGAATATAATTCTTACAATTACTCTTCACTATATATCAGTGCTGATTTGCATTAGTTAAGTTTTCAAGTCAAATGACGCATTATAGAATCCCATAAGTGTAGTTGAAGGGAAACAAGCCGCTGAAAAACCACGATATAATTCTAATTTTTCCTTCGTTAAGTTGCTAAAAGGAGGCATCAAATCATTGACTCTGCCAAACAGAAAATTTTACTGCCTGCCGAATAAATAGAGCCCCTTATAGAAATATTTACGTCCTTTATTTCAATTCAAATAATGTGTAAGGTAGACTTTTAAGAAACTCCATAGAATTTTGGGGAAACGAGTTTATAATTTATCGACGTAACGATTTCGTGGTTGTTGATGCGGTAACTTCAGAATGTCGTAATTAAGTATTTTCTTACTGCGAAATGGAAAGGAAAGTATTTGGAATACGTAAATGTTTGGCGCTAAAGTATGGAGGTATTTGAGAAGCAGTTTCCATTATATTTCACCTTGACTTTGTTATAATGTTTCTAGTTATGTGCAATTAAAAAGGGCCTGAGTAAAATATGTAAAACGTTTTCTAAATATTGAGTAGATTCTGTATAATGAAAACTCCGAACAAAAACTTTATATCATGTACTTTTAAATTCAAAAATAAAAAGAAATTTACTGATATCTATATTAGCTTGCACGTACTCATTTGGGTTATTAATGAGTTGTTTAGTAATGAGTTTTAAATGGTGTCGGAAAAGAATTTGCAAAGAGTATATAAATGAAATTCATATTAAACATTTTGTTTTACTAAACATTTTAGAAACCTTTCTACTCGCACTGTTAAAAGTATATATAGATATATATGCACCATATAACGATCAAAAATAAAATCATAAATATATATATTTTGTGCATTGTTTCTTTTTTAGAGAAACCATTCTTTAGCTATCAAAATTCAGGCTTCATACATATATCATTATCTCCCACGAACAAATTTGATTATCAACTTTCTTAGAAAATGTAACATTATCAAACTTATCAACTGATACCAAAGTAGCTAGATTCAATATCCTTCATCAAGTTGACAAGTTATATATAACAGTTACATGTAGATTTGGGAAGTCTATTTTTCTTCGATTGTCCTTATGTACAATTATAAGATTTCACTAGAATATAGCAACTAAACTTATAAAACATGCAAAGCAAAAACATTATATAAATGAGGTGTAAATTATAGGAAAAAATAAACTAAAATGATCTGGAAAATTTGCCTGATTCCTTTGAACCACCCTAACCAATTTTCTTGATAACTTATAAGTACATCTATACATGCTCCCCCCATTATTCAATTCTTAGACAAACTTGATCTTTAATAGCAATATTAAAACCACAATTTTTCCATTAATTGTTTTCAACTTACACCTATGTTCATATTCTGCAAACTATCCCAAAAATTCATTTCTTCATAGCCAATGGGTAGCTAAAGAGCCACTATCCTTCACCAATCCAATTACAGCTTTTCATTCATTTATACAACTCTCAGCATCCCTGCAAATATAAGGAATCGACAGGAACACGTAATCTTCCACTGTACAACTTCACTTACCTTAGTCTGCTTGATTTCCAAAATAACAAGAGACTTCGCAGATTACAAAAGGAGGTTTAAGGGATCCTTCTCGGCCCAGGCACTTGATGATATCCATCATCCATAGGAAATAATTAAAGAGAGGAAACAATAGAAATTATGAAGAGAAGGATTCTATAGCATCAATAATAGAGAAAGTTTAAGAAGTAGTAGGGAAAGATCATAAGGTATATAAAGTAGAAAAAGGATTTGATCCTTACTTGGACCAAATTAGACAAGTAAATATTTCTCTTAATTAATAGTTCAAGACGTGTGAGGGTTCTTCTCCTCATTCATAGTAGATTAATCATTGTAAGATCATTACATGGAAAAAATAAAAATTATGACGTTCGGCTATTCGCAATTTTATTTT
The DNA here is from genome assembly GCA_019974015.1 of Nephila pilipes. Classification (NCBI taxonomy): domain Eukaryota; kingdom Metazoa; phylum Arthropoda; class Arachnida; order Araneae; family Nephilidae; genus Nephila; species Nephila pilipes. The sequence goes on along the minus strand of BMAW01018111.1, from coordinate 4,950 downwards.
TACTAATCTTGGGGACTTCTTGGTGGCTTGAATTGCACAAAAACGCAATTCTCGTCAAACCCCATTGAAATGTGATTTGGTAAATAAAATAAATATAAAATAAGTGTAGAGAATCGAAATAAAGATAGAGAATGATATGTAAACGGAATATAATTGAAAGGAAAGAAAAAAGTGGTAGAGGTTAAACGACAAGCTGATAAATATTTGTAAATTAGAAGGAATCAATGTAATTAATCATTTCGTTTTAAGTGACTCCTTGTTAGTAAAATAAGACATAAATCTATTATAAACAAGATGTGTATGAATCGGCACTGGTAAATTAATACTTTATTATTAAAATTGAAACTAGGATTAACTCGGTTAAGATGGATTCGAGGTGTCAAAGAGAGAGAGAGAGAGAGATCTTGCTTATTTTATGTTTAAATTGTGTTGTTTTTCTCTTTCGTATCTCTTATTGGAGTTCTAAACTTATTGACTATTTGATTAATACTCAGAATGGCTGTTGAGTTAAGTAATGACGGAAATTCGTCCATAAGTCCATATGACTGTTTTGAAGTGACTTTTTCTTGATTTAATAATTATAAGATCTGGATGGTATGCAATCTAAGTTGAGAATTCGAGAAGTCACACACCAAATAACAATAAAGTAATATAAAAACTACTTGAATTCAACAAAAAATATTTTCATTCAATCATTTTGTCGGTGTATTAACATAGTGGAAAAGAAAAGAAATATTTGAAATAAATAAATAAAAATCGAAATACTAGAAATCAAAAGGAAACATTTGCGAACTCAGAAACTGTCTCAGGTAGCAGGAAACTACAGAAACGCCTGAAGGGGTGAGAAACAGTGGTGCTTGACAGGTTACGTGACTTTATTGACAGCAAAAATAAGTTTTATCATCTCTCCTGCTGCATTCCATTCCGAAAGATGTTTTTGGAATTTGAATTGTAAATCTTGGGATATATATGGATTGGAAGATCTTGTCTTATCAACTGTCTATATATTCTTAAATGGTTTCATTTTTTAAAATAAATACATCATTGAAAATGTGTTCTTGTGGAACGACTCAGATTGTTGTCAAAGATTGTTCAAGTGTGATTGATTGACTGTTTATCATCGTCTTACTTAGAAGAAACTCGAAGGATATAGGCGATGAATTTTGTAATTTTGAACCTCGATCAAGTGACCAGAACATTGCGTTAGTTGGCAATTCCATCACCAAACTTCCACTCCATGCCAATAGGTGGACTTGCTGCCACGACTGATTTAAGTTGTGCTACTATTAAAATATGAAGATAGATAGATGCATTGAATGTGGATGTGCCTAGAATATTTGAATCTGACTCTGAAGATGTAGAGAAAAGTTAATTTTTTTTCTCAAATAATAAAAATGACGTCAAATGAATCAAAACATTTTATTATTACCATTTAAATATGCGTTACTTTTTCTGAAATGATTAAAATTAAATTTTAATTTATTCGGAATCATAAAATAGTTAAATAATTGCCAAAGTAAAAAAAAAATGTACAGCCTCAATGTAGTATGTATTTAATTAAATTTTTCGAATGTTAAATTAAACTTATTAATTTGGGAAATATTAAGAGAGTCATTAACAAAATCTTTTGTTCAATTATATTTAAATTATAAGCATTTTCTCTACATAAGATTTATGATAATATTGATATATGTCTTGATTGATTGACTCTTTTCGATAATTGATGAGACTCTTTTCGAGGATTAAATATTTTGAAACAAATTTTACTTCTTTGTTTCTAAATTATGTTCAAACATTTGAAAACTATTTAAATTTACTTTAAAATAGTAATACTATACTTCTGTGTACAATTCAATTCAATATAACATAATAACTAAGTTGACTGATTGACAGATTTGTTTTACTTCACACTTATAAGCAACACTTAGGCCTATTGGCGATGAACTTCGTAATTCTGTACCTTCATCAAGTGACACGAATGACATCTAAACTAACACCTTCTTCTCTAAACACCCGCAGATCACCAATAGGAGGAATTAAGCCTCGATAGTTTAAATGTGCCTCAGTCCGCTACGTGGACACTCTTTAGTTGTGTTAGGATTCGAACCCATGACTCAACAACCACGAATCCGCGTCTGAGACTACGAAGCTACAGCAGCCTGTAACATTGTAGGAATACTTTTTAAAACGATTGAAGTTGGGTGGGGAGGAGGGTTACGTTAGAAGGAGAAAAATAAGAACCTGGTCGCTCATTATAACTGCCTTGGTGGTTTGAGCTTTATACCACATTTGGGATTGCTTTTTACCCCGCGGTCGGTTGATCTTAAGTGAGAAAGACAAATTTTAACCGCTCCTCCATCCATCGAAACAAATCTTATATGGTTTGTCTTTTTCAGTGACTTTACCAACTGAGCCAGCAAGGAATACCCTATCTTGTCAGGTATTAAGAGTTTTTTTTACTCCCGTCGTCATTGTTAAGGAGCCGACTCAGTAATCTTAATTGAAATTGCTACTCCAAAGGTGAATTGACTGGTAGGTTTTGAAAAACTATTTTTTATGTAAATATCTACTCCAACTAGTTCACTTTTCAATTGAATTAAATTATTTTTTTTTTAAAAAAGTGATGCAGAATTACAATAAAAGAATTGCAGAAACTATCAGTTTTTGATACTGAAATATTAATACTATTTAAGTCGGATAATTAATCCCTTATTTGAATAGTAAACCCATTTCTTAAATTAATAATGAAACTTAAATTTGTGCATACATGAATTCAACGTTGCATATGGAAAATGAGATTTTTTTTATTTAAAAATGATTTGATTTTAAGTAAAAGTAAGAATTTCGTTCTTTTATCATTAGTTTAGTTTACGTTCATTATATTTGTATTATATAATTAAGTTTGGTTTCAAATTTAATGTAATTCTTAAATGCGAAAGTTAAAATTTTTGCTTTCGCCTATTCTATAAGCAAACATATTTAAATTTTAGCAAACTCTCTCTTTTATATTTTACTGCATAAAGCTCGTAACAAGTTTCCTTCTATATACGTTGGGAACTAACATTTACTGTTCCTACTGTTCTGTTTTATTATCCATAAGTTTGCTTTTTATTGATACCCTTAGATTAACCTTAACTGTATCATTTCTATGAGAAAAGAAATGTATTCATGAGTCTGTTTCCTTCTTGAAATCTATATATTATTTGAAAAGCAATGTCTCTGGTCTTCGGATCTATTCTTTGTTCGAATTTCTTGTGAGTAAATAAAAATAAAAATATTTGTAAGCCATTAAGATTGCCTTCAAATAATGGTTTCTATATTAATGAAGGACATGAGGAGGGTGGGTTTCTTTCTTTACTCAGACAGTTCAGAAAAACAAATATTGATTACTTATTCATTTGTGAAAGACATAGACATCAGGGTCACCATTAATTTCACGGAAATTGACAATGAAGATTAAAGCAAGATGCATTTATTATATCTCTTTTGTTACACAAGAAAGAATAAATAAATCATACTCAAGATCTCTTATATGTGCTTATTATGAAAAAAAAAGTATTTCAAAAGAAAAAGTAGCGAGGTAAATAAGAACAGTTACTGTTGTTACTGAGACTAAATTTGAAGTAAATATTAATTATTCCCACCATATCGAAATGATTATCCTATTTGCATAAATTATTTCTCTGACTTCATTTATGTAAATAGACATTGTACCCATTTTTAAAAAAAATAATGTTTATTCCTGTTCCGTTACTAATCTCTATGCATAAATATAATTTAAACATGATGCAGCTATATGAGTATAAGTATTTATTTAGTATAAGTATTTATTTAGTTTTACTTCTTCCACGTGTAACTGCTTATAATGATCTTCCTCACTTATCGTTCACGGTGTTATTCCATGAACTTTTGCAAAGTGAAGAAAGCATCCTTTAATGTGTCAATATTTAATGCATTGAATGAAATATAAAAGTCTGGAATAGATTGATACACTCGTATGTTAAAAGCATAACTTATTGTTTTAATTCTTGTTTGGCATTAAAGAAACCGAAACCTAAGATGGTGAAATCTGGGCTGTTGGGAAGTTGATTTGATGTTCTTTCCATCTCTTGATATTTAAGTGGCTGTACCCTGCAGTGTTTCGATTAGACCTGATGCATGCTAAATCTGTTGAGGCTCTCTCCAGGTCGTCCCGTAGGTGAGGTTCAAAATTACTATGTCCGTCGCCAATAACCCTTGTGTCGCTTCTACGACTTTAATGAGCAATCTACTAACCAAGCAGCAAATGCTACGACATCATGAGTAGTTCTTTCTTTGTCTTTTTGCAGTAAGAATTTTATATTTTTCTAACTACAAAATCCAGAACTTTTTAATTGATTCAATTACATTTTGAGTGAAAATATGCTAATTATAACTTATATGGGCTTTGTCACAGAGTTTCTCTTACTGTGGTTCTTCGAACTTCGTTTAGCAGTTCCTTCAGTAGAAAAAGATCGAATCTTGATCATTCTGTCAAAAACAGCCTTTTTATGAAAATCTTACCTAGAACGACAACAAATAAACTTTAACTCTGAAATAAAACATTTTCTTTTATATAGGTTCCGGAAGTTACTTCCTCATCCGAAAAAGAAGTTTATTTTGAATTTTTCGAATAAAACCAATTCTCATCAATATGAACAATGTCCTAACATGTATATTCAAAACCCTTCTTTCCGCTTCCATTTTCTTACTACAATTCAAATTTATAAAAAGGACAATCTTTTTGATACGAATAGAGTATTAAAGTAACTTGAACAACTTGTTATTAAGGTATAATTAGGTATACATAAATGTCCTTGGGAGAGAAATTATAATTATTTCTGTTCGAAAAGAAGAACAAAAATAATTTCTGACATCCTAGTATTTGTTTTATTGATTTTTTAAAATTAAAAATAAAGCCAGTGTTTTCCT
>BMAW01018110.1:0-22721 GCA_019974015.1 Nephila pilipes | reverse complement strand
ACTGGTCCAGGTTTCGATACAACGCTGCCGCATCAAGGTCATCAACCATCTCCCCTTCCTCGGGGTCGGAAAATCACTTGCCGCCGAATAACAGTAAAATGGCTTTTTGTTAATTTGTTGAAATTACTAAAAATAATTAAATTTTTCCAATGAATTTCAATATTGTTATATTTTTCTAAGAAAAATAAATTATATAAAATTCAGTGATAATTTATTACTTTTATTATTTATTTATTTATTAAATATTTTTTTTCATTGTATTGGTACCAGTAGTCCTCGTAATACTACTAAGTGAGAAGTTATATATATATATATTTAATATATATATATATATATATATTAAATATAAATCAGTTGTTGTCTAAAATAAGCTTCATCCGCTTAGATTTGTTTATTTTGTTAGTATTTATAGCTTTAAATCCTTTGATTATGTCATGATGACTATGTTTCGCTATTTTTGTAATATACATACACATATAAATGGGTGGGGGGAAGTGATAAAATTGTGATGACAGCACTCTCACTAGAGGGTGCTATACCCGAGGAAACGGCGATGGCGTGTAACAGTGGGGAGACGCTGCTAAGTAGGTGGGGTGGATTGACAAGGGAAATCTAATAGAGAGAGATATGGCTCGGAAGCCCCAAGGAGCGGACTTGGAAAGTCTTCTATAGTGAGATGGCTTGTGAATCCACAAGGAATTATAGAATCTTTAAGGGAAGGATTAGTGGGATCCATCGACAAGAAACAGGATGTATGTATCTTAACAAGAATGCTAATGATTTAAAGGAAATAGTTGGTATTTTACGAGAAATATATGTGTTGTTAAGCGCCATTGCGCTATCACCTTATGTACTGGGAATTATAATGGTGCATCTCTTTGTCCAATATGTAACATTTATTGTCCCATGGTAGATAAATAAACGTTAGCCTTTGTGAATAATAATGATTTTTCATTATTCATACTCATAGACCACAGAACAGCATTATCTCCTTTTAGCTCTAGGCACTTTTCCAAGCTTTTCTCCATTTGTTTAAAGCCTTCTAAAATGTATAATTTCGATAGATCTTTAAAATAGATGTCTGTTTTAGTAGTGGCTTCGTCATTTTTTTAAGTTTAAAATTTAAAAATAGTCTCTGGGGAGGGGGGCAAATCCAGTGAATGCGATGGATGTTGTAATAATTCCAATTTCAATTCTTTGTTTTTGGCCATCGAAACTGCGGAGGTGTGCACTCGCGCATTGTCTTAATGGACGAGGATCCTCTTCCTTTTCAAATGAAGACGTTTTCATTTTCTTTTCTGTTAGTTTTCCGCTTAACAGGTGCAATAACGACGCATAATAATCTTCAGTTATTGTTTTTCAGTTTTCCTAGTAATCGTTGAAGATGATTCCACGTGCATTCGAAAATTTTAATAATATATTTCATTATCTTTGCTTTCTTCGGTGTCCGTTTGATTTCAAATTCCACTGTTTTGAGTGTTTATTTCTGGAGTGTAGCAGTATACCCACGTTTCGTCAACAGATAGGTATCGACGTAGAAACTCATAAAATCTGCGATGAAAAAGCGCCAAATTAGCCCCATAGTCGACCAATCGTTTATTTTTAACTGAGAGTAAAAGCAACTCTCATGTGGCTCAGAGTTTTCCCACTCAATTTTTAGTGCAAAATTGAATATACTGTATATAGCTATATGTCAGTAGTTTCAACTATTTCGCGCACTCTGATTCGTCGATCACTCAAAACCGTATCGAGGATTTTGTCAATCAGTTCGGGAGTAATCACTTCCTCTAGACGTTCTGAACGACATACAACTTTTGTGGATGTCTGGCCAAGCTTAAACTCAGATCTGCCGTAATAGCATTGAAGTCCCTTAGCTAAAAGTGTTTAATCAGTGCTTGAAACTCACTTTTTTCCATTAATCTAAATAAATAAAAGATATTTGATTCAATCGACAAGAAAAATGAAACCATGTGATCAAAATAACTGAGATCTAGACAGCTCTCTAGTGAGTCATGATGTTTACTAAAAACAAAGAATTTCTTGGATTTTCTAAGGACTTATTGATTGACCCTCGTGTATTAAAAAACGGTTGTAGGAAAACGTTTGCCCTCCTCTCGGATCCTGAGTCCGTATACAATTATTTACGTATAAACAGTAAAGATCCTTCTCCACCATGGCAGCAGGAAGCTGAGACAAGATATTATGAACTCCAGTTCATCTCTTCTGTACTGGAAGTGGAAGGAAGACGGTAGTGAAGATCTTTCTTAAAAGTAAAATTTTTCAAAAAGTCTTACACGTTTAAAAAGTTTATTTTTATTTATTACATAAACCAAAACTTCACTTTTAGAACACCTGATTGAAGTCATGCAAACAATCAATCAACTCTTTTACTTTTTGTATTTCTTATGAAAGAAACTCTTTTATATTTAGAAAAGTAAAAGCAGAGCAATCAGAAAGGCATCGGGTAGGTGAGAAATTAGTACAACACCAGATCAGAACTGTTTGTAGTTTCCTTAAGATTTCACAAAGAATCGATACATTTAAATTTATTACAAGACTTCTGTTTGCTTTTAAAGAACAAATATGAAAATAAAACTGATACATATCTTTCTCCTTTCTAGCTAGTAATCTCGTAAGAAAAAAGCATTTTTAAAAGTAAACAAAAATCTAATGCGTTTTGTGAAAAGTGATATTTAATTTTAATGATTTTACACCTCTTAAGGAACGCAGTAAAAAAGAGAAAACGAATTTATGTAGGTGTTTTTTCCACGTTATGACAAATTTTGACTAAAAAATAAGTACTGTGTTTAATAAAACTGAAGAAATTGAAGAATACCGAGGAAAGTAATTTCAGAGTGATATGTAAAAATAAATTAGGTACTTGAAATTGGTTACAACAATTTGATTTACGCTTTGCTAACGTCACTCATAGAAGCAACACGGGGTTTACTGGTGAAGAGTTTCATAATTTTGAGTCATGACAAAGTAACAAAGACATTCCACTATTTAAATGTCTCTGAATGACATTAATTTGTAACGAAGTTCATAAAAATATTATTAAATCACATACAATAGTAATTCCAAAGAAATTCTCAACTGATAAGACTACGGCAAAACATCCCTCTAATAGTAATTATTTTAATGACTATTCTCTCCGTATTCGGTACAAGCATAACCAAGGAAAAGTATACTGCTGTTTGTAGAAAATGCAACACCATGAAAGAATCATCAGAATCAAATGAAATTTAATGCAGAAACGACTTGTACTGATACAAATAAATGATGAAATTTTCAAAACAAAAGAAACAAATTAAGCGTCCGAAATCAGTATTTGGTGCAGCCACCATGCGCTGCAATAAGTGCTGCTATACGACGTGGCATGGAGTCAAACAGATGTTGAATATCTGCTTGAGGAAGAGAATTCCATATCGCTTGTATGCGCAACCAAAGTTCGTCTTTGGAAACTGCAGGACGCGGATCACGAGCGAGACGCCGACCAACCATATCCCACACGTGCTCAATAGGCGACATATCCGGTGAATAAGCAGGCCAAGGAAGAAGTTGCATGCGTTGTGCTGAACAGAAGTCTCGAACAGTCCGCGCAACATGTGGGCGTGCATTATCCTGCTGAAAGATAGCTCCAGGGATGCCTTGAAGGAAAGGAACGACTTCGGGCTGTAGCACTTCACGGACGTACCTGTTGATATTGAGATTACCCTCAATTCGTATCAAATTGGATCGTCCATGATACGAAATCGCACCCCAGACCATAACTCCGGGTGTTCGACCACTATGTCGTTCAATAATACACTCAGGAAGGCAGCGTTGACCGGCATAACGTCTAACACGAACACGGCCATCATGGGTCCACAAATTGAAGCGTGATTCATCTGAAAAGACAACTTGGTGCCAATCAGCTCGCCTGTCTCTGTGCTCAAGAGCCCACTGCCGACGCAGCCGTCGATGATTCGCCGTGAGGGGAATCCTGTATAAAGGCACCCTTGCACGCAATCCACGGCGCAGGAGACGACGACGAATTGACGAAGCCGACAATTGTACACCTGTAGCAGTAGACCAACGTGCTGCCAGCTGCCTGGAGGAAGCTGTGCGATCATTCACCGCCATGCGGAGCAGGTGTCGATCATCGCGCTCTGACGTCACCTTCTGTCGTCCAGTGCCTGTTTTTCGAGTTGTTCGGTGCTCGGCGGTCCACTGCTTCCAAACTCGCATCACTGTGGAACTGTTCCGCTGCATACGAGCTGCTATTGCGCGATAGGAAAATCCTCCTTCTCGAAGGCCGATTATCCTCCCTCGTTCAAACTCCGTAAGTTGCTTGAATTTCTTATTCTTCCGTCGTGGAGGCATACTCAGGTCTCACTAAACGTTTGCCACTAACAAATAATCATAGACTTTTTTCAACGTCCCGCTACAGCACTTTATTTATACGCTTTCAGCATCAATTCAGAGGGCGCTGCGCGCGTCGCGCACGCGCGATGGCTCTGAAACTTTATAAATTTGCATAATATCCTATAATTGACATTTGCTGCGAATTTCATTTGATTCTGATGATTCCTTCATGGTGTTGCATTTTCTACAAACAGCAGTTTATATTCGCGAAAGTCAATATTTTGTTTGAATTATTTTAAGAAATGTACTACGACTAGAAAAGGGAACGTTATGGCTAACTTCGAACTTGTGGGAAAGGGAAGAAAACTATAATCCGTTTGAAAAATCGGAACTATAAAAGTAGTTGTTAGACTTCTAAAAAGATAATGACAAATGTGTGAAGAAAAATGAAGTCATTGTATCGATAAAATTTTCGATTACTTAGCAAAAAAGCCCTTTGAAAAATACAAATGTTCATTTTATTTATAAAAGCTCTGAGTAGGAGATGTGTGTTTTCGATTAAGCAAACTTTGTTATTCATACTTCTGATACGCTACGTCTCTGCCGATATGATTCTGAATGATACTTGCTTTCTTATACACGTTGTTTAATCTTCCTTCCTGGTCGAAGGTTCCATGCTGATACGCTACTCGTACAAGATGCCATTACTGTAAGTGGAAAACTAACAAACTACTTTGTATCGAAATAATAAAGGCTGAGATTGTTTAAACCTTTAGTTATAGTACAGAAACTATAATGATTACTCCTTTTTCCGAGATATAATTCGTTTTACAGGAATCAAATAACCTTTTATATTTTTGAAATTAATTTTGCTAGCCCAACTTTTATCTTGCAGTTATATTAAATAGATTTCAAGAAATTACACAGTTGGTAAATGAAGGATTAAGAAAACAAAGTAATTTAAAAAGGTATTGTTTATTTTTTCATGCTGTCGCAATATGAGAGAGGGTGATGGTTAAATTTTTATCGAATCCTCTCTTACAGAAAATATTTAATTAATAATTGATTCTTGAAACGTCTGCAATAATTGAATATGGCAAAGTAAAAAAAAAGCAGCCAATTTCTTGTTTCTGGTAAAAAGTCTTTTGTATCACGGGAATAACATTTCATATGAGTTTCGTAATTAAATTTTACTTTTCTGTAATATCCATGATAAATGTACTTTTCCTTTTAATATTGTTCCATTTCCGATCCTTTCCTAAATACATATATAGGAGGGCTGTTTTTTTTCAAATCTCCGATCGAACACTATAATGACCAGGAATGGGGCAGCTAGCTGGTGTGTGCAATGTGCAATAGGCTATTGCGCATCTCCCACTATACATGCTTTGTCATTGCTGAGTCCAACACTCCCTTTCTTGTTGAATTGTAGTCACGTAAGCGTGGTTGTTCTATTGATTCACCCGCCAAGTATGAATTGCGAAGTGTTATTCGTTTCTTGCAGGCAGAAGGGAATAATACAGCGGAAATTCATCGAAGAATGAGTCCATTGTTTGGAGACAGCTTTATGAGTGATGGTATTGTTCGTGAATGGTGTCGAAAGTTTAAAGATGGCCGAACTGCTTCCCCAACACAACGGCTTCTTGAGCAATTTAAATGGGACATTTTCGAACATCCACCATATAGTCTCGACCTAGTGCGAAGTGACTTTCATCTCTTTCCTTAATTGAAGAAGTGGCTTGGGGGGGGCAGCTCTTCCAAACAGACCAGGAGCTCAGAGAAACATTTTATGAAGAGGGTATTGCAAAGCTCGTTCACATATATGACAAGTGATTCAATCGTCAAGGTGATTATGTAGAGAAGTAACCTTTGTTGTACATTACTTTTGGTAATAAAATTATTTTTTTATATTCATCCGTCATTTTATTATAGCCAATTGGAGGTTGAAAAAAAACATCCAGTATATATATATATATATATTTTCTAACAAGATTCGAATTAAATTTATATTGGACTGTTTCTCAACAACATTTATATTACTTATTTCCCTTTTTTGAATCGGAGAATTATACCGTTTCAATAGATCACGATAAGTTCAAGTTATGCTTCGAAACCACCGAATGAGAGAACAGCAGGTCCTTAGATCCCCATCCCCCGATGTGAAGGAAAATGAAATGAAAATCACACAGTGACAATACAAGATGCCAAAATCTAAGCAAATGTGTGTGCTACACAACATTTATGCAACTTATCTCACCCGAAATGTGTTGCGGTTACCGTATTTTCTGCACATTTTATACATCGAATAGTACTAGAAAGAGGTGGTCATGGTAGCGTTGTGAGCACGATCGCTATCTCGCGACCAGCGCTGTTTCCTTCGAATTGCGGTTTCGAATTCACTGAAGACCCGTCGTCCAGCAGTTCGGATGCTTATTAAAACTATCGGGACTCACTTGGTGTAGAGTCACAGCGAAGAGAGGGAGGTTCCAGCTCAAGTATCGAACTCGTCATTCGGCTCAGATTCAAAATGAAAAGATCCGTCCCCAATAACCATCAAGTTGCTCTTAAATATGAAGTTAAAAAACAATCAATAATGATACTTGTGTTCTTTACATGAAATACTGTTTTTATTAAGTGTCATTATCGTAGGATAGATTACGGTTGCTATAAAAAAATTAAAATATTTCCATTCGTTTGTGCATAATATAGATTTCCCCCCCTTCTTTTCAATAGAAGTTATTATTGGAGTTCGAATGAATTGTGGTAATAATTAACATTTCGAATATATAAAACCAATAAATCCTTCAGTCCAGGTTACTTATTTAAACATGGTGGAAGTTCGAAACGTATTTAGGAAAGTTTTTCCGAGATTAATAAACTGACTGCTTTCACAGATATAAATTCATTGTTACAGGTAATCGATTTGATTTATCTGCTTTAATAGGAAAGACATCCATTCACTACAAATTGGTGGAGAGATAATATTTAAAATAACAAAATATATTAAACTAGATTCTTTTGCAAAAGCTAATCTTTCTCTCTCTGAAACAAGTGACGAGAATATCAGAAGGGGTTTTTGAATAGTTCGGCTGAACCATTGAAACGGCTTAGTTTAGTTCAGTGTTTATTAACGTCGCACTAGAAGCAGCACGAGGGCTATTGGCGAAGGACCTCATAATGTTGAACCTCGGTCAAGTGACGAGGACGACACCTGAGCTGGCATTCCCCTGTCCTGAATTCCACACCACGCCAATAGGAGGACTTTGGGCCATGACAGATTTAACGTGCATCAGCCCCGGTTACACGGCGGATCTTTAATGGCATGAGCTCGAACCCGCAACTGAACGAAAACCACTGGCCACGATCACTAAGCTATCGCCACCACACCATTGAAACGGCATGAAATATGCATTTTGATTTTAAAAAAAATATATGACAAAAGAAACAGACTCGTTTTTTAAAAAAATACTTTAATTTATAGTGCATTACATTAAAAAGTGTTTCATAAAGTTTTGAATTCAGTTTTAACAAAATGCAAATGAGAAAAAAAGGTTTAACTTGCAAAGAGAAAATTATCTAATTTAAGGTAAAAACGAATTAAAAGTGGCTTTATTCGAATGACGAAATTAATATATTTTTCAGACATTTGATCTCGTCTTAATTTTGTTGTTTTCTATGGAACCGGAATTTAAACGTCTTCTACTTCTATGGAATAAACTACGAAAACTATACTTTATGCCAATATCACAAAAGAGCAATTAAAAAGGAAATTATTTTTGAAAAAGATTGAGATGGTGTTGCTTTTTTACGGATGCTCTGAGGGGCTCTAATAAGAGTAAATATAAAAATGCTAAATAAAATAAGGACTAGTAAGAAGAAGGAGGGTAGGAAAGAAGTAACATAAAATTTGAATAAAGGAAAAAAAATTTATATAAGTTTTATAAAACTTATTTTAATTTCCTAAACTTGTGGTATCCATAAACTCTTAACTAAAAGTAATCAACTAAAATATTATAACGTCAAAGCAAAATGTTTTCTGAAGCTTTTCTTTCTTTTATTGAACCCGTGATGAGAGTGAAAAGTTTCATAAATGCTCCCTGAAATGCGTATACCTTGTTTTAACAGAATACCAGAATTAACAAAAAAAAAAAATGTTAACAAGAGAGTAATTTATGCCCGAACTTCTTATGTTTGAATGAAAATTTTGATTTAAAGAATAATTACATGAGCACATGCAAACCTGAAATTTAGAAATAAGAGTACATTAATAGATATGATAAGAGTAGTAAGGCATCCACAAGGAAGCTGAAAAATATTTTTCAATTCAAATGAAATTATATATAAAAGAAAGTTTTCAAATTCAGTCTTTATATCTATCCACGTCCTTATATAGGAATGAGGAAAACAAATTTCGTTTTCCTTAGTTAAAAAAGAAATGGAAAAAATGCAACTTCAAAAATGGACGTTTGAATTAATATTAGAATGTCATCTCGAGCACGAAGATTCAGTCTATACTATTTACATAGAAATATGAATATATGACGAAATTAACAAGCATTCAAAGTGTTTCAAATCAACCTCAGCTAATTATAAACATTAAAGGCTTGAAAAGATACGAGTTTAAATATATGTATGTATTCGTTAAAATAACACATCTTACAAAAATAATAATGATTCGACTTAATTATTATTGTTGTTTGAATTCGATACTTGTAACGGGTTGAAATGAATCCTCATCAATACCCACTTAAAATTATGACTATTGTAGATCAAATACCAGGTTATATATTTGACTCAGAAATTTGTAAAACAATGACTTGCTCAAAAGTAGCACATTTTTTCTATAACTAACGAAAGCCTAATTTATTCACTTTCTGAAGATGGATACTTTTTTCAGATGTTTAGTACATTTCTTATTGCTGTATGTTTTCCATGTTTCTGTGCTGTAGAATTACCCATGCATACATTGATAGAATTTCAGTACATTGGAATTCGTTTAACACTTTAAATACATTGCTCTTCAGGATGGAAATATTTCTTATTGATGTGTAATCAAATTGATGTATCTATCATATTGATGTATTTTAATCCTGTGTAATCAAAGTAAGAGTACTTCTAAAAGCTTCAAAAATCAGCCGCCTTTCAATGCATTCACTCGTATCCATCTGATATCAACTTTTCTGTAACCTTTTCCTATGGATATATTCCCTCTTTGAAGTACGCATGTTTCAGTTATTCATTTCTTCCATATCCGAACATATTCCCCCTTTAATAAATCTGATATTTTCTTTTCCGAGATATCTCACTGTAAAAAATTTTCTCTCCCTTTCCCCAGGTATTTAAAACTGCATTTATTTAACCCTTTCTTCTTTCACTAAGTAATAACAGAAATTTTCTGTATACAGATGGCATCTACAATAGTCAAAATAAAAATAAATAAACAGAAATCATGTTAAGGAGTCTCAGATGTGATAAATTTATCTCGACAACTTGAAATGAATACAATTTTCTACAGACGATAATTATTGGAAGTTAAAATTAAAAATAAATACTTTAATATGTCTACACATGCTACGTATAGGAATAAATTGCTGAAAATATTTAAAATATATTCTCAATTTTTTGTTTATCTCTTAAAAAGGAAATAAAATTTAAAAAAAAATAAATAAATAAAGTATTTAAAATATTTCAAACTCTCAAGAAATTAAGCATTTTTCACTTTTTAAGCAATAAACAAAAATATAACACTAAATTTAAACACAGTTTAAAGACACATTATAATTATAGTATCTGTAAATGTTACAATGTCTAAGCATCTCAGTTTTTGCTATATCTAGCGCGCAAGTGAAAAAAAATATCACTCAAACCAAGAAAATCGCGTTTAAAGTTGCAATGTTAAATTTTGAAACTTACAGATTAAAATGACCCATTGCCCCAACAATTATCTTTCGTTAGTTGATTGCATTTTTTCCCCTTGAAAGCCTTAAAGGATGAGGCAAAACTCCCTCTTCTTTAATTCTGGATTCTGAGTTTGCCACATTCATCCAGAGATTTGTAAATATTCTTTTCTATTTTTAAGCCAAATATGAACGTAACATAAACAATCATTTGGCTACACCCACTGGCATTTCCGTTTTAATGGCTAAGTTTATCTATCAAACTATCTGTCAGCGTGCCTTTACCGCCAATAGTTTTACCTTCAGTAATATCCTTTTCCCACGTATTAATGTCAGCTTCTTAAGTCTTGTGCTCATCCTCTTTTGCACATGTCTCACGCATTCAACCTTTTGAATTAAATGACCGACCCCTTGCAGATTTATTTCAGAAAAGGCCCTGAATGTCTCAAGATCACAGTCTTCTAAATAAAAGGAATATTTTAGGTTGTGAAGCTTTTAGGAACTATTACAAATTCTCAACATTCCATATATCTCCATCCGACCTGGGATCAGAATAATTTTTTTTGCATGAATTCCTAAGGGTCTCTCTGCCAATTCCTCTATTTGAAACCGAATGTTATACCTTTGAAGAGGTCAGTTATTTTACAGCACTTCCCTTTCTAATACTTTTTCGGTTCTTACATCTACCTCGGTGCATATTCAAATTAATGACGAGGGACTTCTGGTCTTCCAGATCAGACGAGGGACTTCTGGTCTGATCGGATGTTATACATAATGTTTTCAAGTCCTCTAAATGTTTGCCAATACATGCCATTTCTAAAACCATTTCTAAGGCCAATTTGGAGCCTTTCCTTATTGTCAGTCGTTTCTCAGTTTGTAAAAGAGCTGAAAATCCCACAATTTTTACAATTTATTCAAAAATGAGAAGGTAAACTACGACTTGATATAGTCTTGCAGAATGGAATTGAATCCAATATTCTTTATCTCTTAAACTTTCACTTGCTTCAGAAAGATTATGTTCCTAAGTAAACTGAACACAAGTGAAACTGCTGCTAGATGCATACTTTCAGTTCACTTCAATCTTTGGTACAACATTCGTATCAGTTAAATTATAAATTCTTGTTTTCACAAACTGATTTCAATAGAATTTTTTTTTCTTTGCACTAAGACGTTCTTTTCGATAGGAAATTATCCATTTCATAAGTCAAGAAAAGTTTCAACAAAATGCTGATGAATTCACGCCATTAAGTTAAATCTATGTGCAAAAATAAACAAATTCAAATAAAATTAAGCAAAAATATTGTGCTGAATTGTTCGCTTTCTTCCAATAAATCTTAGATTTGAAATATTTTAATGAGGTTTACAAAGAAACAAAAATTGAATTGTAGACATGTACCAAAAATTTTTTGGCGAGTCATCTGCCCATTTAAAGCTGATTTTATTCAAACACACTTTAGAATTTTGCAAATAAATTTTGATCTTTTTTAAATACTGCTAAACGTATAAATTCAAAAATATTTCAGCTTGAAATGAAAAATAAAAAACAATTTTTTTAAAAAGAAACACGATAAATTTGAAGTTCAACTCCCTAGAATCTCTTTCACAAAGAGCAATTTTCAATGCAGACGAATCTGTCACCCGTTAAGATAATCTTTTCATTTATTGCAGAGAGTCTGGTATGTCACCACTTCCCAGCCTTTATGAGCTCTGGCATAGAGATGATGCCTCAAATATTCCGTACCTGTTACTCAAGCTCAATTCGCTTCGATTCCCTTTTTATTCAATTATTGTTGCCACAAGATAACTGTGAAATTAATAATGTATTCAGCCTCTATACTGTATATGAATAATAGATAAAATCCTGCTATCTATTTTCCTTCATTGATTATCAATTGTTTTAATCGCTCTACATATTTAATAAAATATAAATATGATGTAAGGTATAGAACCATATTTCTTGTGTGAAATAAAAGTTTGAAAACATTATTTTACTTTTTTATGAAACATTATGTGTCTCAATTTGGTCTAATTTGTAGCATTTTTTCAGATACAAAATGTGTCATATAAATTTCCTTTACTGGGATGAATAATATAAGCAAATGAAAATAATTCATCTGAACCTTCATACTGAGTTGAAGAAAGTTTATTTTGCCAGTACGGTCAATTAGATCCGGTATGTGTCTTATATTTATTATAAGTCATAAGAAATACTTTTAAGTTGTATTTCTTTTGAAAATTTTAATGTAAACAACATATTTTCTATGTTTTTTGACTCATCCCCCACGTTTTCTTTCCTCTTATCCCTTCTAATCTTTTATTTCTATAAACAGTGTTTGTGATTTTAAAGTTGGGGAAAATTATTTTTTAAATTATAAATTTATTATGGTTTTCTTTCGTTTTCCTAGATATCCCCCCCCGGCAATCTTGCTTTACTTTACAAATTTATATCTTTTCGCAAAGAGATGCTGATCAAAAAGGTGTATCTCACGTGCATTTTTCCCCCCTCTGTTTGGAACACATTCATTCAATCTTCTCCTTATCCATGTTCGTATATTTTCTTGTGTTTTTTCACTTAAGGCAGTTTTCAATTCTTTATTTATTGTCTCTCTAGGACATTCTTTTCATCCTGATATTTCTCTGACGTTTAGTAATTTTTTTCTTAGAAGTTGCTTTAGATAAAGCTTCATTTGTATTTCTCGTTTTGATTGCGAGAAGGACTTATAAAAATAAAATAAAAGAAATATATTGATTGGTCTATTGTACTACAGAATATTGGACCAGGTCTATTGTGTACTATAGAATAAACACACTGACTATTTCTTAGTTATACTTTAGCATTTGTTTGTTGTACCTGTTCCACACACACCTTTATATATAATTTTATTATTATATATAAAGGTGTGTGTGGAACAGGAAGAAGTTTCTCTTCTTTCTCATCTGAGACTTTGGCATCCTGATTTATTGCCGAAAGGAGGATTACGGACTTTTTCGTTTTCGGTATATGTGGAATAATAATCATATTAGGTTAAAAAAGGGAAAAAATGTTTCTCTGACGTGTATCAAGCACTATTTAAAACACAGACCATCAAAAAATACTAAATTTATTTTTCAGATATTTTTATGCGTATTAGTAATATGTAATTTGATTCGGCCCTTTTAGATAAAATGTTATTATATGTTTTGCTGAAAAAAAAAACAATTTTACCAGTCTGAAAAGATATAAAACAAGCAAATTTATTATATAGGAGGAATACTTAAAAAAATAAGTTATCATGAATGATAATCCAAGGGTTCTTGATTAGTTATATATTAACGTCATACTTAAATGTAAAACGAAGGAAAATGTTATTGAATATCGTATTGTTGAACACCATTCAAGTAGTGGGGACGATTTCAATCGTCCCCTACTCTTCCAACTCAAATATCACCCTATTGAGTGTTCAAAGATTGCTACCATGTATCAGTCCCGCTACCTGTGGATTTAGGTTGGCTGGTTAAATTTATGACACTGAGTCCACTAGGGATACACAAAGTTAAGATATTAATTTTTTTCCCTTTCAACAAATTAAACTTTACATCCATGACAGAGAGTAAGATAAAATAATATGGAATAAAACTAATGTCATTTCAAAAGTTAATTTTATTTGGCTGGGGATTTTTCACAACTAAATCAATTAAAGGAAGCGTACATTATTTAAAATATTCAAAAAGAACAGAATTAATAACGGACTCATGAGTCATCGGAAGCGATGGAGGCCCTAAATTCATCCAGCCACCTCGCATGCTAGTATCCGTGACTAAGAAATAAATTGTAAAACAGGTTAATAATTTTATTCTCTTAAAAATCCTTGTATTTCACAAGAACTGTTTTGTTTAATGAAATTTCGTTTCAATTTGAGAAATACTTAATGTTTCGAATTTAAATTTTAACAAATTCAATGAGTATGATGCGTAAAAATCTTACTTGCCCATTTCTGAAAGATTTCGTAACAAAATATATGCATATGATAGCAACAAGTTTTTTTTAAATGAACCCATTGATAAATAAGTTCTATAACTAAGACTATTGTTATTCATCCCAAAAGCATTTGTATCAAAGTAGTACAACATAAATATAGAAAAAAAAATTACAAGACGTATGTGAGGAGAGCTTTGTCCAGGTGTTATTTTTTAAGAAAATACTACAGTAATTAATAGGATAATTGATTTCTTCAAATCTCAGTGAGAATTGTATAGGAAATACTTTGGTCTCGTCAAATATATTACAAAATTGTATTCTTTGGAAACCAATGTAAACATCCTGCAGAACACATGCTTCGAATAATTGCATTTGAGATCTGATGACAAAAAATATTTTAATGTGTCCTATTTTTACAGTAGGGGGGGAGGTGCAAAAGGTGTGGCGGCTGCCTACGTCATCTTTTGACATCATTTTTGACTGCGGAGCTGCAAGCCGATTTAAAGAAAAGGAAGGAGCGATCTTTTCTCGGCACACTTGCTTCGCAGATTCCAGACCTGTGAAGGTCACGTTTTAAAATTGTTCTTGTTAAGTTTGAAATAAATTGTTAGCTCTTTGTATCTCGTGTTTTTTAGTCTTTCACAGTTGTTTATCTAGCCTACACCTTCCGAAAGGATTTCAATGGGGAACAGATGGTTGTATCAACTTCCCTTCCCCATAAAGGCAACTGATTTCAACAACATGAACCCTGTGTCTGGCATTCAGGCATTCAGATTTTAGGCATTTAATTTCACTTTTAGCAGTCATCTGACAGAGGCACCTAGAGTGTACAAAACATGAGCAACTGGTCTGTTTCTAATTCATCTGCTTTCAACTGCAAATGAGTGACGCAATTCTACTTTGAAATTTCTTGAAATTATTATACGATATTATTCACTCAACATAAAAGATTCCTATATCATTTTTTGTTAAAATATAGAGAAGCTTTCACTGCACATATTGTATTAGAAGAATTATTTGTAAGATATAATCATCGCATCTTTTGGTATGGGGATGTTTAGTTATACAATAGACACCCTTTAGGTAGATATATTCCCAGGCGATTTCTGAACATGCTTCTCACATCTTATTACTGTTTAAAGTATTTTATGCATGTTGACTATAATTGTTCTTATCGCCATTGTTATAAAACTACTTTTTATTAATATCCGTTAACGTGAACAAAATTTTAAAAGAAATTTCTTACCATACTAATTATCTCGTTTACTCATTATATAAGAACATTCAAACTAGAACTATTGTGAAGGCACTCTATGGGTGTCGACCATAAAATCAAATTAGATTTTTCAAATGCATCAATGGAATGAAATATTACTTAATTTTCCTTGAATAAAATATTTTTGCACCGTCTATAAACCTCTTCCAAATAAATGTTTTTTGTCTTATAATTCTATTAGTAAAAAGCTGCATTAAAACTAGGAAGCGATTTAAGATTGTGGGTGTATGAACGATGTACGAGTAGAAGAAATATTAAAAAACACAGAAGTGCAAATAACTTATGGATACTCTTACTGTGCATCTCAAAGCTGGTTTTCGAAATTCGGCTTTGATTTTTTTAAAATTTAGTTTTAAATTCGAATTCTTTTTCACTGCGCATACGTATATAAAAAAAAGATAAGTTTGTGTGTGGGCTTTGTTGCGGAAGGACTATATGACACAGGAGCAGGGAATTATGTACGAAAAATCCGTAGATACTGAAGTGTAAAATTCGCAGATGCTTTGTGCAATTACAGATATTTTTAAAAGTTTATTATAAAGTATGTAGTACGTCTTGGTTTGACTTACAAGTAATTATGATACGTTGCTGTGTTTTCGTAGTCAATCTGCTTGCGTCAGGAGTTGTGTGTCGGATGTAACTTCAGAAGTATGCTTAATCACTGTTAGTTTCAGTTAATTATATTTAATTTAGGCTGCCTGTTAAATATTAACTTATTTCTTCTTAAATACAAATACAAAATGACGTAAGAACAATCTAATTTAGTTAATTGTATTAGCCGATTTAATCATAATTTCTTTTTAAGTTCTAAGCTGCTTGTTACGTTCTGTTTTTAATACTTTTTGCAGTATTTAAGCTGACTGAGTTAATGCTTTCGCTAGTTTATTTTTTTATTTCGATTTTAATTACTGTGCATTTTACTGATGACTGTTATCGCTTTTCAAACACTTAATGGCTCACTTCTACCTAATATATACTTACTATCGAAGTCTATTTAATTACTTAAAGTAACTACCTAGCTTGATTTCTCTTTCGTTCTAAATGAAAGATAAGACGGTTAGCCGAAACCAGCTGAACGATTGGAAATTCTCTGCATAGAAGAGCACTGCTGCTGCATTGTTTTGGAGTTATGATGTTATTGTTAGGAATATGCTCTTTTATTTTTGTAAAACGATACACTCAGTGAGTTTGTTTTGGGAAGAGTGTAAGGAGTACGGTCTTAAGCTATCTGGGAAGGCAATTTGAATATCAATTTTATCAAAAAAAAAGTTTCATTTGTGTTCCTCTGGTTGAGTTGGAACCATATCAGATATTAAGCTGATAAGAACAGAGTTGTGTGAAATGTTAATCCCAGCCATCGTAATACCATTTGGGTGAACGTATGACGAGAAATTCGCAATTTAATGCCACCCCGTATCCATCTTTCCGGGTCATTTGACCAAGAACTATGAACTTTGGGAAAGAGAGGAGGAGTGAAAGAGAAAGAGGAAGAAAAGAGGAAGAGAATGAGGTATGAAGGAATATTCTAGGTTAAAAATTACAAGAGATATGAAGGTTTAAAAAAATGTACAACTTAAAAATTTAACAATATACAATAAATACAAGGGGAACCGGCGAAGCGAAGGCTTAGTCCAGTTCCTCGTCAGGAGCTCCATTAAGAAGATTTCCAACACCATCACTGGAAGAAGAGTACTGCTTTTTTCCTGTCAAGTGCTGTATGTAGATGTCGCGACTCCACATGATGGAGTCCGACACACAGAGTTTCCTCATTAGCTTGAGATATGAGTTAGTACAGATCTTTTTTAGGAACCGGTCATTCTCAGGGTCCCATGCTCCAAGAGCACCCACGAGAATAGGCACTATCTCGACAGAGGAATAGCCTTTCGTTTTAAAAAAGGAAAATAGAGGCTGGTACTTGTGGATTTTGTGATTCCTGGCTCGGACGAACGAGTTGTGACGGTTCTCAAATGGTACTGTCACGTCAATTATGTAAAGCTTATTACCAATTGAGACGACCAGGTCCGGCCGGAGCCCGGAATCTCCTACTGCCTGGTTGCAGGAAAGAACTTTCCCTCTAAAGGCCGCCGCTTTCTTCACCCTGTCGAGGATAGCATTATGCCTATTCTGCATGGCTTCAGAGTAAGCCATGCAGTGATTGAGAACATGGGGGAGCGTTTCATCGAAGTCACCACACTTCCGGCATCTGGAGTCGTGAAGAGGGCCCTTCCAGGTCTTTGACGCATTCAAAGGAGTGAGGTTTAATCTTGCTTTGTGGATGAATCGCCAGTCCGCAAATCTAGTGTAGGCTCCATCTGCTATGAAATGCGAACTGGCGGGATGAAGTGCTATGCAATCTATGGCTTTACCCTGAGAGGGAGCCTTGATGAGATCTTCAATGTTTCGAAGACGGTGAGATTGGTGGAAGATTTTCATCAGCTTTGTGAAGAGGTGATGACCACTTCATCAAAGGTCAGTGACGGACAACCATCACTGAACGACCAAGTCACCCCAATTCTTCTGGAAGCGGCACGAGCTTTTGTCCAGATGTTGGACATGGCGTTGGTTGTTTTGCCATAATTTTCTTCCATTGAGCCGCTGAGGAATGAGGAGAAGTCGCCATCCGAGGGATTTCTCTTTATTCTTGGCTTGATCGTTCGTGACAGTTGACCGATCGCCAGGTTCACCACCTCACCGTCTTTCGAAGTTAGCATCTTGAAGGCTGAGTCGACTAGGTAAAAATCTGAGTCGACTGCAGCCGACGGAACACCACAGCCTCCGTGCTTAGTCTCTCCAAAAATGTATGAGTTAGAAGCATTTGAAGGGAGATATAGGGTTTCTTTGATTTCTTTCAGAAGGCACATGTCCACCATATTCCAATCCTTCTTTCCGATCTGAGCAGTCCGCATGGCAAAGCAAAGAGACGGATAGAAAAACGTTTTCAAAGCGTCAAGCTTTTGCCATGGGGCGAGTTTAGAGGTGGAAATAAGGTGGGCCATGCTGATAGCCTCATTGACCGATTGGAATTCGGGCGAGATGTTAAATCCTATTGGCTTTCCGAGGTAGGAATAGTACTCTGCTTCAGAAAGGCATTTCAATGGGCAATCTTGTATGAAAAACTCAGAATCCCGTGCACCAGTCGGGGCAGCTCCAGATAGATGTAGTGAGGCACATTTCGACGGGTTAACTTTGAGCCCAATTTGTTGTAGCAGGGATATTGCGAGGTTAAGTGAATCTTGGGTTTTTTCCAGGTTATTTCCAAGTAAAACTATGTCGTCTGCAAATGCTAGGATATTGTGATTTTCAGATTTATTTTGAATTGATGAAAGGATGTGGTTAATAGCTATATTGAACAGGCACCCACTGAGAGGGCATCCTTGCTTAACGCCACAACTCAGTGGGATGGGATCTGTAAGGCCATTATTGGTGATGATCTTTGTGGAAGAATTATTGTAGATATTTTTAATGAGCAGGATGAAGTCGGAATCGATACCAACACTGGACATAGCTTCAAATATAATGTTATGAGGGATGGAGCCGAAAGCGTTTGCGATGTCTAGCCACACAAGGAAAGCTTCAGTGTGGGATCTTCTTGCTGCTTCAAGGTGTTGCCCAATGACGAAGTTGTGTTCAACAACTCCGTCAAAGGGAGTGAAGCCTTTCTGGCAAGGTGAAAGAACTTCGTAGGTCCCACACCAGTCTTGAAGTTTGTAGGCTAGACATTTGGTAAATAACTTGTATATTGAGTTTGAGAGGGTTATTGGACGCCAGTTTTCTATTGTAGAAAGGTCACCTTTCTTTGGTATTAAAATGCAATTGGAATCCTTCCATGGAGAAGGGATGTTATTGAGTTTGAGGCAGATATTGAAAATTTTGCTGATGATGGTACAATTTGGATCTATTGTCTTCCAGTGTTGGTACGAAATCTTGTCTGGTCCAGGAGCAGAATTCTCGCAGCGTCTCAAGCAAGCAGCTGCAGATTCAGGCGTTATAATATCTATGACTTGAGGGAGTGATGGAGGAGAGCAACTCTGAAATTGGTAGGTATGAGGAGGAGGAGCCCAAATATTGGAGAAATGTGCTTTTATACATTCTTTATTGATCGGGCAGAAAGAGGTGGAAGGATTAACGATGTTTCGAACACACTTCTTTCTGTTCCACCTGTATTGTTTTTGAATTAGCTGTGCATTTTGTGAGTCGGTTCTATTGTTTTTGGAGGTAGTAGCCGAGGGTTTGTTGTTATTATTAGGAGATGGAGAAAGGTGGAAATGATTTTCAATTACAGAGGTGAGGTCCTTTAAGAGGTTTTCAAAGATGAGTTGTGCATTCTCCATATCGTCCACTTCGAATAAAGCGTCTAGAGGCTCAGCAAAGAAGAGAGGATGGAATTGTGTTCGACATCAATTTTCTGGATGTGTTCAATTTCTTCAGGGATTGGTAGATTATTATGGTTGACTTCAGATAGTGGAGGTGCCAGAGGAAGATTTCCAGGCGGACCTTCGGAAAGTTCCTGGATTCTTTTGGACTTCAATTTTTTCTTTAGTTTGGAGGCAGTAGGAATTATTAGATGAGATGAGTTGTTCTTGATTGTTTCTCTATTGTGGGCATCCAAGTGGTTTTTCTTCGCTAGTTGAGTGTTCGCAGAGAAACACTCACAGATATGGCAGACCCAATGATCCCCATCTATTGCAGGAGGAGGGAGGATTAAGTTATCGACGAGACATGAATGTTTAGCAGGGTTCTTTGCTATTGTGGAGTTGCAGATGGAACAATGATATTTGACTTTTGAAGGTTTTTGGTTATGGAATACGTTAAGATGCTTTTTAATAGATGAGTTTGTCGTAAACAAGGACTTCGTGCCAAACGAGGCATTACAGCCTTCAATTGGACACTGAAGTCTGGTTTGTAGAGGAAAGGAATATTGAAGAATTGAATTTTGCATTGAAACAAAAGGAACTATTGGGAGCAAGGAGATCATTGGGTTTGGAGGTTCGTTTGAAACTTGAGCGCCAGGAGGAGTAGGATTTGCAGTATAAATCTGAGTGGCTATTTCAGGAGAGGTAAGAGACGGTTTTTTAATACTGGAACAGTTCTTGGTTTGGTTTATTCTTGTTTTATGATGGACTATTTTAGATGGAGCAGGGATAGCGTAATTCACTTGGGTTATTGTACCAGGAAGAGGAGAATTTGTCTGTTTATCATGATTTTGTTGTAGTATATTTTGAGGATTAGTGATGCCGGAAGGAATTTTACGGAGTCCATGGTTCTTGAAGTAGTGCAAACGTAGTCCAATTTGCTTTATTGCGATAAAAGGGCATAATGTGCATTTACGTGGCGAATTATTTTGAGGGATTTGAGAATTATTTCTATGGTGAACTTCTGCTTGAACAGAGATTTGAGGATGAACTATTGGTGAAGGAGAGGACTTCTTACAGATTGCAGTAGTAGGCATAGAAACGATTTTTGAAGGGCCCGCACCTCGGAGTTCAGGACGGGCAACGATTTTAAGGTTGCTGTAGACTTGGGATTTGATGGAGTTGCTTGCAGGAGGATTTTTCAGAGTGGATTGTGAATATTGATTTGATTTTGGATTTTCAGATGGAGGCAATTTAGTGATAAAATTTCTGGCATGCCTTTTGGTAGTAGAAACGAAGTTATTGGACGGAATGACAATGGAGCTGATGGTTCCAGTAGATGAGGTTGTTGAAATTGCGAGGTTATGTACAAATTTGTAATGGTCTGCTATTGTAGAGTAGGGAGCTGGTCCTTTACAGCAGACCCTACACATTTCTGGAGGGCAGTCGGGGAAAATGCTAGTGACAGTTTTGTGAGGCGAGATTCCATGGACCTCTTTCTTGTGCTGAATGGCTCTGGTTTCCGACACATAGGCTTTCTCACAAAACTGGCAGTGGAATAGACCCTTCTTGACTACCCTACTGTATAGGGCCTTCTTAAAGGGAGATATTGGAGGAGGACCCGTTGGAGGACTGTCCATTTTTTCTAGTAGAAACGACTCGTCTGAAGAGCTATTGTTAGGAGAATTCTGCTTCTTAAAAATTGGGAGTTCAGGGAATTTTTCCCTGAAGGTTACTTCTATGGGTGTAATTTCTTGTGGTTTATTGGAAGAACTTGACTTTTTGGTAGGAATCTTGTTTGGTGGAAAACAGGACCGAAAGCCCTCAAGACATTTAGCTCGTAAGGG
Source organism: Nephila pilipes (assembly GCA_019974015.1). NCBI lineage: Eukaryota > Metazoa > Arthropoda > Arachnida > Araneae > Nephilidae > Nephila > Nephila pilipes. Next base: position 1,044 of record BMAW01018110.1, on the reverse strand, counting down.
GCATGGCTTATGTTGATACAAGTGTTGGAGCAAATCTTCTAGGATTATTGTTTTGGAGCAAATCATGCACAGTCCTTCCTTTGCTGCGGAGAGAAATTTGTTTCTTGAGTTATTCTTATGGCCTGAATTATTGTTTGCAGGAGAAGAGACAGGTTTTGGAGGAGGAGACAGATTATTGTTTAATTCTCCATCTAGAGACTCTTGGGAATTTGTGAGAATTAGATCCAAAATTGATATGTCTTTTTCTTTTTCTTTTTTGAGGCAGGAAGAACTTGACGTTATATTTTTTACAGAGGCGGGATTTAGGATATTGGCTTGAATGATGATAGGAGAAGACAATTGCTCCTGGACCAGGCTATTGTTGGAGTTGAATTTATAAGAAAGATGTGGCTGAGAATTTGGGATGTTGGGTATAGGAGTTGAAGCGTTAATTACTGAATCTTCAGAAGAGGAAGAGGTGTTAAGAAGTAAGTCCTCTTGTAATTCCAGAAGAGAGGAAGTAGCTGGAAGGACGTTACAACTTTTTGCATTTATATGGGTGATTGAATCCAATAATTCTTTGATGCATGCAATAATCTCTTCTGGAGGAGAATTTGAGATGGTAATATCATTATTGGCTGATTTAGCATGAGTTTCTGTTGATTCTGGTAGTGAACTGGAAGTTTCTCTATTTTCAGGAACTGATTTGGTAGTATTTGGTAGATTATTCTTGTTAAGGCTATTAGGTGATGGATTTTCTTCTTGAGGATTTAATGAAATTGATTCTTGTGGAGAGGCTTTTTCCATAGACTCCACTGCATCAGAAAAGAGCTCTGGGAACACCTTCTTGAATTTTGTAAACAAGGAAGTAGGTGCCACGTCTTCTTTTGACTTTGAGCAAGTAGTCGAAGGAGTACTCTTATCTTGGATGAGGGAGTCGATGGCTTCTAAAGCTTTCCTCCTTTTAGTATTTGGCTTGTGGTTCAACACATGCTTTTTTAACCTTTGAAGCGTCGGGAACGAGGAAGGGCAAATCTTACACTGCTTTAGCTGTGCAGCTTTGAA
>BMAW01018104.1:0-50369 GCA_019974015.1 Nephila pilipes | reverse complement strand
AGGCTCTTTCTTGATGGGATTTGGGGGTATATGGCTAGCAAAATGTCGAGCAGTTAGCCTTATGGGATTGAGAGTTGAACTACATTTGCTAGAGTGAACACTGGAATTTCTATCTGAATACTTAGTTCAATAATTTGCAAACGGAAATCTAGAAGCGTTATATTTTGTAATGGGTTATCCTTTTTATAAAGGATATAAGCATTCCACAGTGATTGGTCCATGAATTGTCGGAAAATTTTTATATAATATTTCCCTTGTTGTTTTCTGAGGGTGGGGTAATATGACATTTCTTGGTCACATAAATCAACCCCACCCATCGTGTTGTTGTAATCACAAACAACAATTGGTTTGAGTACAGTTTTCTTTGATTTGCATTTCACCAAACGGGAACTTGCATTATGAACTGTACTCATAAGAAAAACACTCTTTTTATCTTGCCACTTCAGAGCCATAACTTTACCCCTTTGGTAAGCAAGGACGTCACCTTTAGGGATTTTTTCTTTTGCAAAATTTGGAGGAAGGTCTTTTCTCATCTTATTTACAGTTCCATATAAGTCTGTTCTTTCTTTAATTAAAATGTCTGCTAACTGTGGAGACATGTAGTAATTGTCCATGGTTACACAGTAACCTTGGCCCAGGAATCTGTCCATCAGGTGCAGAACAATTTTAGTGGAAACTGGATAATTTGCAAATTTCGGGTTATACACAGTTCCATTACCTGTGTATATGAGAAAGTCTGCAATATATCCAGTTCCCACTTCGCAGACCACAAAAAACTTAAGGCCAAATCTTGCTCTTTTTTTCGCGATGAACATTTTCCAGCTCAGTCTTCCTTTGAAGCGCATCAAACTCTCGTCTATGCTGAGATTTTTATCTGGTATATAAAGATTTCGAAATTTGTTTCGAAGATGCTCCATGATGTCATAAATTTTATTTAATTTTGGCCATGGATGATTATCCTTATCAAACTCTTCGTTATTTGTAAAATGAAGGAACTTCATCAGCAAAATAAATCTATCTTTCTGAATTACTTGTTGAAAAATAGGTGTTTGCAATATGTGACGTTTGGACCAATAATATTCTTGTTTAGGTTTTTTTACAATTCCTTGGAGAAACAAAACGGAAAAGAATAATCTAAGTTCTTTCTCATCCGTATCTGTCCATTTCTTCCACCTTGATCTTTCTTTAGGAACTGCCTTATTCATATACTGCTGAGCGTATCTGTTGGTCTCTTTTACTATTATTTGCAACATAACATCGTCAAAAAAAAGTTCAAAATAATCCAAAACAGTTGCATCATCTGCCATAGTGAAATTTGGTCCGGGATTGCCAATAAAAGGAAATGAAGCAGGAGCTGGTGGAATATTTTCCATATCAATTTTGCACCACTGTCGGGCGTTTTGAATAGAAAATGAATTTTCAGATTCATCACTATCCACTGAGGAATCCGAGAAATTTTCATCAGTTCCGCTATAAATATCATCAATATACTCGGAATCAGAGTCAGAACTACTGTCAGTGTCGGGAATATCGTCAGGAACATAGGTCATATCACTCGCGAAACACTTCCTGCCAGACATCTTTCAGCTCTGAAAAGCGCGCGCAAAATGCTAAAAAAAATTCTTTTTATATTTCGCAGAAACGTGGACAACTAACGCCATCTGTTAGTCGACATCTAAATAAACAATTAAACATTACAGAAAAGCGGAAATGAAACCATGAACGGGGAAAGAGCGGGTTGCACACTTAAATAGACGGCAAAAACACATCCCCGCGGTAATCGCGGGTTGCGCAAATTTTGCTACTTCTACGTTGCCCGTGGAAATCGCGGGATGCGCAGCGAGAGGGTTAAGTGGTGTTGTATAGAAGCCAGATGAATTCCAGTTAGGATTCGAGTCTTCATCTAAACGTTGTTCCGATTTATTAAGTCCGTTGTCGAAAGTTTTTTTGCAATGGAACTCCAAAACTAAACAAATTTCTTAATTTTTTTTTCTTTTTCCATTAATTAATTTGTAATTGAATAAATATTCTTCACTTCTGTTAGTTGCATTTCATCATTTAGCTTAAGAAATGTCTCATAAATTTTCATAATGTGTCGAAAATTAACGTTATTTATTTAACAGCTCAGGAAGTAATTATTACAGTATTACAGTTGTTTCATTTCATTTGAACAATCAGAATTAAAATATTTTCAGTATATATTTCAATACAAGTGCTTCTTTTTTACTACTTAAAAATTAGTAATTACAAACATTTAACTTTGAATTATTTAACTGATTTTATCAAAGAACTGATTTATATCAAACAAGAATGTCTTAGAAATCAGATCAGTTTTTCTTATATGTTTATTATTTTGTCAAGTTCTACTTGTAAAATACCAAATTTAATGAATTGTTCTTTTCTTGTATTTTATCTGAGATCAGCATTGTATGACTGGATTACCTTCAAACCCTTAAAATTAATTTTATTAATAGGAATATATGGGATAGGAATATTAGTGAACTAAATGGGTGTACGTATTTTCATTTTCTTTGGTAATAAAATTGAAAGTGTTGTAACGGTCAAAAATAACAATCTATCAAAACAGAAAACTAAGTTTAGTAAACTTACAGATGGGGTAAACATTGCCTTTTTTATTGTAAAATATGTAGATATATATAATTTTTCATATGATGAAGAAATTTTTTATTAAATATTGCTCATTATAAACTTATCGAAATATGCAATTTTTTTCCTAGATTTAAGAATCTTAACCTTTTTTTCTATTTTATTTGTGCACAAAATTCAGCTAAACTGTCCAAAAAATTCAAGGATACTTAAGTTCTTTGATATTTCATTTGAAATAATTGATTGTGTGATATGACATTTGATATTACATATATCATACTGCAATAAATTGTAATTAATATGCATTTCTAAGAAAAGAAATTCATTTGGTATTTCTTCTTGTTTTAAATCCTAAAATTAACCAAATTCATTTAATTTTTTTTATTGCTTGTGATTTAACGAACCTAATTCCAATGTTGATAAGAATATTAATTCTAAATAGTATTAATTGATAAGAGAAAAGTAATTTCTTAATTTTTTTTGAGTAATTTAAGATTCCGAGTTTTACGATTACCCTGTTCATATAACATTTCATCTTTAATGCCAATACAATATTTTTTAAAGCAATATTGAATTTTTTAAACTTTAAATAAAAAAAATTAATGTTTAACTTTTTGTAAAAGATTCTACAGATTAAGAATACATGAATATGATCTGTCCACTGTTTGAATGGATCTCGTTTTAATTTTTGCAAAAATATTTGGAGGATGTGAATTTGATTTGTATTATTTATTACTGTTTCAACTTAATTATGGAACTTCCAATTACTTTAATATAATAGATATTGAGAACATTCCTTCCTTTTAAGAGAAATATGCACCGTAAATTAAACTATTTAGCTTTTAAATTTAGTTAGTTTTATTCATTGAAATATAAATTGCGCTGAAAGGAAAGGTATATTCTTTTTTATTGAAAATAATTCTGATATCATATAGCTTTCAAACGTTTGCTTTGTTTTACTTTTGGAAGAAAAAAAAATGTTCATGTAATATATTCTATAGAGATGTATAAGTGAAATAAGTAGTTTTCTAATAATTTTTAATATGATAGAATAAAAAAGAAAAAGACAACATAAAAAACTTTCAACATTGAGGTAGTTTCTAAAGATATTAGTTTATTGAAATGATAAATCTTAACATGTAGAAATTTTTTTTAAATGTTCTTAATTAGTTAAAAAAGAATTTTTTAAAATTTTGATACGTTAACAGGAGATTAATTTAGAATCCAGTAACATTTTTTTTTCATTCACATGATAAATTATTCTCTGCGTAATAAAATATTGCTTGATCAAAATTTCATCAGATAAAACACTCCACAGTCGTCTCTTTTGAAAATTCTATCTACAAGGTTTCAAATTGTTTGAAGGATTTCATTATCTGGAACAACAGACTAATTTTTCAATGCTGTTTACTAATGAGATTATTATGATAAACCTATTTTCTTTTAAGTTACTTTTTTTAAAAGCTATAAACAGAAAAAAAAGGAAAATAATACTGCGTTAAGGCACTTTACCGTACAGTTATGTTTACTGCAAAATTACATCTTTAATTATCAGTTTTAATATTTTTTGAAAAAAATTTATGAAAGATTCGATGTTATACACTAAATCAGTTATGAATAAGTTCAATACAATTAAGCAAAATTCAATATAGAATATGATCATTCCGAAGAATACGAGAATAATCTTCAGTAATCCAATAATAACGAAGGAAAAAAATTCGATATAAAAACCAACGTTTTTATATGGTGGCAAAGTTTATTAAAGAAAATTATTGAAATATTAGTTAAAACTGTTAGTTATTTTTAACTTTAAAATTTACTTAAAAAGAGACATTTGTGAACGTATTAAAAAATTCATAATACTCATAAAATCAAAACATGCATTTGAAAGTTTGATTCTATTTAAAAAAAAAATGGGAACCAGAATTCAGAAAAAATTATTGTGATAAGACATGGTGCCAAATATTAGAAACTTTCTTTCTTGCGAATGATTACTGACTAAAAGTCAGCAACCCTTACTATCTCGGAGATAGTATCTCCCCTTTGTGAGTACAAAAGTTTTACGATATTTCATGTGGGGTGGGGAGTGCCCAGTGGGGGAAAGAAGTTTTTTCCTCAATCCTAAAAGCGCAGAGAGGAAAGAATATTTTGACTTATTAAAATTATTGAAATATTAGTTAAAACTTGTCGCAAATGTCTAAACATTGCATTGTTAGGCGAGTACGAACGATTCCCAAAATTTCAAAGCTCTAGCTTGATGAGAAGTTGGTTAAATTAACAATCGAAAATTTGATGACACACACACACATATTATTCACTGCTGTTAGTTACATTTTATCACTTAGCTGAAGAAATGTCTTTTTAATTTTCATAATGTATAGAAAATTAAGAATATTTATTCATTTAATACTTCAGGAAGTAAACATTCATTCATTTAATCTTCTGTGTTTGTAATGCATGTATAATTTCAGTCATGACAATTCTTTTATTTCATTTGAGCATTCGGAATTAAAATATGTGTTCGGAACATATTTTATTACAAGTGTGTGTCATTTAATATTTAAAAATTATTAATACCAAAAAATTAACTTTGAAATGCTTAACTGATCTTTTTAAAGCATTAATTTAGTAAACAAAAATATCTCAATAAGCAGATCAGTCTTTTTATATGTTTATCAATTTGCCAAGATCTGCATGAAAATACTAATTTAAATGAATTCATTTGATTTTTTATTGTATTTTATCTGAGATTAGCATTTATAAGACTTGATTATCTTTAAATCTCAAAAATAATTTTATTAATAGGAATGCATGAGGATATGTATATTAATGAATTAAATAGGTGTACTTTTTTTTGCCATTTCTTTGGTAATAAAATTGAAAATGTTGTAGATATTCTTTGTCAAATAATAATTTATTAAAACAGAAACTAAGTTTTCTTAACTGTTATAGATAGGGGTAAACAGTATTGTATTTTTTAATGTATTATATACTCGTATATATACGCTCACAACATTTTTATGACAAATATAATTTTTTTATTAAATATAGTTCATTACAAACTTTTCGAAATATGTATTCTAGATTGAAGTATCTTAATATATTTCTATTTTATTTGTGCATAAAAGTCAACTAAACTATCCAAAAAATTCACCAATACTTGAGTTCCTTGATATTGCATTTGAAATAATTGATAGGGTGTGATATGACATTTGATTTTATATATATTATACTGCAATAAATTGTTATTAAAACGCATTCTAAAAAAAAGAAAATTTAGTATTTCTGCTTACTTCAATCCTGAAAATAATCAAATTCATTTAGTTATTTTTTTAATCCTTGTGACTTAACGAATCTAATTCTGACGTTGATTGGAACATTAATTTTTGAAGTTTTACCAGGAGAAAAGAGTAATTTCTTAAAAAATCTTCTTTTTCTTTAATAATTTAAGTTACAAGTTATACGATCACCTTGTTAATATTTTTTGCCTTTAGTGCTAATTCAATATCTTTTTAAAACAATATTCAAGTTTTTAAGCTTTAAAATAAAAATAATTAATTCTTTATTACTATTAAAATATTAATATATATATATTAATATTTTAATAGTAATAAAGAATGGAAAACAATACTGAGTTAAGACACTGTACCGTAGAGTTATATTTACTTCAAAATTACATATATAGCTATTATTTTTAATATTTCTTTAAAAAATAGTGTATGAAATATTCAGTGTTATACATTATATCAGTTGTGAGTAAATTCAGTACAATTAAACAAAACTTATTGAGAAATTTGATCATTTCGAAATAAACCAGAACGATCTTCAGGAGGAAAAAAAAAACGAATTACTAAAACTAACTTCCATTTGCTACTACATAAATATATAACTTCATTTTACTTCTTCAAATTGATAAGTATTTTCTTAAAAATATTTTTGAACTCTTCATTTCAATATGATAGAATAAAAAAGAAAAAAAAAAAAAAAAATAAAAAAAAATAAACATTAAAATAGTATCTAGAGATATTAGTTTATTGAAATGATAAATCTTAACACTTAGAAAAAAAAAATTTTTTAAATGTATTTAATTTGTTAAGAATAGAATATTAAAATTTTGATACGTTAACATGAGATAAATTTAGAATCCACTAAAATGTTTTTCATTCATATGATAAATTATTCTCTGCATAATAAAATATTGCTTGATCATATTTCCATCAGATAAAATGCTTCATAGTAGACTCTTTTGAAAATCCCATCTGCCAGGGGTCGAATTCTTATTTGATCATTAAGAATTTCTGCATTTATTATAAGCGATATTTATTTTCAACATCTTCACCTGAAGGATTTCATTATCTGGAGCAACAGACTAATTTTCCAATGCTGTTTACTAATGAGATTATTTTGGTAAACCTATTTTCTCTTATTTATTTTATTTTTTTAAAAAAAAAAAAAGAAAAAAAAAAAAAAGAATGGAAAATAATACTGCGTTAAAGCACTGTACCGTAGAGTTATATTTACTCTCAAACTACATCCTTAATTATTAATTTTAATATTTTTTGAAAAAAATATATGAAAGATCAGATGTAATACATTAAATCAGTTATGAATAAGTTCAGTACAATTAAGCAAAATTCAGTATAGAATTTGATCATTCCGAAGAATACAAGAATAATCTTCAGAAATCCAATAATAACGAAGGAAAAAAAACTCAATTTCAATGTTAAGGGATAAAAATTATTTATTCTAGTACTTACAGTATTGAAAACCACACAATTTTTTTTTTACAATTTTAATTTATTTTTATACGATTCAAATTACTTTAACTAATTTCGATCCCTTATTTACTACACAAAATCAATGTACTTCTTTAAATTGGTGAGTATTTCTTTAAATTTTTTTTTTTTCGGTTCATTTTAAATATCAAACAAAACTTTCAGGTAAGCAGCAAGAAGATAGCTAGAGCACAATTAAGCCGAAAACACTTTTCTGAAAACAGGATCACGCAAGTTCTTACGAACTTCAATTTATTTTTTCTATTGGAATCAAATTACTTTAACCTAATTTCTATTTACTTTTATTACATAATTAATTTACTTCTTCAAATAGGTAAGCATTTTCTTAAAAATATTTTTCAATGGTTCATTTTAATAGCAAGAAGATGGCTGGAGCGCAGTTTAGACGACAACGCTTTTCAGAAAACAAGACCGTTTGAAAAATGGTAAACATCCAGAAAATTCGATATAAAAACCAACGTTTTTATATGGTGGCAAAGTTTATTAAAGAAAATTATTGAAATATTAGTTAAAACTGTTGGTTATTTTTAACTTTAAAATTTACTAAAAAAGAGGTATTTGTGAGCGTATTAAAAAATTCATAATACTCATAAAATCAAAACATGCATTTGAAAATTTGTAAGTCATTCTATTAAAAAAAAATGGGAACCAGAATTCAGAAAAAATTATTGTGATAAGACATGGAGCCAAATATTGGAAACTTTCTTTCTTGCGAATGATTACTGTCTAAAAGTCAGCAACCCTTACTATCTCGGAGATAGTATCTTCCTTTTGTGAGTACAATAGTTTTACGAGGCCTCATGTGGTGTGGGGAGTGCCCGGTGTCCTAGAGGGGGAAAGAAATTTTTTCCTCAATCCTAAAAGCGCCGAGAGAAAAGAATATTTTGACTTATTAAAATTATTGAAATATTAGTTAAAACTTCTCGCAAACGTCTAAATATTGCATTGTTAGGCCAGTACGAATGATTCCCAAAATTTCAAAGCTCTAGCTTGATGGGAAGTTGGTTAAATTAACGATCGAAAATTTGATGACACACACACACACCAAGTGAAATTCAGAAAAACGTTGTAAAAACAGTGTATTACTACGCAGAGAGTTTTTCCCTCCCCTCGGCAAGAGGATCATCTTGCGCACGGTTGCTACAAACTGGTTTCTCCTAAGGACAACGCCTTGGCGATCAGCCTTTAACTAGAACTTGGTACCTCCCGTCACAAAATATCTGTAATACAGCTGTACACAACCGAATTAAATATTTTTAAATTAAAATCAGAATTGACCTATTTCTTAATACCATTTTAAATTTTCTTCAAACGGTACAGCACATAAAACCTCGTGTTATTATGGATTACAAGTACATGTATATACACCAAATTAGATTAAAGGGTCGCAGGTGGGGTCTATTTTTTCATGAGGGCCTCAAGAAGTCTTAAGACGTCCCTGCTAGTGCCCATGACCCCTTGGCAACGAAAACAGAGTGAAAATCTCTTTGCTCTCTCAATTAAACAGAATTATTCTATAATGTGAATATTGTGTTTTATGGAGTATTTGAAAAAAAAAAAAAAAGATTTTTTAAAAAAAATTGGTTGACAAGAAAGTTCCTAGGGAATGCCTGGGAAACGTCAATCATTTATACAAAGACGGTAAAGCCCAGAAAGAAAAAGATCATAATGGTACTTCGCGTAAACACGGACGGGTGACGCGCCCCCGGAATACCGTAGCGATCCTTCTATATTTTCCACCCTCCTTGTCAACCACTTTTTATCTTTTTCACAAGTACAGACCACAGTTACATCTTTTTTGGAGCAGTCTGGCTCTTGCGCCAATAAACTTATCTATCACATCACACTACGGTTCTTCGGGGTTACGATTCCCGTACTTACTGAAGGTAAGCCTCGGTTTTATATAATCGAGAAATTATTCGTTTATTAAATGTACATTCTATAAAGGACACAGAACAAGATCAATATAAAAAATAAGAAACGATATGAAATATTTTTCAGCAAATAAGAGTTTTTTTTGTGTATTAAATAAATCAGTCATTTTCATTACAATAAAAACTGTTAATCTACAAAAGCTGCCAACAAAAATAACCATAAGTATTTGATTTGATAGAAAATGCTGATATCAGAGGAGATTATTTTAAATGACCAATGGATATAATTATTAATTTTTCATTACTTTTGTCATGAAAATTTTAGATTTTTTATTCTCCAAAAATGAATTCTGACGCTTTGAAGCTGAGGAATAGTATTTTAAAGATGTTCTGATCGGATAATCTTTGATTTTAAAATAAGTTATATATATATATGAATACTTGCATTATAAATCTGAGGAAACACTGATTTCTCAAAAATATGAGAATGTATTAACTTAATATTAAGATGTTTTTTTTAATTTTTGTATGATTTTTATGTTTTGAGGTAAAAAAATGTACCTAAGGCAAAGTTTATTTTGTTATAAATGTACTACAATAGGCAACAATTAATTGAAGGACAGTTTTCGTAATATTTTAGTTAAAAAATGCATTTAATAAATTTCAATACACCTGCAAAGTTTTTAAATTAATAATTAATCAGTTATTTAAAATAATAAATTAATATTTAAATTTTAATAGTTAAAACTGTTGATTACCAAAAATTTCTTTATAAGAGCACTTTTTTTATTCAATTTTGCCTTCCTGGCACTCTAAATACCAGAAAAATCAATATATAAATTTTTATAGAAAAATAGATTTTGCAATAATTTTTTTTCAACAAAAATGTGAGAAAATAATACTGTTTAAGAAATTAGTATCGAATAAAGGGAAATAAATTTACAAAGCTACTAAATTGTTCATTTTATATCTTTCAGGATTTGATAGAAATGTTAAATAGTAAATTTATAATGTTTATACTTTAGTTCTTTTTCACAGCTGTTGAACTGGAAAATGAAATTTGATTAAAATGCTTTTTTTCTTCTTCACATAGCTTATAAAACGAAATATATTCATACAATATTATTCAAAAAATAATTATAATATAATTTCTTGAAAATAAGCATTTTAATTTGTGTTCACAGGAAATATTAATACAATAATTTCTCTGTTAAACAAAACTTTATTATTCTTGTAATATATTTCATCACAAGGGGAAAAATGTTGTTTCAATAGCTCTATTCATTTGAACATTTTTTTTTTTAAAAAAAATAGACAACTCTATAAGAAATTAAATATAAATATTATATAATCATAACATAATGATTAAATTAGTTCTATACATAAAAGAGTGTGCTTATTAAATAAAATTATAACAATAAAACAATTTATTCAGCAATTCTATTGCAATGAAAAAGAAGATCAATATGTTTATAAGACAACATATAACTAACATATTAATTGACAACAAATTCTGTAATGAAAACTTCAAATACTTATGTATTCTTCATCAAAGTTAAAAATAAAATTTGAATCAATCTTTATCAGATAACACACACACACTATAAATTTCACATAACTGTTCTTTAAATTTTTCAGACAAGAGTTTTTGATATCTCCCAATATAAATATTGCAATTTAGAATTTTTTTACATTTTAGAGTGTCTGAAATAGTATATACAGCAAAACGTAAGCAATCGGCCATTAACGTTTCATAGAATTGTTCAACAGATATTGAATTCTTTATTAAAAATGGGGAAGAAGCCTTTAGAAAAGCATTGAATATTTCCAAGCTCCATATTTCCCCTTCAAGGACACAAGCTTCCATGGCACCAATAGCAACATCATGCAAAATATGTCCATAATAAGCATCACCAAAATCAATAAGACCAACTACATTTCCCATTTCATCTCTTAAAATATTTTCATAGAAGCAATCAGCATGCAATATACCTTTAGGACTACCATTCAAAATGTTTTCATGAATTTTAGTCCTTTCTTTCATAATATTCCATATTTCAAGATTTTTTAATTCTGGAATCCTTTTTTCTATTTCGTTTGCTATCTGAACAATATATTCAAAACTATTTATAAAAGGTTCACCATTTATAATTTCTTCGGAGTAATCAGCAGAAATCTGAAGTACTTTACACAGAAATAATCCAATATTTCTTGCAAGATAAACTGACAGCTCTGATCTACATATTGGAATGCCAAATAAATAAAAATAAGCAAAAATTATTTGATTTTCTGTTTCAAAATAAAACTTATTTCCAAATTTTAATGGAACAGGAACATTAATTCCTTTGTTTGAAAAGAAATTGAGTGACTGAATCTCAAACATTACATGTCCCGTTTCCAATTTCTGAGATATGAACTTTGGATACACACGAATAAACAGTTTTCCTTTATTTGTATCTAGTATAATATTTATAGCAGTGTGGCTTTGAATATAATTTGGCTCTGAAGTAGCCTCCACGCCTAAAATGTCATTTAGCTTTTGTATTATCTCCTCAAACTGCATTTTTAAAAGTTTATTAAAACTTGCTGAATAGTTCTCCTTTGCTCTTAAAATCTGGATTAACAAGGAAACAAAATATACGAATTTTTGATACACACAATAAAAGAATTACAATAAAAACATAGTTAAATTAATTTTACAAATCACACAATTAAACATTTGATGCTTTGTTCCTAGAATTATAATGTCACAATGGACATTTAAAAATTAAACAGAACCACCCTTTCGATTCAATAAAGTTATTACAGATGTCCGATACAGTTATGATCAAAACAAGTTACAGATTAAAACGAAAATACATATTTAAATATTTTTGTTATCAGTTTTTAATTTTTTTTAAATATACCTGCAACACGTATTTAAATTCATGATTCAAAATAGTGCTAATTTTTTTTTGAATAATCCAACACCCGTAGAATAAATATCCAGATGTTCGATGCGACTAGGTTCATATCCAGAGAAGTAAATAAAAAATTCGGCATTGTATTCAAAAGAGTCGCTGATATATTAGCGACAGAAATGTTTGGCTATGTAACGCTGCAAACTAGCACCCCTTCGTTGCTTTCCGCTCTCCTCCATGCGAGTATTCGCCCTCTCTTTAACGAGTTCCTGTTTGGAAATTTGGAATTGTTTACACATACGTCTGCGCGCAGGAGAATCATAAGAGAGTAGGGATTTTTCAATAAGGGAAAAAGGGATTTGGACATGAATCTGAGCGCAATATTGAAACGGATAGGAAGAATCCGAGATCGCACCGTACAATTGGGCAGCAATAATGCTAATGTTGGAATATCAAAGGAAAGGAATGACATTTCTTGATGCAACAAGACTTCCATCAGTTTTTAAAGAAGTTTAAGGAAATCAAAATTGTCTAATTACTTGCTTTTTGAATTATTTAGTTTTTAAATTGTATCGTTAGTTTATGAAATTTGTAATAGTTTTCATTTTTATTAATTAAAAAACATTTTTTTAACCTTTCCTAAAGTTGGATTGCAGTTTAATTTTTTGGAATGATTGTTTTAATTAACGTACGAAATTGGAGAGGGAAAGAAAAAAAAAGAGATGCATATAAATTCATTATAAAAAAAAAAAGAGATGCATGTAAATTCATTATAAAAAAAATAAATAAAATAAAGAGTATGTATTATAATTTCATTGTTTTTATAAGGGAAAACGGTTTTAAAATAATTAATTAAAAAGCACTTCATGAAAGTTATAGCTATAAGTTATTTACTTCTTAAAAAATAAATTTCACATTTATAATACAAAAATTTCATATCCTTCCCCTTTTTTTTACATTGCAGTCAGGTTGCATATGAAATTTAACTTTCCTGCATTTATAATTTTTTTATAAAGGAAACATGCTTTATGCAAGTACTTCTATATGTTGTGCACTAATGATTGTAATATAAATCCAAAACTGTCAACAATTCATTCTAGTTAGTGCAAAAAAAAAGTTAGAAATATTCATCTTATTAAAAAATATGAGAGATAAATACTGCTGGAGAGTAGGTACTGTAAAATAATATATATATATTTCAGCAGAAAATTTACTTTTCATACATAAATTTTTTCAATGAGTGAGAAATTAATATAAATTGAACATTTTACATGTTCTTTATTTTTCTGAGAAATTTTGTAATTATATAAAATTAGTTTTTTTTTAAAATATTTGTGTTTCCCAATAAAAAATTATTTTTTTAAGCGTTTCTTTTAAATTTTATGTGGCAAATTATTAATTTTCAAATGAATAAACAAATTAAAGGCAACCAATTTACAAGACATTTTCTTTTTCTTAATTGCTGTGAAAAGTAATTGGTGAGAACCTAAAAAACCTATTCAGTTTTAAAATAAAATTTGTAGTTTCTTTTTCAATACTAATCCAAGATATTTTTTTGAAGATGCAACAAATATTTCTCCATGATGAATATTTAATGTGAATAGTGTATACCAATATTAACATGTTAGCTAATTACAACTATTTAAGAAAAGGATAGAAAGAATATTCATAATGTTGGTTTGAATCCTACAGTGTAATTGGCTTTACATTAAAATGAGATATTTTAAAGAAATCAAATTATCAGTGCTTGCTTGGAAAATCTAGCAACTTGAGATTTCAGTATCTGAAAATACAATGCAACTTTTGATTGTAAAAAAAATAAATAAATAAAACTGAATAATTTGTAATTAATATTTTGTATAACTTCCCCACAGCCATTTTTATAAATCAAGCCTTGGACAAGGGTAAATATAATCTATACTTTTTATTTTTTAATTACTTATTTCACATTCAATTTTGTATTTATTTTCAAAGTTATGGTAACTTGAAAGGCTTTCATGAATAGTTCATTAAAATGTATTATATATATATATATATATATATATAAATGTTTGTTCCAATCTATTGACTACAGTTAATTGTGTAATGTAACTGTATAATTAAAAATCCCATGTACAAAAGAAATTTTTTTTTTATTTCAAACAAAACTTGAATATATGTACACACATAGAATTAACAATTTCTCATCCACAATATCAGCACAATTATATGAATACAATGTACTACAAAAATTCACTAACAAACATTCTCTAAAAGACTAAAATTATAAATCATCTAGCCTTATAGGAAATACCAGCTAGTATTTGAATTAAACAAAATCTTTATAATAAAAGTAACCAACACCAAATAAAAATGAATTCTAAGAGTATCATGAAAAAATATCAAGTATGTACATAATCTATGTTTAGACTTTGAAATTTCCAAAAGACTAGCATAATGATAAATTTTTTCATATATATATATAATTTACATTCAAGTCCAGATATTAAAAAACATTACATTCAAAATAATAGTTATCTTACAAAAAAGTACAATTTCGCATTTATATATTTATTTAACTATCATTTCAACTTTCTGAACATGGTATGAAGTTGGCACGTTATTTTTATTGTTGATTTTGTAAATATACCTAAGCATATGAAAAATTGTGCTACAAACTTTTTTAACATGTAAAAAATAAATACATTTTCACATTTGACAGTTCTTTGGTAAATACTGACATATATACACAAGTATTATTTATCTGTGAATATAAATGTGTCATCTTTCAGCATTCTACATTCTCTTCATTTATATATTTTCTATAAAAAATTTTAAAAGTGTATTGCAATTAATGAACCCAAGATATCATATTCAAAAATTCTGGTATAACAGAAATGAGTTCACTCAGGAATCAAATGTTTCACATGTTTAACTGAAAGCATCAAGGTCAATACGATTCATGGCACTATAAAAAAAAGGTATAGTTCGTTAAAATTAAAGAAGGGATTTAGACAGTCTTTCACACATGAGAGAATTAATGACCCTTTATAAAGATTGAAATGAATGCAAGGTCAAAATGTAAATTAAAGGAAATTAACTAATGTATTTCTGAGAAAAATATACATTGAGATAAGTTAGTTGATTCTATTTTTTATTACTCTAAAAAACTGGAAATTATAAGTAATTTTCTCCATCAAGATGCTGCTATAAATGATGATGAAATATTTCAGATGTAGAAAAAAATTATAGTTGCACACTAAAAATAAAGAAAACATTAAATAACTTCCAAAAGCAATGCATGTCAAATGTTATAAAAAGAAAACATTGTGTAAATTGGGTTTGAAACTTATACCAACAAGTTTCTTCAGAATTATTTTTATTTACAATTGTTTTCATTCGACTCGATTCCTGTTTTTATGTATTTCAGAAGTATAGATAGCTACATTAACTTAAATCTTTGAGAGATTACTTACCTTACTCCTAATTTCACTATAGAAATATGTTTACAATTTGGTAGACCTCTTATAACTCAACATGTTCATATAATTTAAGTCAAAAATTACTAAACACAGACTTGTAGCTAATTATGATTATGTAGTTTGAGACAAATAAAAAGAACTCGAAAATACAATAGAAATTTTTTTATTCAAAGATTTTTTTGTTCCTGATAGAACCATATGAAGAATATTAAAAATATTTGAATTACAATTGTATTTAAGTTAGAAAAAGACACAAACAAGTTTAAATTAAATATTCTTTGCCATAAAATAGAGCAATATACATCAAAACATGTACTTAAATTATTTTACAAAAACTGAAATTTTTTATGAATTATTTAAGACTGCTTTTAGCTATACCATCAGAAATGTCTAATGATATTTAAGCTTCTCTACCGCATCAAGGTAGCAGCCACAGAGAAGTGAATATAGTTGAACCTTTACAAATGGATATCCTCGGGATGGGAACAAAATCAACTATTGCTAAAATAAAATGAAACTTGTATTCATAAACCATTTGCAATATTTAGAATACATTGAACAAGGTTGAACTATGTTTTGAAAATTTTAATAGGCAAGTGATTGGAAACTTGAGTTTATTTGTTAATTCAAGTAAGAAATATTTACTTTTTGTTTCATTCCTTGACGAAAACTTCAGACTTTAAATTTATGTATATAACCAGCTTATTCTTTAACACCTTGCCAGTGTCGCCCGAATTCAGTTCGGGCAACTACTATGTGCAGTATTTGTGATGCCCCAACTGAATTCGGGCAGGAGAAAAATTAACGTTTCTATTGAGTTCGTTTCTACTTTAGGAAACTTAATTCACTATTTTCTTAATAGATATTATTAGTGGTCCTAGTTTTTCACCAATTACGACTTCAGTCGAGGGAGGAAAAATGTGGGTGCTGTCAGATAAACAAAGACACACTTGGATTGACAAACAAAGGCAGAGTTTCGCTTTCTCGTTTAGTTTTTTTTTTTCCGTGAGTTTTTTTGCGAATAATTGTTTTTTTTCACAATGTCCAATTCAGACACCGATGTGGAGTACAGTTTAGGTATTTTTAATTAACTTTTAATGAATAGGTATATTTAAATTTTTATTTTTGTAAAAAAAAAAACCATTTTCTAACTTTTTATAATAACATAAAGAACAAAATTAAACAGTCAAATTTTTTTTTCCATTTTTCTGAAATATATGTTACAGATAAGGGATTAAACAGTTATCCATTCACAAAAGGCCAACTGTACTATTTTATTTATTTAAATTAGCAATTACAAATGCCTTCTTGATTTTCTGGAATTTTTTAAAGCATAAGGATCAAAAACAACCTACGATGAAAAAGAACATATATATATTGCATATTAGCCAAAAATATAAATTAAAGAGTTTTCAGATGCCTTCTAGTGGATCAGGAACTTTACGTAAATATTATCTATAACTACCTATAATTAAAAGGAACATTACATATATTGCACATGTAGCATAATATATATTGCACAATAACTACCTATAATATAAAAAGGAACATTACATGTATTGCACTTGTAAACATAACATATATTGCACTACACATATAATAAAAAGGAACATTATATATATTGCACATGCTAAAAATTTAATGCATAAGAATTATTAGATGGCTTCTATGATAGATAATCGGGAATTCAATATTGCACTATGATCTATAACCCACAATAAAAAAGAAAAACTTTGCATATATGCAGGAAAACCTAAAAACAAATTAACATTTAAACCAAACTCTTCCATTATTTACAATAACACTTTTTACACATGTCTTGTTTTTGCTGGCAAAACCAGACTCGATGATATGCTTTGGCACTCTTCTTGTGTTGGATTCCTAAATGTAGTTGAGGCTTTCTGGAAAGTCTTCTTTTTTGTTGAAACATATCTTTGAGTCTTTATCTTTTTATTTGGAGGCTCCTTATTCAAATTTTTCAGTACAGCTTCTTGATTTGCTTGAGGGAGAAAATGTGATGAATCCGAAGCCTTTTGTAGAAAACTTAAAACGTTATCATAAAGTTCTGGTGATATTGTTGTTTGCCAACTCCATGCATTTCTTTCGAAATTCTACCTCAGAAGTTTTCTTTATTGTAGCTGTGGCCCTCAAATTATCCACAAGTACTGCTTTTTCCAAAATTTTTCTATCTTCACAAATAACCATTTCTTCTTCATCTACTATAGGGGAATGTACAGAAAGTCCTTCGTCTCCTGGAACAGCACTCTTAATTTCATTTAAATTTCTGCTACAAATATAATGGATATGTTTGCACATATTCCACTGAACTGCATTATCAATGCATGTACAAGTAAAATTGTTGCTTGCATTCTTTGCAAATTAAGGTACATCCTTCGGAGCATGCAACATTTTTTTTCACAATATAAATTTCATTACCTTTTGTAGATGTAACAAACCACTTTTCTTTCTTCTTTCAAATGCATAAACTAGTTAATTCTTGGCCAACTTTATGCCTTTTCCTCAGCTGAGCTATTTTTGACAATATTTTGCCTTTCTCCAGACAGATGAGTCGATCAAAAACTCTACCTCTAACAAATTTCATTAAATAAAATAATGCTCTATCAAGTCACTTCCTATAACAATAAGCCCATACTTCAGTTTGTTTACTGTACATCTGTTTGAAATATTTCCTGAATTCTCTCAATTCATCCTTTTCGCTGAAAATCTTCAAAGCTTCTTTTAACATCATATTGTAAGCTGCTTCATCTGTTTCGATCAATAAACATCGGACAATCTTGAATGCTTCAACATGGATTTCTGGCTTCTTAATCTTGAAATATTTCTCCTCCAACTTCTGTCCAGATGCTATGTGTACAACAGTCTTTTTTCAGGAACACCAAAAGCTGTCCATGTAATAGAAAAAGATTCCGTGTTGTCCGTCATCAAAACTTTTGGCGAAATGCTAACATATTCCTTTATTGCCACAAATGCAAGAGACAATGCTTTCGAATCTTGCCAATTGCTTAAAATAAATGCCACAGGAAACCCCTCTCTCTTGTCATCTAAAACTGTTGCCAAATCAAATCCATATGCATTCATTCCATATGTGATTTCCAAGCATATGCTGTCATTTCCATAAAAGTTTATCATGTCTCTTTGTGAACTGTTCATTATTACAAGCAGAAAACCTTTAGCTTTCAAACCAGGGTACAAATCTTCATTATAAATGTTTTGATCCTTAAACAGAATTACTGGAGAATCTTCTCTGCCTTGTAAACTATGGACCCACTTGCCTACACTTATGACATCATTAGTATCCATAATACCTTCAGAGCTTATGTTGTACTCAGCTTTTAAATTTAACAGATCTTTCCAAACTACCAAATGGATCCTTCCTAATATATCAATAAATGTATCTAAGATCTCATCCCAGATGGTTTCAATTGGAATTTTCTTCTTTAGTTTTCTTGCTTATTCACCTTCTTCTTCTCTTGTTATTTGCATTCGTCCCAAATCTTTTCCATGTCCTAAATGAGTTTTTGTAAATTCCACATATACTTGGTTTTCGACGTCTTTACATGCTTTCATCTTTGATGGGCAGTTTCCATTAATCTTGTTACTGCCAGCCATTTTAATAGTTTTTTTTATCACCCTTCGCATTATAAAAACCATTGCGATGACAATAAAAATTCGTTGTTTTTCTTTTCATGTTGTTAGACTTACTTCCAGTATTCTTTATGTACAAGGGAGTTGTTTGTTTTCAACATCTTCTTTCCATATCTTGAAAGCTTCATGAGTGTCGAATTTCTTAGTTTCCTTTACTATAGCAATATTATGTGCCGGTTCAATATGGTCCAACAAAGGCTTCATGGAAACTAATTCTTCATTGCATACATTACATTTTATCTGTCTACATGTACTTACCTTATTTTCTACATCGTGCGTTAGTCTTGCATGTAGTTGTAAGTTTGAAGCTGTGGAAAAGGACTTACCGCACAAGAAACAAGTATTATCCATGGTTAAATTATGCAATACAGAGTAACTGATAACAGACAAAATACAAACACTAAATAATGTATATATTGAAAATAAGTTTTAATAATACCAAATACTCATGGAAGTAACAGAACTTCCTTTTCCACAATATTCAGCAATTACCTATCGAATTAAATATATTTTAAATTGATTAACGAGGTCAATGATTAGAAATATTAAAACGTAGAAATTTATTAATTTTCACAACATATACAACAAAAATTCAGAAAGGAAGAATATTATTTTGTAAAACACTCCCGAGTATTTTTTCTTAACATTTTACGGTTTTTTATTCTACAAACTAGTAATTACCTTGTCAGGAATGGAACTCTATGATTTAAGAATAATAATGGGAACATCAGAAATAAAAATTACATGATTTTAAACTCATTCAATGTTAGAAGTATCGTATATCAAAAATCTAACTTAACCGGAAATTTAAGAGAAAATGAGTTATTCTACTTTTTAAAAAATGATAGAGGAAAATTTTGTGAAAAGTTATATCATAGTATTATTACAATACTTATGTAAAACAATTATCCAGTAATGAAGGTGAGTTAGTGACTGTCGATTTTAATGGCGCAAGAGCCAAAGCAGGCTATGCTGCGCCATCCAGTAATGAAGGAGAAATTACTTACCGCTTGCTGAAAAAAAATGTAATGATACTTATAAACCGGCAGGAAAACGTAACGAGACTGAATACCGCATATTATATTTTTTCTCCTTTTACTCTCAGAGAATTTTTCCCTGTCCTTCGCGATGTAAGCGCATCCTGGTGATTTCGTGTTTTTTTTTTAACATGATTATTCTCCTCTCTCCAGACTCAAGTTTTCGCCTTACGCCCTCACATACTGAAGGGCTAGACACATGTACGACTACCACATTAGAACGTTAATTGCTCAGTTTGGCAATCTTGGCACGTTTCGAAAAAAAACTTCAAACCCTCTAAGTAAAGGTTCCAAGGTGTGTAAAGTTACGGAGTACCTCTCCCTAGGGTGGGAGATACCTCCACATCAGAGCTATTGAGTATGAGAAAATTAAGGAAGTTCCATAATAATTGTAAAAAGAGAGACTACGATCAAGATTATATGCCCACCAACCGGGCATATAGCGCAAAGCCGGTTCTCGATGGGGTAAATTGCGACACTGCTGGCTGCGCCCTTTAGGGGCGGAATGTTTTGGGGAGGCCTTCTCAGGAATTTAGCTTTACGCCAAAGTGAGTTATCTTCGAGATTGAGTGCAGAAATATCCTCATCCCATTGCTTTTTGGAATGAATTTTGATCTCCCTTGCTATCTCATGCTGGAGAGTGCGGCATTGAGTTTGGTAATCGGGGTCTCTAGTTCTTTGCCAGAGTCTCCGCACTCGATTTCGCTGCTCAATTTTTTCTTTGATTTCAGTGGGGAGGGTGCGGGGAGGATTTTCAAATTTTGGTTTTGAGGCTGCAGCGAAAGCCTCTGTTAAATTTTGTATGAGTTTGCTAATAGCATTCTCAATGTCTTCATTGCTGGTAATTTTGACAGTAGGAATACTTTTATTCCTCAGTACAAATTTAAAATTATCCCAGTTAGTGGATAATTGCTCTCGGCTTTTAATAAGAGCAGAGTCAATTTTGAAATTTTGAACGATCGGAAGATGATCCGAGCTCAATTCATTTAGAGTTCGGATATTAAATAAAAAGGGGATGTTTTTGAGAATTGCTAGATCGATGATTGATCTTTCCGATCTATTGGTGGGAGCGCGAGTGATAGACTGCGAAGCAGCTATTCTCACGTTTCGCATACTGTTGAGGGTGCTAAGCAATAAACGGCCAAACGCGTCCGATCTAGCATTGTTCCACGCAACATGTTTTGCGTTTAGGTCCCCAGCAATGATGACGTTGTTCCCAATATTTAATAGTTTTTTTCAAATCCTCCACCGGAAACCTAATATAGTGCCTTTTGCGACGGGCGTATGCCGCACCCCCTCCCCGGGGGGGGGGGCGTTTTTAATTTTGATTTCGATGGCAGTAGCGTCCATATTCTCAAGTTTTGGTTGAGGGACTCTGCTTTGAACAAGATTGTTCTTACAATAGGTAGCAGTGCCTCCATAGATTCGGAGAGTAGAGATATCTATTCTATCGTCTTTGTATAGACGATAGTTGGCGATCTGGGGTTCGATGCCTGGTTGAAGCAAAGTTTCTTGAACCAAGAAAACATCAAAGTTTTACTCGTGAACAAAATCACGAACCTCTCGAATTTTTGGGCGCAGTGAATTTGCGTTCCAAAATCCAATTTTAAGGTCTTGCACATTCGGGCTATTGAATGCTAATTTTAAAAAGTTTAAAGAAGCCCACAATAGGCTTCAAAGATAATGTATGAACGATCGATATCCGTGGATGCAACACGCAGGGCAGGAAGAGAGTTCCTAAATGCCATGACAAGTGCGTCTTTATTGACGCTCGTGTCAGCGATCATCTCAAACAGATCTTTAAGCATACCGGCGTTGAAACGAGCATCTCCGGTAGGCCTAGGAGGAGGTGGGAGGGTGGAGCGTGGACGCTCCGTGGTTTTCCCCTGCAGTGCTGCTGCGTACTGCAGGGTTGGTTCGACCTTGCGATACCCAGAGATGTCAGGGCGGGGAGGTGGTGGTGGCTGCTTTCTGATTGGCTGCTTGGCGCTGCCGGTAAATTTAGGAGTTTGCTTTGGTTTGGTTTCCTTTTTCGAGGATTTTTGATTATTTGCTGGTTGTCTAGGGCCCCTGCGCCAGTTCGCAGCGTGTTCACCTGAGCAGTTAGCACATTTGAGGGGGTCCTCAAAGGTTTTATTACAGTCTTTAGTTGGGTGAGGGCCGGCACATTTAACACATCTGACTGGAAGGTGACACACCTCCGATGAGTGAAACCAGCCTTGGCAGCACCAGCATTGTTTGAACTTTTTTCCTTTGTAGTGCTCGATGTGCACTCTCGTGCAGAAGAGCTCGTTGAAAGAGAATATTTTTTCTGCGTTCGGTGTGTTGACCAATTGCAGATAGAAGAGGGGCATTGGCGCTTTAGAGCGGAATTTAGTTAGTTGGGTGATCTTGTGTATAGAAAACCTTTCTTCTTCAAAAGCAGCTTTTATTTCGGCCACGTCGGTATTTGACGGTAGGC
The DNA here is from genome assembly GCA_019974015.1 of Nephila pilipes. Classification (NCBI taxonomy): domain Eukaryota; kingdom Metazoa; phylum Arthropoda; class Arachnida; order Araneae; family Nephilidae; genus Nephila; species Nephila pilipes. The sequence continues at coordinate 27,567 of BMAW01018104.1, read as the reverse complement.
CACGGACGACTACCTTAACCTTTAGAGGACGGGCGGTAGCGTTCGCGACCAAAAGGAACAGTATCCTAAAGGACGGGGTTGGTCGTGAAATCGACCAAGGAGTTCCTTCCCCTAGTAACAGCTTTCGGAACGCTGTAGAGCTCGTAAAGGCCAATCACTTTACCACCCCTCTTTGTATTCGGAGGTTTTAGTGATAGACCGACTTCGTACACGCTTATCGAATAATCCCTTTTTTTTCTCCCTTTTTGTGATTTTGAATTGCAATATTTTACTTTAACTTGAAGTATTTTGTAACAGAAATAATTTCGAACATTGTTTTTAATATATCACAGACTAATAACTTCACTTTACTTGAAATAAAATGATTTATTTTTCTCAATTTCATAATTTCTTATTATTTTGAGCAAATTTCTTACAAGTATAAAATTTTTTACATAATCTATGAAAATATTATTAATAGTACAAAATGTGAGAATTGATATGCTCAATTTTTCATATAAAATTTATATTATACCTAAAATATACCTAAAATAATTATATTATACCTAAAATAAGATTTTTTAATAAATAATTAAAATAAATAGTTAATGGATTATTTTATATCGTACATATCTCATTATTTGGAAATAAATTTTTATCTCCTGATTTATATTTAATCTTTTTATATTGTTGTTTGAGTTAGTAGTTTTAGAAGAAATGCATGTTGTATAAAAATGTTATCGTGAAAAATTTTATGAATTTAAGGGATAGTTTTAACATAAAGCAATTTCTTTTACTTTGATTGCATAAATTAGGATAATTTCATATTTTCATGATGCAAAAGAAAAGAGATATTATCAGCACAGATGAAAACCATACATAAAAGTTGTTCAGCTTATTATTTCTATTATCAATTACTGTAAAATTACTTAAAAATTTATTTGTAATCTATTATGCAATTTACGGATAATTTACACATAAGTAAGTATCCACAATTTGTTTTAACATTACAGAAACTTACTGAAATTATTAACTGATATTAGAATTATAGAATGACAATTTTAGTGATTTCATATAAACATATTATGTTCCATTACATTGCGCAAATTTATGAGTTTTAATTATTACATTGACTATTGGTGTCTTTTTACAAAACTGAGTTGAGCAATTTTGTAAAATTATAAGAAAATAATTTTTCACTATATATGGATACACATAAAATATGCATTCCTTAAAGAAAGAAAAAACTTCATCTTTAAGTAAATAATTAATTAAAATTTTTATTAGTTTCAAGATATTATAATGTTTTAAAATTTTCACCACAGTGAATTTTAATATTTTTAAGTTATCTTTTTCTTAATTTCTTAGAATCATTTTTCACAATTCTATGTATGGATTTGGTTCTAATACTATCATTTACATTTTTGCAATTATTTTTTTTCTATCAGTTGCTACGAAAAACAGTAAAAAGCATTGTTACATCTAATTTTGAAGGTTGTTTTTAAAAAAGAACTATTTATCAAAATCCTTATTGCATGCGTAGAATAAATTCAATATCTTATATTTTCTTATAAAAAAGACTAGGAATTGTAAATGCATGGTGTCGTGAAAAAAATAAAAAGAATTAAAAAGTTTTAAAGGTCAATGAAATAAAATGGCGCTTTCTATGAATTTTTTTTACATGTTCTCATTTTAGGGAACTGTTTTCCCATAAGTTAGCATTAATAAGTAATTCAAAAATGGTAGAAATATATTTTGAAATAGAATTCAACTCATCCTTGTTCGATAATTTCTTTTCATTATAGCGATGGGAAATAAAATTTTTATCAAAAGTTTTAATTACAAACACAAAACACTGTAACCACACACTGAAGAAAAAAAAAAAAATATTTTGAGTTATACTCTAATAACAGTATTCGAGAAAGGAAAATAATTTTTTTGTAACAAAATTAAAACATGTACTGAATAAAGTGAATGTTAGAAAATACTATGCTCCATTGAATGAGTGTTGAAATTATTAGAATTGTTAAAAATTAGTTAAAAAAAAAAACTGCAGAAAACATGACCTATTATGCAGTAGTTGATTTGTACCAATGATTCTAAAAAAAGGACGAATATAGTTAGTTTTTCGAACCATGTCTTTTCCTTATTTGCATTCATTTATGAATGCAATTATTTTTTTTTATTGATGACCCATTCATTCATATGCAAATGTAAAAACTTGTGGAGATAAATTGGAAAAAAAAAAAAATAGAACAGAAACTAGCAATACCTACATTTTCCCTTGTTTTTCTCTTCAAAAATCTTTAAAAAACAAGTTTTTATAAGTTGAATTGAATTTTTAAACTCAAGCAAAATACAATATTATATAATACAATTCGCAGTAAGAGAAAAATGCACTTTCATTGATTATTTTAATTCTAAAATTCTGCCTAATGAGTTGTATTTCTTGACTTTATAACTAGAGAAGGTTCTTTGAAATAAAACATTCTACTTCTTTTTTAAAAGAAAAGTTTTGAAACATAAAAACTATATATTATCCTACTTGGTTCTTAGAGAACTGCTGTGGAAAAATTCGCTTTTCCTTCCCCCCCCTTCTAACATTAGATAGTAGAAATTCATACGACAGATAAAGTGTCAATAAATCTTTAGTGTCCAACCATTCTAAGCCTGTCTATCTGGATCTTTAAATCTTTAGTGTCCAACCATTCTAAGCCTGTCTATCTGGATCTTTAAATCTTTGAATGCACAATGAAGTGCATTCAAATCTAGGTTAGGGTTAGGTCCGAAAGTACTGAGTGCTATCTTAAACCTTATACATGAAAGGAAAACGAGATAATTGGTTTCAGGGGCACTATTCTTTCGCATTCATTCATTCTCGACTTCAAATGATTATAATTCATTCCCGATTTTATTGACGTTATATGTGTCGGCAATTCCTTTCTTACAAAGTCGCCGTGGATGTCCGGCTTATACGTCTAATAAACCTTAAGTTTTTAAATATATGTTTGGGACATTTTTTTTTTGAAAGCGTTTTTCACTAGCCTCTTGCAAGAAAAGCTTTTTTAATTTGATTAAAAACTGTCTTTGGTCAACAACGAATCTAGTAAAATTTTTCGGCAATCATTTTCATTAAAAATGTAGCAGCTAAAAAGATTGATTTTGTTGAAGCTATAAAAAATTTCAGAATTCGAAGCTAGCTCGAAAACAATTTTTTGCTTTGTTCGAGAATGAAAAGATAAAAACATTTTTTGAAATATCAAACATGGCAGAAATTGTTTTTACTTTTTCTTTAATCTTAAATGTTTTTGTTTCCAGGTCACTATACCTATTTATTTTATGAAATAAATGATGGCTTTTTTATAGAAATAATTATAATAAGGGGACTTTAGGAAGGTTTCCACCCCGATCCCCAATAGTTTTAGCTTCCCCTCTAACAGTATTATACTTTGTAATAAAAGAAATGTTACCCTAAGAACTGAATTGATTTGAATTATTTTCTTTCTTTATTTATTTTGATTATTACTATTTTCACTTCTTATCACTAAAAATCTGAGTATTACTCTTTTAATTTTTGGTGCATTAGATTGAAAAATATTCCTTAAATTCTAAGAGTAATACTCAGATTTGTGAGTATTACTCTTAGTGTTCAGACATAGAATATTACTCTCTTTCATATATAATTTCAGTAACATGCTAATGTTATTGAAACTATATATGAAAAATAAGCAATTAAGCTCATCACGAATAACGTTTTATATAGAAAATATTTATTTATAAAATATTTCATTTATTTTTTGAGGAAAAAAATGTAAGATTTTTCTTACGAATAATATACATATTTTATCAATTATAATTCGGTAAGAAACAATTTCTAATGGCTCAGTAATATAACTGTCAAAAAGCACAACTGATTTTTTTTAAAAATATATTTATTGACTTTTAGACAATCGATGCTTATAAATAATATTTAAACTTAAATTTATTTAATGTACATTTGCTCTTCATTAGCATATAATGTGAATGTCCCTTCACAGATATTTATTTCGAGTTTCAGAGAATTAAACAATATTAAAACAATTGATCGTTGATTTGGTGGCCGTGGTATTCTAGTGATAACGGTCGCAAACCCGCGGCAGACAGTTTTCGTCGAGTTGCGGATTCGAGCCTTGATGCCACTAAAGACCCACTGTGTATTCGAGATTGATACACGCAAAATCTGTCCAGGTTCAAAGTCCTCCTGCTGGCGTGGTGTGGAAGTTAGGAGAGGGAGGCGCCAGTTCAAGTGTCATCCTCTTCACATGACCGAGGTTCAAAATTACGAGGTTTGCAGCTAATAGTTTAAGTGTTGCTTCTAGTACGACGTTAATAAAAATAATCAATCAACCGTTGTTGATTTGAGAAAATCGGAATTTAATCGAAAATCTATCACATTGATATATTTTTCTTTTCTTTTCGATTAATCATTTTGATTATAAAGAATAATGTTTATCTAAATTTTCTAACGGTTATATTATTATATATTTCTTGAAGAACTTCAACCGTAATTTCAAACTAAACATTTCAGAATATGTTACATGGATGGCTTTGATATGTATAAAATAAATTTATAATATTTGTAAATTTTTACTGTATTTAATAAAGATTATAAAATTAAAATATCTTATCATGCTACATACTTTCAAACATGTTTTTGAATATTTGATCTTTGAATAAAACGAAATAAATATTTATTTTTTTAATGCAGTATTTTATATTAAGTTCAGAGTAAAAGTCTCAAACAAAAGAAATATTGCTGGAATAGTTAAAATGTTCCAAATTAATACAGATATTATTAAAATTGATAAAAGTTAAAACAATACAAGACTTTTTTTTCCATTGCTGATTTATTTCTGTTATTAATTCAGAATAATAGAAAATATTACAAATTTTTTAAATAATTTGAACATTTTCCTTAATTATTCAAAAGAATTATAAATTTATTCAGATTTTTAGATGTTAAAAACATATTCACACTTCCTAAATAATTAGAGGAGAATTTTTGTGTGTATAAATAGATAATTCATATTGTTTATGTATTAAAATTTGAAATGATATATAATATAATTTGATAATTATACCATGTAACGGGGTTGTCTTCACTGCCGGCTATAAATATTGCTAAATAAAATAATTATACTAGATCTTTCCGGATTATTGTATATGAATAGAATAATGTACTGCATGAAAATTCTAATTGTGATACTAAGAATGATACAAGGAAATTGTAGGGAAAAAACATTGCTTCAGTTTTCAGAACATCTTTCCCAAAGTTTCTTGAATTGGAAACGGACAAATAACCGCAAAGCGACTTTCAGAGGGAACTTCCCCTAAAAAAAGGGAGACTCATTGATTGTTAGGGACTTCTTGGAACTCAAACATCCCCACTGCACAGCAGGTTCAAACATTCAATTTGGTCCTTTTGTCGGACGACACTTAAAAATGTCAATCATTGACGAGAAAGGGGGTAAGTAATGTAGTAAAAACACCCGTCCTTATCAGGACTTCCTTCTCGAAAGTGCCCGTCCTCAAAAGGTTAATAGGGCGTTGTTCCTTCAACATAAAGGATTTGAATTCAACCCCCCGATTTTTCGAAGAACGTTGTTAGCCCTCGGTACTCGTCCGCGTTTTTACCGTGACTTTGAAGAATCTACCGGTCGGCTTAGACTGAACGGTAGGGGCCGTAATTTGGCCAAGGTAATTAGTGTCCTCAAATCACCCTTCGGGTTAACGAAAAAGGGGAAGATTTTCGGGGTTTTGGGAGGTGAAGCAGCCACCACTGGGTCTAGGATGTTGATGTCGACATCAGGATCTGGTGTCGGGACGTCTTGCACTACATCAATAGGGTCGGCCTTAGGGGCCTTCCTCGTTAGGTGTTTGGGAGGAGAGATAAATCCATCGCTATCCCTAGTCCTTTTAGCCGACTTTTTTCCCTGTGGGTCAGAGTCTGGTCTGTCCTGACTGAGGGAGGCGGCGGCTATATGGATATTGGTAGGTTTCTGACTTGGGGTCTGGGTGGTTGGTTTCTGGATAATAATATCCAGCTCTTTTTCTCTGGCAGGGAGTTTAAAAAGAGGTATATCGCCCATTTGGGCGATATACCTCATCTTTGGGCGATATACCTCTTAGTACCTTATCAAGGTTCTCACCTGCCTTGCGGAGTTCGTCATTTATTCTGAGGAACTCAGGATCGTCCTTTTTAGTAAGTCCAAGCTTCCTGGCCCAAGCAGCATACGCGTTTCGGCCCTGGATGGCTCTCCTGGTGATAGAGAAATTTTTAGCGAAGAAGTCTTCGTCGAAAACTCTACGAGCTAGGGAGGCTGTAATGGCCGCTCCTTGATCAATATTTTCAGGTATATCATCATCATTTTGCTCCATAGCAAGGTCAGTCCTATCGGACCAGTTGTTCTGTGCGTCCATCATTGATGAAGGCCCCCCTCTAAGTAAAGATTGCATAAGATAGCCATATCTGGTTCTTGCGCCAATAAACTTTACATTTATTCACCACGTGACTCCCGCCAGAGGACGCTGTTGATTGGAGTGAGAAGCGTCAAAACAGGGACGAACTTTAATTAGAACTAGAGAAGAAAGCACGCAAGTTGCGTTATTTTCGAGCGTCTAGCTCGTATCAGAGTTCTTAAGTGAAAAAATGACTGTTTTTGGCCAATAGTCTCTCTGTAAGGTAGAAATCGAGAAGGTGTGCTGTGATTGGTCTGGTGTTGCTGTACTGTATTCCTATTGGCTGGTGGTTAAATCCAGAGTAGATGAGTCTTGAGTATGGTAACGGTAACGGCTAAAGTTACGAGGTTCTTATTTAAAAATATTAAATTTACCCTTTCATCATAGTTTATAAATTTAAAGAGCATAATTAGTTAAAAGTTTTATCGTAATTTAAGTTGCTATCATAATTAGGATCAAGGCAACAAGCACCTGGGCGTTCGGCAGAGTGAGGAACTGCCGAAACTAGTTGGAAATTAAAGTTAGGAGAGCGCGCACTGCTATTGGATGCCGTAGCAAGGGAAGCTAAGAAGCATACATAGTGGTGGGCGGGGCCTAGGTTAGGGGCGGAACTTCAGTTCGAAGACGAAAAACGGCTTCGAGAAAGCTGTTGTCCGTGGGATTTTGAGAGGTTATAAAAAGAATTTAAATTATCAAATTAAAATGAAATAAAAAGAAGTGCCGTACCGATACCAACTTAGAGAAAAATATTGCTATTTAAAATTTTGGGGTATTTTAAACGCGAGGAGATTGAGTGTAAAAACCAGATTTAATTCGAATTTTGACTGTGCATGCCTGGTGGCTGTAATAGTCTCTATCTGAGGAAAATGCATTTTAAATAGTAAAAGTGTCTTAATATTTTAAGATTTCGAAATTTTTGAAATTTTGAAAATGATCGACAGTATTTCGCGAGGTCCAATTTGACCATGGGATATTACCACTTATCGATGTGAAGTCCTAAAAATTAAAAATTAAAGGATTTCACCAATGAATTGCTTCAATGCGCTCGTAGTCTTTTTAGGACAGGAAAATGAATGTAGTTGTGTCCGAGCGCCGCTCTAGGTCTTTTTTGTGATGATGCAATACTTGCATCATACGTGGGGAGCTGTTGAAGCGATTCATTAGGTACCTGAGGGATCCTGTTAAAGAAATTTAGAGATTGCTTTTTAATGATTTCTAAAATCGGTTTAATTTTAAGATCTTTATGTAGGACTTCGTTCCGGACAAACCAGGTAGCATTTATCATTTTCTTAAGGTGGATGTTTTGAAAGACGTGCAGTCGTTTCAGATGGGTGGTTGCTGCAGACGCCCAAATAGGCGACGCGTACAACACGATCAGTCTTAGGATCGACTTGTAGAGCAAAATTTTGTGCCTGATCGCCAGCTTGCTCTTACGAGAAATCAAGCGAGTGAGCAATCTGCTCATTCCGTTAGCCTTTTGATGGGCTTTTCGGATGTGGTGGGCAAAAGTTAATTTAGCGTCTAGAACTAACCCTAGGTATTTATATTCAGTAACCCAGGGGACGGGTTGATCAAAAATGGTGACAGCTGGCAAATTGCCAATGCATCGTTGTTTCGTAAAGAGGAGGCAAACGCTTTTGGATGCATTAACTTTAATTTTCCAGTTAATGAGCCAGAGCTGTAAATGAGATATGTACCTCTGCAATCTTTCAATAATTTTCCGATTGCAGATGTCTTGGGACATAATGGCAGTGTCATCAGCGTACATCGCCAAAAGAATGTTAGAAGCCTTAGGGATGTCATTTACGTACAAAGAAAAAATTCTTGGACTTAAAATCGATCCCTGAGGGACTCCACTAAGGATTGGACGGGGGAGGAGACTGCATTTTCGACTCGAACCCTGAAACCACGAGAGTCAAGGAACGAGCGAATAATTTTGGTAAGTTGGTCCAAAATTCCAAGTCGCATCATCTTGGAAATGAGCCCATCATGCCAAATTTTATCAAAAGCTTTGACAATATCGATAAAAAGCATACCCGTGGCTTTGTTATTGGAAAAGCCTTGTTGGACCGTCTCAGTAACTCTAAGTAACTGCGTTACTGTAGAGCACTTGGGAACAAAACCATGCAGCTCCGGAATAACAATATTCCTGGAATTGCAGTACTGGTCCAGGCGATTCAAAATAACACATTCACATGCTCTGCTCAGCGAACTGAGTAACGATATGGGGCGATAGTTTTGAGGTTTCGTATCATCTGAATTAGACTTGAGAATGGGGACCACCACGGCAATCTTCCAAGCCTTAGGGAAGTAGCAGTTCTCCATAAGAAAATTGAACAGCAGTGTAAACAAGAAAATAAATTTCAGGGGGAGGATTTTAAGGATGCGGTTTGAAATTAAGTCCAATCCCGGTGCCTTTTTAATTTTGGTTTTCTGTATAAAGTCCAAAATTTCACTAACCTGGACTGATTTCAGGTCTAGGCATGTACGGGAATCCAAAAATCTTTGGACTTTACGTTTTGTATGTTCTGAGAATCTAGGATTCTCGTCTTCATTTGGTTCGAATTGTTTTTGAAGGCTATCAGCTATAACTTCCGCCTTTTCAATAGGAGCTACAGCAACACTGCCTAGGGCGCCCTTCAGGGGCGGAATGGAGTGAAAAGGCTTTTTGAGTAGGGAATTCTCCCTCCAAAGGATGTTTGTATCAGGCGAGAGGCCTTCAATGTGTTTTTCCCATCTTTCCTGGGAAAAGTGTTGAATATCTCGTTTGATCTCATTACTGAGTGCACGAAGTTCAGATTTTAGAGCCGGATTCCTACATCTTTGCCAGACTCTCCGTACATAATTTTTGTGAGGAATTTTATTTCTGATCTCTATGGGGAGTTTCAGAGGAGGAGGTTTAAATTTTGGTTTTGAGGCCATCACAAGTGCCTCCGAGATAATTGCACCAATTTTGTCTATAGATTTTTCAATATCTTCATTGCTAGAGGTGTCAGGAATGGGGAGTGGTTTTGAATTTAAAATAAATTTAAAATTCTCCCAATTGGTAGAGAGCTGCTCTGGTAATTTTAAAAATGCAGAGTTTGTATTAAGAGTCAAAATGATCGGTAAGTGATCTGAACTCAGATCATGAATGACTCTTATATCGTAGTTAAAGGGAATATTTTTAAAGATTACAAGATCAATAATAGAATCCCTAGCCCCCGACCGGGATCTAGGGTTTATGTGCGTGGGGGTGTACGGTGCAACAACCCTAGCACCTGGAGTTCTGCTTGTAACCTTTTTGAGTTTTAGGCCAAAAGTGTTTGATCTTGAATCATGCCAGTCTTTATGACACGCGTTCATATCTCCAGCAATGATAACGTTTTGTCCTGAACTGAGAAGTTCAGTGAAGTCCTCCTCTGGAAAATGACATCTATTTAATGGGGTCCTGCGAAAATAAGCAGAAATTATTCGCAGTGGTGGATAATTATTAATTTTGATTTCGATAGCTGCTGCATCAATATACTGTAACCTCGGCAAGAGGACTCTGCAATGTTCATAATTGTTTTTACAGTATAAAGCGGTGCCTCCGTCGATACGAGGAGTGAAAGTAATTCTATCGTCTTTGTAAAGACGATAGTTGGCGATCTGAGGTTCGTGCCCCGGTTGGAGCTTTGTTTCTTGAACCAAAAACAGATCAAAATTATTCTCTGTGATGACTTCGTCAATCTTGGAACGCAGACCATTTGCGTTCCAGAACCCAAGAGAAATGTCGTGCACGTCTCTATTGAATTTTAATGTTGAGGAAGAGCGCGGTAAGCGTGCCCGTGTTTAAGTGCGACATAGGCCTCAAAGATGATGCAAGCCTTGTCGTCGGCCGCAGTGATCTGGCGGAGGGCAGGGAAACACTCCCTAAATGCCCGAGCAAATAATTGCTCGTCAACATTTGCTTAACTAGCAATGGAAATCACGGAGCGGAAAATGTCTCCAAAATTTCCATTGCTGGGAGGAGCTGTAGGATTTGGAATAGAGGCAACATGCTCCGTAACTTGTCCGGTGAGAATTTGGGAATAAGAGATACCAGGGGTGGCCTGTCGATAATTTTCTAGAGGACGCTGGTTCTTGGTTGAATTATTAATTTTGACTTTAGGGACAGGGTTTTTAGAATTTTTATTTTTGTTGATATTTTGATTTTGATTTATATTTTTTGGGCTTTAATTTTTGCCCTTAGGGAAACGGGGGCATTGGCGCCAATTCGCCGCATGGTCTCCACCGCAATTAGCACACCGCAAGAGTGTGTCAAAGTCTTTTGGGCAGTCTCTGGCTCTGTGAGAACCTGCACACTTGACACATTTAATGGGGAGGTGGCAAACCTCAGAGGAATGGAAAAACCCCTGACACCTCCAGCGTTGAGAGGGGCGCTTGTTACCCCGATAGTTCTCAATGCTGATAACTGTACCGAACATGTTGGTGTAAGTACAGATTTGTTCAGCGTTAAGATTGTTCAAAATTTGAAAATAAATAAGTGGCATAGGAGGCTTGGATTAAATTTGGTGAGTCGAGAAATTTTGTGCACGTGAAATCCTGCACTTTCGATTTCCTGTTTTACCTCCTCGAGATCGGTTGAGGACGGAAGTCCACGAAGAATTAACTTCAAGGGCCGATCTGCTTTAAGCATTTAGCTTTTGAACTCAACACCTTCGGTGCGAAGGAAATTGGCTAGTTTTCTGTATTCATTTTCATGATTTACAGTTAGTCTCAGAAAGCGGCCGCTCAGTTTGCTATAGAGCGAAGGCGCTTCTAATCTTGCAAAAGAGAGGAGTTGCCTCCAGTCTCCCTTGGGAGTGATAAAAAACGGAGGAATTTAGGCCTATTGATGGGTGTGGTGGAGTTAGCTGGTTCCCCAGCGTCCTCTTCCTCACTACTATCAGAAATATGCTCATCTCCTTCGGTATTTTTAGATTTAGTTTGGGTCGTCTTGGCCGCAGGCAAAGAGACAACAGAATTAGACTTATCCTTTACGGCAGTTTACGGATGTTTGGCAGGCGCCGAGAAGTCATCTTCGTCGGCAGATCGCTTCTTTCCACTGGTTTTCTTGTTGGCTCCACCCTTTTTTGGCGAGTTGGTCCTAATTGGAGAGTTGGGCTTGGCTCCTCCCACTTTCGGTGGTCTAGCTCCGCCCACTTCCGGAGAATTCTAAGAAACATGGCCGTCATTGAATTTTGCCATTTTCTTCGATTTCTTAGCATCTTTTTTCTTCTCAGCTTCAATAATTTTTTCTAAAATAGCTGAAGTGGCCGGAAGTTTGAATAATGGTATTTGGACCTTGCTCTTGACGGCCGTCAGTTGGCATAAACTATGCCCAACTCGGCGTGCGCCTTCGAGAAGTCGGTCGGGTTCTGGTAGGAAGCTGCACTAAGACGCTTTGCCCACAAAGCGTACTGATCTCTTAACTGGATCAATTTTCGGATCCTTTCTTATTTTCAACGAAGAACTTGTTTATTTCATCTGGAGTAGCTTCGGGATCGAGGCGAACAATAGAAATTTCTTCGTTCGTCGGAGCTTCTTCAGTGTTCTTACCTTCCGTGGAATTCGACGGAGGCGGAGTTAATTTTTTCGCTTCGCTAGCTTCCATGGACGAAACCATCGCTGCACGTCAAGAGGAAAACTCTTCATACGTCGCAAATACCTTTAACACCAAGGTGAAAAAGGGAAAAAATCGCAATTTCAAAATAAGCTCTGGAAACGGACGTCTGCACAGGTCAGAGTCAGGAACCGGAATCATGAGTCTTGAGTTGGAAAAATTTTCACAGTTGTCTTGAGATGGAGATGTGGAGAGGCTGCTTTGGTATTGGTTGATGGAAGGCAGATGAAAGTAATGCCATTGGCTGCCCCTGATGGTTGCTGTTGAGTTGGATGGTGGAGGGTTTGGGGGGAATCTTTAGTTTACGGGGTTGAAGATTTTTCCCCCGCCAAATCCTAATTTCTAGTTAAAGGCTGATCGTCAAGGCGCTGTCCTTGGGAGAAACCAGTTTGTAGCAACCGTGCGCAAGACGATCCGCGAGGAAAACTCTCTGCGTAGTAATACACTGTTTTTTTCGACGTTTACCATTTTTCAAACGGTCTTGTTTTCTGAAAAGCGTTGTTGTCTAAATTGCGCTCCAGCCATCTTGCTATTAAAATGAATCATTGAAAAATATTTTTAAGAAAATGCTTACCTATTTGAAGAAGTAAATTAATTATGTTATATAAGTAAATAGAAATTAGGTTAAAGTAATTTGATTCGAATAGAAAAAATAAATTGAAGTTCGTAAGAACTTGCGTGATCCTGTGATCTTGTTTTCAGAAAAGTGTTTTCGGCTTAATCGCGCTACAGCCTATCTTTTTGCTGCTTACCTGAAAGTTTTGTTTGATATTTTAAATGAACAGAAATTTTTTTTTTTAAAGAAATACTTACCAATTTGAAGAAGTACATTGAAGTTGTGTAGTAATTAGCGAATCGAAATTAGTTAAAGTAAATAAAATTGTAAAAAAAAAAAATTGTGTGATTTTCAATACCGTAAGTACTAGAATAAATAATTTTTATCCCTTAACATTGAAATTGAGTTTTTGTTTCCTTCGTTATTATTGGATTACTGAAGATTATTCTCGTATTCTTCGGAATGATCAAATTCTATATTGAATTTTGCCTTAATTGTACAGAAATTATTCATAACTGATTTAGTGTATTACATCGAATCTTTCATGTAATTTTTTTTTTGAAAAAATATTAAAATTAATAATTAAAGATGTAGTTTGGGAGTAAATATAACTCTACGGTACAGTGCTTTAACGCAGTATTATTTTCCATTCTTTTTTTTTTTTCTTTTAAAAAAGTAACTTAAAATAAGATAAAATAGGTTTACCAAAATAATCTAATTAGTAAACAGCTTTGGAAAATTTGTCTGTTGTTCCAGATAATGAAATCCTTCAGGTGAAGATGTTGAAAATAAATATCGCTTATAATAAATACAGAAATTCTTAATGATCAAATAAGAATTCGACCTCTGGCAGATAGGATTTTCAAAAGAGTCTATTATTAAGCGTTTTATCTGATGGAAATATGATCAAGCAATATTTTACTACGCAGAGAATAATTTATCATATGAATGAAAAAAAATGTTAGTGGATTCTAAATTTATCTCATGTTAACGTATCAAAATTTTAAAATTCTTTTCTTTACAAATTAAGTACATTCAATTTTTTTTCTCCAAATGTTAAGATTTATCATTTCAATAAACTAATATTTCTAGAAAATATCTCAATGTTGAAAGAGTTTTATGTATTTTTTTTTAATTCTATCATATTAAAATGAACCATTCAAAAATATTTTTTAAAAAATACTTACCAATTTGAAGAATTAAAATGAAGTTATATATTTATGTAGTGGCAAATGGAAGTTAGTTTTAGTGTTTTAGTAATTCGTTTTTTTTCCCCTACGGAAGATCGTTCTTGTATATTTCGAAATGATCAAATTTCTCAATAAGTTTTGTTTAATTGTACTGAATTTACTCACAACTGATATAATGTATAACATTGAATATTTCATACACTTTTTTTTAAAGAAATATTAAAATTAATAGCTATATATATAATTTTGAAGTAAATATAACTCTACGGTATGGTGTCTTAACTCAATATTGTTATCTATTACTATTAAAATATTAATATATATAATATATATATATTAATATTTTAATAGTAATAAAGAATTAATTATTTTTATTTTGAAGCTTAAAAACTTGAATATTGTTTTAAAAAGATATTGTACTAGCACTAAAGGCGAAAAATATAAACCAAGTGATCGTATAACTTAGAATCTTATGGACAGTGAATGGGAATTTTTTTCGCATCATACCGCTCTTTAAGATTAGTTCGGTTTTGGTTACTACCAAGTGTTTTGCGATTATTTTTTCACTCTAATTGTGGATCTTCCAACGCTAGAGTGCATCTCACAAACAAAACGTTCTTTTCAGAACGCCTCTCCAATTCAAGTCATAATGGAAAGCTCCATCTCTAATACTGAAACTCCCCAACCAGTCTCCATTCCTACCATCATCTCCCTCGTCAAGGGAATCACCCACTCGGAACAGTGCCTGTAAGCTGACGCCAAGTTAGAAGAATATCTTGCACTTATCCCTCAAATCAACTTTTCATCACAGGAAAGCAAAAACAATTACTCTTCAGAACTCTATACCATCCAGGAGGAAGTACGCTCCAAATTTAAAGTATTAAAGCACGAAGAACTTCGAATCGAAAACGAAAGGTATAAAGACCTAATAAACACCTGGGGACTACTCGATGCAAACTACCCTCAGCAATTTCAGCTCCAATCCAGGAGGAAGAAATCTACGCCGATCAAAACAACTATTGCTAAAAAGCAAAAAATCAGCGACCCTGTCGAAACAGAGTGCACAAACAAGTTCACTCATTTACTCATTGATGAACCACCAGAGGAAATCGAAATCGTTGACTCCGAAAACGAGGACGTCACCCCACCTTCGGTGAAAAAACCCTACGCCCCGCCAATCCCGATAGATAATGTCAAAAACTCCACGGAACTGCTAAAAAAGCTCCAGCAACTTACAGGTATCAAGTTAACGGCCAAATTAATTGGTTCATCTATCCGAATCTACCCCCAGACCCTTGCGGCCTACCACCTGATACGACGTCATGCCACGGAGGAGAACCTCCAGCATTTCACCTATCAACTCCCCGAAGAAAAGAAAATAAGGGTAGTTTTGAGAGGAATTCCAGTAGATATGCCTCCTGAGGAGATCTTGCAGGAACTTACTGACCTTGGTTTCACACCAGAAACCTGCCATATCATGACGAGAAGAAAAACCAACCAACCCATGCCCCTCTACCTAGTGTCACTCCAGAAAAACGACGCTAATAGAGACATATACAACATCACAGAACTCTGCTCTCTCAAATAGAGGTAGAATCTCTTAAGAAAAAAGTAGGACCCCCGCAGTGTTATCGCTGCCAGGGGTTTTTCCACAACAGCAACTATTGCACCCGGAACCCAAAATGTCTAAAATGTGGAAGCCTGCATCTCACCCGGGATTGCAAGAAACCAATTGATACACCACCCACATGCGGCCTGTGCCAGGGCGAACATACGGCTAACCATCTCCTCTGTCCGATGAACCCCTTAAATAGACCGAAAAAGGAAGAAAAGAAACAATAATTAGAAGAACACAGAAACAAACTTAAAAATATAAAGGAAAAGAAGGAAACAAGAACCACAAGCCCAGTCATCCACACCAGCAACCTACTCATAAGCAGCGAAGAGAGTAGCAACACCCACCTCCCCTACCTCCGGTACCAGCATTACCGAAGTATTCGACCAGCTGAAAGATCCTGAGTGCCTAGAAATGTTCGGGGTACTCAAGAAATATATTGAAATTTCAAAATCGGGTAAGTCTAGGTCTGAAAAATTCACTCTAATTATGTCCCTCCTCCAAATAGAAGCTATTAATGTTTAATAACCGCAATAGTAATTTTAACTCATTACGCATTTTATGCTGGAATGCAAATAGAATGAAAAACAAAATTAATGAATTCACCCACTTTGTCGACGAAAATAGCCCAGACATCATCGCGTTACAGGAAGCTCATCTTTGTCTCTGCGACTCTCTTAACTTACCTACTTTCACTACCTACAGATCTGATAGGCTTACCCACAGGGAAGGTAACACGGCTATCATGATAAAAAACTCAATTCCTCATCATGAAATTAATTTCTTCACTAATTCTGTCAATGTCACTGCAATCAACATAGAAGCTAAAAATCATCCCATCACGCTCTGCTCCATCTATCGTCCTCCAAATAACAGTGATAATAGCCTCACACCTGACTTGCAGAAATTTTTTAGAAATCGTGAATCATGTATAGCCGTGGTTGACTACAACGCTAAGCATAATACATGGAACAGAGGAAGGAACAACGCAGCCGGAAATAAAACCTTCCAATTTACCCAAATTAACGGTTTAGAGCTCATAACTCCGAATGAACCTACCAGAATGCCTCAAAGGAGTTGCGAAAGACCCACCACAATAGACTTTGGAATTTCTAAAGAACTCACAATCACTGCAATTATCGTAAAAAACGAACTTTCAAGTGATCATCACTCTCTCATCTTTAATCTCAATACCAGCAATTTCATCCAACCAAAAAATAGCTTCTACAAATTCATCAACTGGGAAAAATTTCAAAACATTCTACATTCTACAATTAATGGAAACCCTATCATTAACGACATAGAAGATTTAGAAAATTCAGCTATCAACTTCACAAAACTACTACAAAACACGATCAACCAATCGTGTATCTCCAAAACCATCCCCCACGCACCCATCCCGATGCCTGCACCAATCAGAATGCTCCTTCAAACCAAGAACAAACTACGCAAAAGATGGCAAAGTACAAGGGATCCTAACATTAAAAAAAGAAGTTAACAAGCTACAAAAAACCATAAAATCAATTCTAAACAATTTAAAGCAAGAAATCATCAACAACGAAATAGAACAAGCTACTGTGGAAGATAACTCCTTATACAAAATAATCAATAAATTCAAGAAAAAAGCTCCCACCTCCATACCTCCCCTCCTTCGTTTCAGAGGATTTGTTTACGACACAACAGAAAAAGCAAACTTATTTGTTGACTCCTTTGAGGATTCCTTTCAGGAAAACAGACAACCATACTCGGATGATCACATTGATCTCGTGGAAAGAAAAGTAAGACGTTACATCAATAATAACAATCCTATTCCCACCCCTCCCCTCTCGTCACCCGAGGAAGTGTGTGAGATCATCTTAAATACGGATAATAAGAAAGCTCCAGGTGATGATCAAATTAAAAATCTAGTTCAGAAATCTTTACCAATTAATGCAATTACTCATCTCACCAAAATTTATAACGAATGTCTAATGTTTCAACACTTCCCTTCATCCTGGAAAAACGCAATAATCACTGTGCTTCCAAAACCTGGTAAAGACAATAGCCTCCCACTAAATTATAACAATCAGCCTCCTTCCAACGATGGCAAAATTTTTAGAAAAGATCATACTCAAGCGCCTAAAGGCCCATGCAAACCTTCATCACATCATCCCACCTGAGCAACATGGTTTCCAAGAGAAAACATCAACAAAGCACCAACTTCTTAGGGTGACTGAAAAAATTATCACAGGTTACAGCAATAATCTCATCACAGTAGGACTCTTCTTGGATGTACAGAAAGCATTCGACCGAATGTGGCATGACGGTCTTA
Source organism: Nephila pilipes (assembly GCA_019974015.1). Taxonomy (NCBI): domain Eukaryota; kingdom Metazoa; phylum Arthropoda; class Arachnida; order Araneae; family Nephilidae; genus Nephila; species Nephila pilipes. Next base: position 9,792 of record BMAW01018104.1, on the reverse strand, counting down.
TCTTCAAAATGATCAAATATAAATTTCCAGATTATCTCATTCACCTCACCCATAGCTTTCTTCAAGACCTATCATTCCAAGTCAAAATTCAACTTCAAACCTCAAGAAAAGGAAACATTACAGCTGGCTGTCCCCAGGGCGCAATTTATCACCATTTTATTATGCTATCTACACAGTGACTTCCCCACCGCGCCAACAATAGACCTCTGCCTCTTCGCCGATGACACCACACTCCTCTCCCAGCACAGAACCCAGGAACTTGCAACCCGGAACCTTCAAAAATACCTAAGAAAACTACAACTTTGGCTGGCGAATTGCCATCAACACAGAAAAATCTGCAGCGATCATTTTCCTAAAAGGGCACTCAAGACGTAACACTCCTAACAGCCTACAACTATTCCAAAATAATATCCCCCTGGATTAAAGAAACCACCTACCTGGGAGTCACCCTTGACAAAAAAAAAAGTACAATAGCCACATCACTACTACCTGCAATAAATTCAAAAGAAAACTTCAAGCCTTCATCCCCCTCCTCAGAAAAAACTCTAAATTATCGCTCAAGAACAAAAGATTAATATATCTACAATACCTACAATCACTCCTAACTTACGACTGCGCAATCTGGGGCGCAACCAGCCAAAGAAATATCCAACGACTTCAACTCCTTCAAAACAGGGCACTCAGGCTCATCACTCACGCTCCTATCTTCATTCCAAGAAGAGTCCTACATAACGACTTAAGAATCGACTCCATACCTCATGTAATACGAAAATTACCAACTTCCTTTTATAGAACAATAGACTCTCATCACAACCCCACCATTAACTGCTTAGCAAGACCGATTAATCCCAATTACAACAGAAGATTTCCAGTAGCTGCACAACATGTACCCTTGCTCTTTTGATCCAGATCAAAACTTTTACTTCATATTTACAACAACAGATGGAGCTGTTGAATCTATCCCTTCATCCGCTGGCCGGTGTGCTCCTGATAACCAATCAGGAGCCACTAAAGCCGTAACCACACCCACCACCACCTTCTCTCTCTCTCTCCGACGCAACCTCCCACATCTCACTGGCCGGCAGGCTACCGAAAGGCTTCGGCCCAACAGTAGCCGATACACGCCGTAACCATCTTGCACTCACCCACTCTGCCTAATTTGCCAGATACCCCCGACACCTCGCGTGTCTTTTCCATTCAGTTCCTGTATACAGAGTAAAAAGTCTCCCCAGAGAGACTGGCACTCTAATAAATTGTCAAACCCGAGAAAAAGGGAGAATCATAGGTTGCTGGAGGCTACCTCGTAAACCTCCCCGTTGCCCTGCAGAGGACCAACACCCTATCTGGTCCTTTTGTCGAACAACACTTAGAATTGCCAATCATTGACAGGAAAGGGGGTAAGTAATGTCGTAAAAACTTCCGTCGGCAGCAGTTTTCTTCTCGAAAGTGTCCGTCTCCAAAAGGTTAAGAAACGCTGGTCTACAAGTATATATTTATGACTTCCCCTCTGTGAACAGCTGAGGAATGGGCAGTTTTGCCTAAAGACAATTTTAAACTATTCCAGTGATTCCCAACTCATCAATCTCCAGAAGCCTTTATAAAGTTTGGTTTCCTCCTGCTACTTATTGCTTATAAAACTAGGACTAATTCTAAAATAGAGATAAAAAATATGTGGATTTCATGGCAATCCTGTGCTGTGGTGCACGCTTTGGGAACTATTGAATTAGGCAATGAGAAAAATGTAAGCATTCCAAGATACTCCCAAAGAATGGCTCACAGATTCAAGAACTGTGATTAATTTGAAGAAATCTCAAGGAAATCTAGACGTATTGCGCCGCCCGCCCCAATTTTTTTTTATAAATGTTTATTCGATTTAGATATAAATTGGGAATACCTTCATCGAATCTATATCGTTGGGGTTCATCATCTCGACTTTCATTTAGGTGATAAACTAATCTATTTGAAACACATTAAATATATACAAGAAAGATTTGGGATTAAAATCCATCCCTTAGCTTATTGCTAATTGGCAGATTTTCCCCACTATCATTAAATAATAGTCCTACTTTATAAACGAGTTCTTCGCCCTACAATGAAGTACGCGGTCTTCGTTCTGAGGACAAAAGTATTGTTTTTACAACTGTAGAAAAACCAAGCACAAACAATGTTCTCAAATCTATAATATAAATTTAGATTTGAATATTTTACTATGAAAAGATCTTAGCCTCTAATGCCACTCTAATAATTTAAATTTTTATTTCTCAGTGCACTAACAGTTGAAGAAAACAGAATTGCATTTCCACATATCTCTTTCAGACAGTTTGTCGCTTCTTATTTTCTTTTTCCTTTACCAATTTTACCCTTATAGGTATGTCTTTCTCATTGTTTTTCATTGATATTTACGAGTAATAAGAGATTTTGCGAATAAACCGTAACCCACTGGCGCTCATTAATGATCTAATTTTAGTGGTATTGATTGATTGTTTCATTAACGCTATACGAAGAATCAACACTTGAGCTATTGGCGATATATCTCATTATTTTGAACATCGGTTAAGTGACGAGGACGACACTTGAACTGGAATTTCCCTCAACAAACTTCCACACCTCTACAGTGCAAAAACTTGGAGTATCATCAGATTTAAAGTGCAGTTGCGCCACATTTCAGTGGATCTTTAGAGAAATTTAGACTAGAGAGAACCCACGATTTGAGGAAAACAACGCTGGCAAGTCAGGAGATTACGATCATGACAACCTGGCTAACGCGGCCAATTTTAGTTGTAATCCAGTCATGATTACATCAAAAATCTTACTTTTCGAACAATGGAGTGTGCTTCATATCAAATGAAACTGAACCTCAATTTTTTTAAATCCGTGTGACTCTGATATTAAGAAAATGAGGTTCACTCTAGGGTCATGTTTGTTACAGAACCGTGGTTCAGAAATACGACATCCATACCGTACAAGTTTTGTGTAGTTTTTATAGGGATTTTAATTTAAGCCAATCCAATTTGGAATTTACGTATGTGTTTGATTCGTAAACAGTCGTATAACAATTTTAAGAAAATGATATAATCTTTAATAAATGGACTTTACACATTGAAAAAAAAAATCGATAATTCAGATTTTAAAAAAAATTCAAAAGTCTCTCTTTTTATTTTATATTATAATAAGTTTAAAGCATTCACAAATTGATACTTTCTTTGTAATAAATAAGTGAAATACACTATACAAAATTATTAATCTAAATGATTATCACGTAAATTATTAAAAAACAGATTCAAGTGTTTTATGTATATAGTCAGCCATTTTGAAATCTTTAGATTGTAAGTTTAATTCAATGATTTAATTCTATTTATTTAATGCACCTAAATACTCTACAGAAGCAATAATCAATTATTTAAAATAATTTAAGTGTTACCCTGAGATTTAATAGATGTTCCCGGTTCTTCTGAGTCTATCAGAATGAAAATCATATTATTTCAAGCTTCCGACATATCATATAGGATAGAATAAACTTTAGTTTTATAGATTATTCTACTCTGTGCATGAGAGAAAAGTGTAACGCTTAAAAATTTAAAGATTCAGCACTTATTCATGTATCATTTTGGCTCATTATGCATGTTAATTTCTCATAATAACAATTCACAATTGAAAAGTGTGTATCAAATGTAATTTTGCCTCAATGGTCATTACGGGAATATAATGAGTAAAACGAGTAAAAAAAACTTTAAGACAATACCTGTGTAATATGCTAAAAATCCGATTTAGCAAAAACCGTTCCATAACAACATCACACTTTGATATCATTTAATATAAAACAATGAAAAAATAAGAAAAAGGAAATAAATTTTTTTTAATATTTTATTGCAATTATTCTTAAATAAGTTTATAACTTTTTAACTGTAAGAAACTTTTTATAACGAGATAAGATATAACTTAAAAGTGTTTGAACTTTTTTGTCATAAATCATGTTACAATACTCGTCTTTTGTTCCATCAGTAACACTTTGAAATATACTGCTGAATTTTAACAGATATGATATGAATTCCAAAAAAAGTTGATAATTCATTCCTGCATCACATATCATTCATCTAGATTCAACTTCTATAAAATTTTTAATCAAATCTTTTGTATTTGAGGAGAACAATAAGATTTTTCTCTACAGATATTATCAATCAACTTTTTATGACTGTTTTTACAGATGCAGTGACGAGAATGTTGATAATCTTCCATAAATAAGTCATTTCTCGTGCTGCTAATGAAATACTCCAAAAAATCAGAAAAATGTTGATAAACAATAAGAATTTTTTTAAAAAGTAAAAGGTAAAAAAATGAATTACTTGAAGGAGGAAGAGAAAAAAAGTTAACACATAAAATTCGTTATTATCATTTGAACAATAAAATGCTTGTTGTCATAAAGAATCTAAATTATTTATAAGACACTAATAGACGTGAACATATTTTTTTACAATTTTTTTAAATTGAAATACGATTATCAGTACAATTTAAATATATGTTTGAAAATGCTTTTGTATTGCAGGAATATTTGATTCGATAGATTTTAATGATGTTTCTACGATAGCTATTTTTTGCAGTTTCTTAAAAGAACAGAAAATATTGAGCTCCATTTTACTCTAGAATTATTATACTTTTTCTTAAATGTCTGAAATAACCTTATTAGAAACACGACAAACATTAAAATAAGTTGAAGTTGTTATGTTCGCTATATAGCATCCAAATATACCCGGGATGATATTAAAAAAAAAAATTCACATATTTCCCTTAAATGAAATTCACATTAAATTAATAAATTTTAAAAAAGCTTACTGTTGAGATTTTTAATGTCTATGGAGAATACGGATAACAAAAGTTTTGGACGCATAAAAATTTGCTGTATTGATATAATAAATCTATTTCAAACACATTGGGATTTATGTTTGATCAGTATCGAAAAACAAGCTATTGATTGGAGTTTTATAAATTTTATTGAAATATTGTTTACCATCTGGATTTTAACATAAATTATACTTGAAATTATGAAGTCAAATGTTATTTCATTGTAATATTAAATGAAATATTTTAATTTATCTGTATTAGAATGGAATTAAACAACTGAATCCTATAAATTTGTTTTTACTTTTCTTGTGATTAATTCAATGTTTCAAAGCAAGACGCAAGAGAGGTTTTCCAGTTTTGATCTGGAAGTTGTAACCCCTCAAGGGCGAAAGTATTTGTAAGTAGGTGTGTTATGTCGAAAAAAAATCTGATTCGAAATATTTGTGCTTTCACATGGAATATATATTTTCCCTTTTTTTTAAAAAAATTATTAATAAATGATCAATCATGTACTTTAAGTTTTAAAGCTGTAATTTATTGTTTTGAAGTTTTATTACCAATTTGATTTTATCAGCTTTTACAACAAAGATAAATTTTTTTTCTAGTTAAATTATCAGTAATATATTAATTAAAACACTAAAAGTAGAAATTCTAAATATGTTTACATAATTATAAAATGGTTAAAAATGTCCTTGATTACAACAATAAAAATTGAGAAAATGTAAATACGAATCTGTATTGTGTACGTTATTTTTTGAAAAAAATGCTTTTAAAATTCTCAGAATCAATCCTAATCAACGCCATCCGTAAGGAATAGTATATACAGTTTGCATTTACAATAAAATGACGTTGATTCAAATATTGCTAACTTGAATTCAGCGTAAAGAAAATGCAATAAAATTATTTAAAAAATAGTTAAAGACATTTTGCAAAATGCTTAATCAAATACATTCTTGTCAAATTTGACATCTGTTGAAAAAATTTTTTCCAACAAAACCAATTTATTAAAAATAGAAACCAAATAATAAAAGTTTTGCATCATCTTATGAAGGAATGCCAATGAGAAATACAAAACTATTTGTATAAATTTACAATACATGTATAATTCTATTCAAAGGAATTAAATGGAGTATTGAAAGAGAAGACCGAAATGAAATGTAGTATTATTTCATCTAAAATGCCCCAAAATTAAATGAAGTTTATTGAATCTCTATTTCCTTGGAATCAGAAATAATTTTTTCAATTTTTTTCTATTATAATTTTATATTTGAACAGTTATGAAATAAATGTAATAATTACTTTAGAATTAAAAAACAAAGGAGAAGAGAGAAAACTAAAATCTCACTTGTATAAATTCAGTCTATATGTTTTATTGCTATTCTCATAAATTGATAAGTGAAAGTCGGTGAAGTTTTATAGCGCGAGAGCCAAATCAGTCATGATGGGCAAAAAAAAAGTGTAACTATAATTTAAATGTTTGAAAAATGAGAAAAAAAAGTAAAATTGGTTGACAAGAAGGAGAGTTGAAACATCGCTATCGTATCCCGGGGGCGCGTCACCCATGTTTGCCACAGACAGCAAACTCCATGGGAGAGAAAAAGAACACTACGGTACCTCAATTGTCGTGAACACAAATTGATAAGCTCTATGGCAGGGGTCGCCAAAGTGGTCTATATAGACCCCTAGGGGTCTATTTAATAACAGTAGGGGTCTATCTGACCCAAGGGGTCGAATGGGGGTCTATTGGGACTCGAAGGAAAAACAGTTCTTAATACGCAAATCACACATATCTAACTGCGTACGTAAAAATTTAAAATATTTTTATAATTGACTTAATATTATATTCTTTATAGAAAATAAAATAATAAATCAGAAAACAATCTGCCCCTTTTTTCCTTATGTGTTTTCGTATGTATACCGTGACGTCACAACTTGACCTTGTAACCAGTTTGTAATTTGCACGACTCATAGTATGTAGCCAGAAGAGCGATTGAGGCTTATCCGTGTCTCTTGCTGGCGAACCCATCAACCAATTAGGAGCCTTTGGCGAGCGACGACACTGCCGTTGGCTTTCTATGCATTAAGCGCGAAGGGAATCTTCAGTACTCCGTTTTCTTTCTTCTTATGTTTGTTGTTTTAGTTTTTTTCTATATTATACGGCAGTTACGCATCGTGTCGTTGGTTCGCCCTTTGTCTCCATCGCAAACCATACGAGCCTTGCATATGAGTCAGGTGCATATGTGCGCTTGTCCAATTCTACACTGGATGCTACAAACGCAGATATATGCATTTTCAGCTATTTTTGGGAACTGTGAACAGTATTAAATGCTTGTAGTGTCATTATTACTACTATTATATCTACCATTGGATAATTAGTTATTGTTTCTATAAAACTATTTGTTTAGTTTTGATATCAATTTTAATTATTGTTACTTGTGAAAAGGTAAGCTTTAATAATGTGGATTAGTATAATATACCAACTTAATTTTAACTTATTTACAGAAACCTAATTTAAAAATGACAGCTTCAGTATCTAAAAAGAAATGTCGGTATTATTCATTGGATTACTTAAAATTTGGAATTATTTGTTCACCGACAAATGAAACTATTCCTATGTGTCTTATATGCGAAAAAACTTTTGGAAATGAATACATGAAACCGTCACAAATGAAAGATCATCTTGAAAGGCTTCATTCAGATAAAAAAAAAATGAAGAATTAGAATTTTTTAAAAAACTCAAAGAAAAATTCTCATGTCGACCAACTCTAAAAAGTTTTATGAAACAGTCTACTGAAATTGAAAATGAAGGAGGATTAATTGCTTCGTACAAGATTTCGCTTAATATAGCAAAGAGGGGGAAACCCCACACAATCGCAGAAGAAATTGTAGTACCTGCAATTAAAGACGTCATTGAGAATGTGATGAAAAAAGACTCTACTAATGTTTTAAAGTCTTTGCCATTAAGAACAAATTCTGTAAAACGGCGTATTGACGAAATGGCCGAAGAAATAGAAAACACAGTAGTTTCGGAGCTAAAAAATTGCAAGTTCTCTATACAACTTGATGAATCTGTTTTTGGCGTTTCTGCTATTCTTATGGCGTATGTTAGATATTTCAGTAAAATTAAAGGAGAAGTCATTGATGAATTTTTATTTGCTAAATATCTTGAAACAGATGGAAAGGGAGTGACAATTTTTAGATGTTTACAAGAATATTTAAATAAATATGACATTCCACTTGAAAATATAATAGCAGTAGCCACAGATGGCCCACCTTCTATGGTAGGGCGTTACCGAGGTTTTGCTACATGCCTCAAAGAAAAAGTGCCCGGTATTCGTACTATTCATTGTGTGTTGCATAGACACAACTTAGTAGCAAAATATCTGAGTTCAGAGTTACATGAAGCTTTACAGTTTTGTATTAAATCTATTAATCAAATTAAAGCTCAACCTCTTAAATCAAGATTATTTGCCAAACTTTGTGAGGAAAACAATGAGTTATTTAACCAATTACTTCTGCACACCGAGGTTAGATGGTTGTCTAGAGGTGTATGCTTGCAACGGCTCGTCAATTTATTTGACTCCACGACAGAATTTCTGAACGAAATAAATCCTGTTCTAAGCAATGAACTCCAAAACAATAAGAACTATATTTTTTTATTTAGCAGACTTATTTGGAAAATTTAATGACGTTCAAACAAAACTGCAAGGAAAAGATGTAACAATTATCCAAGCTTGGACAATACTGTTAGGCTTCCAAGTAAAATTAAATTTATTTAGATCTTCATTGCTACGTAAGGATTATAAATATTTTTCAAATCTGCAACAATTAAAAATAAAAGAAGAAGACTTGGAAATATATACAAATCATCTTCAAAAATTAAGCGATGATTTTAAACTGCTCTTTGTTGATTTGGAAAACATCGACATCCCTGATTGGATTATTGCGCCATTTTCGGCGCAAATTGATAACGTCGACATCAACATACAAGATGAGCTTGCTGAACTATTGTCCGATCTTGAAAAAAAAAACGCTTATTAAAAATTTGACAATACATAAATTTTGGACTAATATAAATATAAAGCAAAAATATGTGAAACTTTACGAAATGGCTCAGCCATTTATGCTGGCGTTTCCAAGTTCGTATATGGTTGAAGCCGGTTTCAGTCACGTTAATTCAATTTTAACTGAAAACAGAAATAAATTAAATGTGGAGCTTCGAGGGGATTTACGGTTAAAATTGACTAATTTCGAACCCAATATAGCGAACCTTGCCAAGAAACACCAGGCACACTCATCTCATTAAGAAGTAAAAAATCTGTAGCTACTTTACTTACTGTTTCTGATTTATTAAATATTTAGACTAATATATAGTTTTATTTTAATTACCTTTGTGGGGGTCTATGGAGATTTCGAAAAATTATATAGGGGGCGATGATCAAAAAAGTTTGGCGACCCCTGCTCTATGGCTTTCCATTTTGATTAAATGTTTTCATGATTTTAATATTTATAAACTGTTTCAATTAATAAAATTGTAATTTCTATATATAATGGAATGTAGTAGTTAAATATATCCTTTTCTGCTTGCTGACATACCTCCTCCTCTATAAAGCTTACAATCTCTTTAAATTTTTAATTTCCTTAACAGCTTTTAAAATATTCACCAAGAGTGTTGTAAAAATGCAATTAATATAAAAATATAATTGCATTTGGAACCTTTATATATATTTCTCTCATATATATATGAGAGAGATGATATATTTTTTAAAATACTATGAATGATAAATATACAATTGCATTTGGAACTTTTTTTTTTGTAAGAGAATGTAATTTTTTTTTAATTCTATCAATTATATAAAAAATATATTTTGAATTTGAAAATTGCATTTGGAACTTTTACATGTCTGAGAGAATTTTTTTTTTTTTTTTTTTTTTTTTTTTTTTTTTAAAAAA
>BMAW01018102.1:0-15365 GCA_019974015.1 Nephila pilipes | reverse complement strand
GTTCACAAATGAAATAATTAAATGATATAGCACCATCAATCGTTGTCTGTAAAATGAATTATAAACATGAGATTCACACACACCACTATCCTCGAACGACATTGAATGTTATGTCTTTGTGTCATGAGATGTGACAAAAATTGACATGGTTCAGGGCTATTTCTTCCATAAAATTCACAAGCACAGTAGTCAGATTATTAATAAACTCAACAGGAACAATAAATAATTATAATTACAAATAGATAACCAATTTTTAAATCAGATTCAATTCTACATCCTAGCGTACTCGGCGAGTGACGAGCAAGTTCACGGCGCATGCGTCATCGATGGAGGATTTGGCGAAACCGAGGCGGAAAAAGAGAATTTTTGGTAAGATCAAGAATTTTCACTTTTCCAGTTAAGTGAAAGAGATTTCCATAGTTCCCTTAATTTTTCAAACTTTAAATATCAAAGTTTTCTCTTCAATTAAATGATTGTAATGAATTTCTTAGAAATTTTCAATAATTTATTGAGTTTGTCTGGCATATTAAATATTGTATCATTATTCTGACGTTTAACTTTATTCATATAAGTATAATTTAACAATAATAGAAAGTGAAAGGCATTTTAAGCAAGAGGGGGGGGAGTTTAAATATCTTTAAGAAATTGACATACATTATTGTATTGAAATTTAAAATCATTCCTGAAACTTGTCCGACAACTTTTGATTACGTGTATTTAGATTTAAATTGATTATCTCATGCTACAAGGAAAAAATATGTATCGGAGAGTTATTTAATGCCGAGACATTGTTTTGAAATTTTCTTAGAAGTATTTTGTTTTTAAACTCCTGTAGAATATAAGTTGAATCAATTTAAAAACAGATTATTGTTTAACACCAAGGTAAAATAAAGGTACGTATTTCCAGAGTTATCAGTTAAATATCGTTCATTAATGTGTATTTTGTAAAATGCTTTAAATAATTTTACGTTTGGTATCATCATGTAAGATTAAATATTTTAATGTCATAATTGAATTTTATGTTAGATTATTTTTATGTGTTTCTATCGGAAGCTTAAATGCTAGCAAAGAGGAAAGTTATTGTTCTTCACAGACGCCTTACGGTTTCCTGAAATCAAACAAATTAACATTAATAGCTGTACTTAACAACATTATGTATTCATTATCAGTTAATATGCAGTAAATTTTATCCTAATATTTCAGTTATTTCTTAGTAATAATTAAAACTTAACGATACCCCCTCGTATTTCTAACACCTGGGCATTTAATTTCTCCCAATCTTAGACATAGCAGTTTTGTACCATACAAAGAAATGATCGTGTATTTTTTTTTTACTTCGTTTTCATGGCAGTTATGAAGAATTTAAAGTAATTCAATTATGCATTTCTACTTTCGTTGATACATTGAGCATGGTAAAATTACTATTATAAGAAAATTTTAAGCATGAAAATGATTTAAATTAATTTTAAAAAATACTTACATGACTGTAACTAAAAGAACTTGTTACATTTTCCCCTATTTATTTTTTTATGTTAAATATATTATTACTATTGTATTGCTTCTTAATTATTTCAGAAAACTTTAATGTTTCTAGGAGTATAAGAAAATAGGTATTTTTGTAACAGCTTTTTTTTTTTTTGTACTGTACACCAATAGAACTTTTAATTGCATTTCAATCCTGTAACCTAATTTTGTCTGGCTTGTAACTCCATGATGTAAATCCATCAATGTATACTTCTAAATATCATCTTTTAGAAATAGTGTAGTTTTCCAGCTCCCAAATCAGAAGTACTAAAAGTTGTATTTCAAAATTATTATGCAAGTGAAAGAAAGATATTTATGTTAAAAATTGCTCTGAAATATAATATTGGAGCCTTTTTTCTGTGTGAAAAAGTATTTTTGCGTTTTTGATCTTGTAATGTTTAGCCTATCAAAGTCATGAATTTTTAAAAAATATGTGGAAAAATCCTATTTGTATATACTGCTAAGTTTTAAGGAATAAACATATATTTTTAAAATTGCTTAAGAAATATCACCATATTCATGCTTTTCATTTATGTTGAAATTTTTATACCTGAACTGTATAATTTTTATTATTTATATATAAAATATATTGCACATGGGGAGGATTAAGGAGTACAAAAATGTGTTTATTTATTTAATTTTTCTTCTGAAATATTTATAAATTGAGTCTGCAAAAATTTTATTGAAGTGTGTTACAAAAAAAAATTCTGTGAACAATTGAGATATTTCAAAGTTTGAGCTTGTTGTTAATTTTAGATGATAATGTTAAGAATTGTATTTTTATTTAATGTATTCTTTCTTCAATAAATTAGCATATTTAAAATATTTCCCATTATTTAATATCTTCAAAGATCTTGTCAAAAGTTCTTCCTCTAATTCATTAATTTCAGAAATAAAAGGAGCCATTATCTTTTGAATTACTTCCTTATTTCTCATATTTTCCTATTTCCTTATTTCACATCATTTGTAATAGATACATTTTTAATTTTGTCAAAAAATCAAGAAAGATAGATAGTATAAAACAATTTTTACTCATGCTAAAATACTTACTAAATTGATATTGGATAGAGAGAAAATTGTTTCAAATTTAATTTTATGTTTTCGATAACAGAATGAAAAGAACCAATGAAAATTTTGATGCAAACAAATATTTCAAAATTTTTGGAAACATCCCAACTATGTACATAGTATCCAATTGGACAAAAAGCAGAAGAAAAGGAAATACTAAATCCTTGATTCATCAGCAAAATTACTATAACTTCCAGGCTTACACTCAAATTCAATTTAAATGATAATGCAAAATGTGGTACCTGTAACTGTATCAATGATTTGGAACTTGTTCTTTTGACTTGTAATAAATATGTATTCCACAGAAATTACCTCTGGAATATACTCAAGATAGACCTACAGCGAAATATTACTTTCAAAAACCTTTTTTTTTTTTTAATAAACAAGTATTCAGAACATTTTTGCAAAAGATGAAATACTTTCATATCAATTGAATTAAAAGAATATTTTAAAGGGGATAGTAATCTTTATTGCTCTATATCCAAAAAACCTGTCAATCTATGAAGATATGGAATTGTCTGCACAATGAATAGTATCATACTTCATAATTATACATTACTTTTTTTTTATTTCAAAACATTACAATTTTTCAATCACACATGCTGAAATTTAAATATTGTTTTTACCTGCTGAATTTCGGCATTTCTTTTCCACCTTTTGGGAAAATATTCATGTATAGGATTCTTTTTTTTTTTTTTCCTATATTATTTTTGCCCTTTTTTTCTTCATCTAATTTATATTCGAAACAGATAATTTGCAGTGTTTTTTTTATTTCATTTCTTAAAATCATTAATTATTAATGACTGGGGCCATCAAAATAGGTACCCTGTCAATTATCAAGGAAAAGAGGAAAGTCCTATGTTCTTTCAAAAGAAGCACATTTGATGTTTGCTAGCAATTATGTTGCTTTTGTTTGGTCCATTTGAATGTGATGAATTGCTTCAGAAAAAAAAAAGCTTGAAAGCTGTGTTATGACTTTGAAGAATGATTCTTGCTAATAAATAAATGAATAATCAAATTATAGTTAACTTTACAGGTCTACATTTAATTAAAAGTTACTGTGACAGAAAAGATATCACAATAGGAATTTCAACATTATATGGAATCAGTCAAAATAAAAAAAAAGTGATTTGCTGTCCTTTCTCAAGAAGACAACTGAGGCATGAAAATTGAATCAGACAAATATCAGTAAATAACCAAAAGCACAATTCTATTATGGAAAACCAACAGCTAGAGAATAATAATCAATATGAGAGATATAACTATCCGAACACCAAAAAAAGGAAAAGAGAATTCTTCCAATAATTTCAACTATATAGTGACCAATGCACTAACAATATATGCCTACTAGAAGAACAAAATTGAGAAAAAGATCTTGGGAAGGATAGTTAGTAACACATTAAAAGTATTTCCGCAATTATTAACTATTGCGTAAATTCCAGAACCATGTCACCATTGAAAAGAACTACATTCTCTCATATTTAAATTATAATAAAAGTTATAATCAGAAGGCTGTCTGAATATTTGATAAATTAATTTAAATTAAATTTTCCACATCCATTAAGTCCTTCACCACAGAATCACCATTACAAATGTACCACAATTATGGAAAACCAACATCAATAACATTTGCTACTTAAGGAGAAAAATTACTTTCATATTTGAGTAGAACCACTCAAAGATACTAATATTTTGAATGCCAGAAAGACTTAATGTGTTGCACATGGTCATCCACCCTTTGTTAGTAAATACAAGCCCTATAAATGTTTTAGTCGAATGGGCCTGTGCTTGTGTCTACTATTCTAGCTGCTCCAGAAATCTCATCAACATTAATGAGTCCTGTTCCAAATTTCTGGGAAAACCAGAATCAAGTACAACAAATCAAAAATCCATCCAGCTTATAATTGATAATCAAGTGTTTATCAATAGCAATGCACTGATAAGAAATGTATATGCAGTCAGAAAAAAATGAATCAAATATTTTCACTCCTCAATGCCATGCCACCTTGTAGAATTACTGTGGACAATAATTCATTAACTTTTTCTTCACCTAAAATTCTGTATTTGAATTTTGATGATATTGAAGACAAATCAAAAAACGTTAAGATCTCGCATTTTTCTTTGATCAGGACATCATAGGAATCCCTGAGATACATTTTCAGTGTCCTATCTAAAATTCTCAATTTCCATAGAAGAAAAGGAATCATTGTCCTAATAAAAATAACTATAGCATTCACACACACAATAAAATTATCATAAGTACAACTTTTGAAAACTACTTTTACTGTGTACTCCACTAATAAAAGCATCCACATATACACATTGTTTAACACTACATAGCCCAATATGGTTTTTGCATCAAATAAACCTCACTTTTCATTCATTTCCAGCTTCTCTTAATTCAATTCCTCACTTATGTTTTGGTTATTGAAAAATCTAATATCTTGTGCCTTCACGAAAGTTACAAGTTTTCCAAACAGCAGTGATATTATTATCCTATCATCTACTTCTCTCAACATTAACTACATTCAACTTGTACCCATACTATCTTTGTTAAACATGGGTGATGCAGATTTGGGATACTTTAAATTGATACATTTTACCAGAGACTTTAAATTGATACCTTTCAAGAAAGTAAGGAACATTGTGATGTTATGACACTATAGATCTTGTTTAGCAAGCAGTCAATAACTTCATTCAAAACAACATGTCCCCAATCTCCCTCTTTTTAAGATTGCAGTAGCTAGGCTAATGGTTAATAAACCTTGGCAAGGGATTTGGGAGCTTTTAGATTGTAGAGATTAAAATACCTATAAAAAATTCTGTATGGAAATTTTTTGATCCTTTTTTGAAAATAAACTTGTTTGTGTTATTTGAGTATTTGGTTACATAATCATTCAAATTGTATATATAACTTCAACAGACTCTTCTTATCATTCAAGGAGTTACAATTTTGTGAATATTTACTGTGTAATTTCTAGAAGTACATGTGTTAACTGTTAATGTATATATGTATTATATCTAATAAAAAGGAAATATAGATTGCTTTAAGAGATTTCGTTTACTTGTTATAATGATGCTCATAAAAGAATAGTTTTAGTTATTCTGCACAATTCTTTAATTTTATTATGATTTATGACTCTTTTTGTCCAGATTTTCCTTTTCTCCTCTATTTTTACATATTTCAAGAAAATATCTGCATACAGTACTATCTTGTGCAAAAAATCTTTTTAAAATAATGTTTAAAGCAAACATTTGCTCAAGGTATTGAGTCCTTTACTATCTGTACCTTCCCTCCCTCTCCCCTCCAAAAAGAGATCATTACATTGAAAACATGAGTATGCTTTCAGCTTTTTAACTTTTGTTGGTGAGTTTTTAAAAGCTTTTCAAAAGGATGAAATAGTTTAACTATAAAAATGTCATTCATTCATTGCTTTATGCTTAACATACAAGATGTATAAGTTTTTATTATATTTTCTATATGGGAAATTGAGTAAAGAGAGGAGTTAATGTAAAAAAAATTTTGAAAACCACACACACTGAAATATGATATTGCAGAACGAAGTTTGTGTATTATAATATTGACCTTGAAAAACCATCAATAATTATTTTGGATTGCATTGTATTGTGAAAATGATTGGAGAGATAATGCATAAGAACCAAGAAAATTCTACTAAATTGTGAATACTGTGAAGTTATAAAATTGATTATATATGGGGGGAAAAAACATTTTTAAGCATAAGAATAATTGATTGAATAAAACCAAAACTTAATTTTTTTTAGTATAAGGAATAACTAGCAAGTACTCAGTAATTTTTATATTGAAGCAATCTAAAAAAAAATTAAAGATCATTTTGATTAAATGTTTTAGAAGAATATTAGTCTCAATTTAAAGAAACATCATGTAAATTTTTAATGCTCTTTTTTTTTTTCCCCACAGAGTAAAGATGTCTTGGATTCATGAAAGTAAACGAACATGGCTGGAAAGATTTTGCATCAATGTGCTGAAAAGTGGTCCTATACCAAAGCATGTTGCTTTTATTATGGATGGAAATAGAAGATTTGCTGTTAAAAAAGGAATAGAAAAACTTCAAGGTCATTCATTTGGTTTTAATAAATTGTCAGAGGTAAACCTAATTATCTGCCATTCTGTATTATTTGAAATTCCAACATTATTTTTATGTTCTTTATTCTCTGTCGGCTGTGAAACTCCTCCAAAAAATTTTAGAAATTCAGTGAAATTAGTTTGATTTCTCAAAAAATTTAAAAACAATTGTTTTTTTACATTTTCAAAGAAATGTTTTTTCTATGCCTCTTTTGCTACTAACAGTTTTTATTAATCTAATCATTAGAACTTGGAATATATTGACAAACATATTGAAATTTTTTAAAATTAAGTTTGATTTGTCATAAATTTTTTTGCATCAGCAATGTATTAATGTTGAATTTTTAAATACTATTCCGTTAGCCTTGCAAAAGTGATAAATCGCCAAGTATTATTTCAAATGTCATTGTCATAGTGACTGGAACCATTTTCCATTTCACTTGTTTCCTAGAATTAAAAATTGTTATTGCTTAATCATGAAAAGGGGATTTGCCATCAATGGAGGATTAATTATTCTTACTTTATTACTAATTTATTGATGTTTGAAACTTTTAGCCAATCAAATGAATTAACGAAAATAATAAACATATTTATTTAGCCCTTCTTTATTTTTTCAGTTTATACTTCTTAAGTTTATTAAATTAACTCTAAATAAAATTAGCTCTATGCTTTGTGAAAATAAGCTGATTTTTTCATGAAATTGTTTATATTGTTGGTTTGTTGCATCATTGCCAAAACAAAAAAAATCTGATGTTGACAAAATTTGCATCCATAATGGAAAAATACCAATTTATACTATTCAAACTACTGTTGTGTGTGTGTGATCTGTTGAATAAACTTTTCCATAATCATAAATCTGTCAGATAATGTTTCTACTAGACAGATAGGCGCCATCGAACATTCTTAGAATCCCTTCATATTATGGGACCAAGGGAGTTATTACTTGATCTGAAGAAGACATACAGGATGTTACGAAACTTGGTCACACATTTAAGGGATAATAGAAAACATCTAAGCAAGCAATTTTCACTGTATTATTTACAGACGGAGAAAAATCTGTTTAATTAAAGTTTTCCATGATCATAAATCTGCAGATATAATCCCTACACTAAATTCTATGCCTGTTGCCAGAGTCCCTGAAAAATCCCTTCATCAAATACCATGTGATTATCACATGGTCTAAAGAAATCCATTCATGTAAATTTGAAGCAAAATAAAGTTCTCTCTTTCTCTCTGGCCATTAAGGCCAAAAGCCCCGCTTCTAACCTTTTCAAAATGTATGTAAAATTGCCTCTTTCTCTTCAAAAGGGATAAATAGACTTGATGTGAAAACTGGGTCATCTTATTCTTGCCATGACAATAAATGCTTTATTTATTCATCCATGAAATTATTTATTACATTACGTGTGTGCATGTTTTTTTTTTTTTTTTTTTTTTTTTTAAATTTTTGTTTTTTGATTAGGTCAGAAGTAAGAAGTATTTTGTAAGGCTTAAGACATTCTAATAATCCATTTATTTTACTATAGCATTGTAACCTGAATTAAATAAAGATGTAATTTAATAAAAAAAAAATAACATTAAATATTTAAGGAAAAATCCTTATCTTAATAATATTTAATATATTAAGCTATGATGTGTAATTTTTCATATGCATGATATTTTTTCAAATTCATTGCTTAATTTGTCTTTCTTCTACATATGGTTCAAATAATTATATTAGTTTATACTTAAAATTGTTTTCTACAAACAAAACTTTTAGATAATAGTTAATGAAAATGTTAGAATTATTTATTTAGTTAAAAAACAAATTTTAAGTACATGTGCTGAAATATATCATCTAATTCAGCTGTATACCTTTTATTTATGAGAAATTTTCCCTTATCTCATCTTTCACACTCTTTAGCATATTTGGACCTATTCTCTTGAACATTTACAAAATTCATTAAATTTTTTAAAGTTATTTTTACATGCAAAATATTTTCTATTTTAAATCTTATTCTTTTGGTAGCTCATAAATTTTATTCATAGATTAAAAATTCCTTGAAATTTAATAAAATGCATGTAATATTTAAATTTTATTATTTGTAAGACTATTTATGTTCTAATAGGGTTAATTGAAAAAAGATCTTTTAAATGTTTATGGAAAGAGAAAATTTTCAATGACCTTTATTAAAGCATATGATTTTTATGTTATTGCTATGTTATAAAAGAGCTGAACTGCGACTCTTCTGAGTCTTTAATGTGGCTCTAGCCAAAGATGAAAAAATATAGTTAACACAAACAAATTATTTAAGTAAAAATTACAATAATGCATAACCTGATGAAAATTGTATTTAATTGAATGTGTTGTTATATAGATGTTTTGTAATATTGTTCATGTGCCGTGTGTAATAAACTAAACAGGATAGAATGTGCTAAAATATTTCTGTTCAGTTTATTGTGTTTCTGATTTCAAACTACAAGAATTAAACAAGTTTTGTGAATATCATCCAATTATTTTTTTCTGAAAGTTGAGTATTTAGATAATTTTTTTCTACAATATTTTAAGAAGTCTATTTTAAATGAAACCATTCAATTTTAGATGCCTATTATTTTATAAATATGATGTCAAGAAAATGAAAATCAAAGCTTCAGATCTGAGCAGGAAGATTATGCATTCATCTAATGAAAAGGAAAACGATTATGCCTTATTTGCAATCACTTGCTAGTAGAGCATACTGCTGAGACTCTTTGTATTCAATAATTAAATTTATTAAATTGAAGCAGTGTTTCCAGTTAACAAAGGAACATTTCACTGAACTTGTCTGTACAGCTCCAACAGTGTACGAGCCAAATTTTTAATGATTCATGACCAAGCTGCACATATATGAATAATGACATCTATAAGTAAAGAATAAAATTTTCTCTAAGTATTTTATGTATACAAATTTTTTTTTTTAAAAAAAAAAATATGAATTGAATATTTGTCTAATTGTGGCTCTCAAAATTCTGAGTTCAAAATTTTCGGCTTTTGTTGAGATAAAGTTTGGCTAATATGTTATTGAAAAAATTGTATTAATTTTCTTTGAAAAAATTCATATATTGTTCATTTAAATTCAAACATTATAAGTGGAATTTTTGGCTTAAATATTGATGAATTTTCTTTGAAAATTAAATTAATTAGCTCATTTGTGATAATTAATCTTAAAGCTCGGTAATGTTATCCTCAAGTTTCAACTAATAGAAAATACTACAATCTTTTTTAAAAGATTTATTTTAGACATATATATTTCATTCTAAATGTTGTATAGTATTTATAATGAGTTATATCAATTTGTATGTTAATAGTTATCTTGAAGCACCACATTGAAAATAAAATGTGCTCTTATTTTCCTAATGTTTTGCCAAATACCTCTCTGAATATTGTCCAAGGCTTGCCAATAAAAAAAAAGATTTTTTTAATAACCATAATTCTCTATTTTTAAAACTTTGTAATATTGGGCATTTAAAAATTTTCTTCAATAGATATTCAAAGGAATGGAAAATAAATGGTAGCAGAGTATTCCAGAATGCAAAATTTTGGCTAATACTTTTTGGAGCATTTATGTATTATATTAATAACATTTAACTTTTTTTTCTATCATTGGAATTATCTATTTGTTAAGACTTTTAAGCATTTCTAGCAAAATGTTTATTTGCTGAAACACAATTATTTCTTTTATTACTATTAATGTCTAACTCTGCAACAGACTTCAAAAAGAAAATTTTAATCCCTATTGTAAATGGTATTTACATTTCTTTATTCTAATTTTGAGATACTTTTATTTATGATAAAATTAATTTGTTTGAATATTGAATCATGCTTCAAAATTTGTATTTATCATGTAAAGTTTGTACAAAACAATTTTTACATTTTTAAAAATAGATAATATTTATCAATATGTAAAACTAATATACTTTTTGACTATTCTGATGAAAAGTAATTTATGAAAAATTTATTATTCCAAAAGAGGAAAAGAGATTCTAAGAATTTGTTTTTATTTGCAGACTTTGGAATGGTGTCTAGATTTAGGTATCACAGAAGTTACAGTATATACTTTCAGCATTGAAAATTTCAAAAGACCAAAGGAAGAAGTTAATTGTTTAATGAATTTAGCAAGAGAAAAATTCAGGGAATTATTAAAGGAAAAGTAAGTTTATTTATGATAAATTGCCTTTGTAAAAATAATTATATATTAAAACTGCTTTTAATAGTAAAATTTTAATCACAGATAAAGTAGGGGTAAATTATATACAGAATTTAAGGCATAAATTCTTATTTTTGATGATATTCAAGTGATCTGGTGATGATATCTAGGTATGGAAAATGCTATCTCCCAAGATAAATAAACATCAGAGTTATTCGGTATTTTCTCATGTTATCCAATTTTTAAATTACTTTTAAAACATTTAAATTTTTAATTTATAAATAAATATGGAAAGTAAAATGTCAAGGAATAGAATTTTTTTCATTTTCGATCTAAAAAAGATTACGATGGGAATTTTAAAATGCATAATGTGTAAGAAAAAGGCTAGTTTTGATGCAGGTTTTATAATTAAATAAACTGTTAAGAAAGAATAAGATGTGATATTTAAAATTCAGAAATATTTTTGAAGAATATTTGATATATTTGCTTTAAAAATGTTTGAATCAAATTATTTGAATGAATCAAAATATTTGTGGTACTACAAAATTTTTCTAAAATGAATTTCTTGTTCAAATATTGATAACTTTCTTAGATGCATCATTACTTTAATTTAATTAGATATAATATTCTTAAGATGTCTGTTTTCATGCTAATTGTATCTTTACATTTCAAAAATGTCTCGTAGTTTCTTCCAAATTTATCTTTATCGCAAAGCTCTTTGAATATTTTGCTGTATTTATATACAGTTTATACATATGCTTGTATTTATAAATGTATGTAGTACATGTATGTTATTTTATGTAGAGATTATTATATTGTAATTTATGGATGTACTGAAATTTGTATGGTATGTTGTATTTATATATTTTTTAAATTTTAAGGGAAAAGCTAGAAAAATATGGTGTCTGTATTCGAATATTTGGGGATATAACTCTGTTACCTGTTGACCTACAAATGCTAGTAGCTGAAGCAGTTTTGCATACATATAATAATACAAAGTATGTATAAAATTTCAAAATTTGGAAACTAATTTACAATTGTTTAAAAAATTACTTTAGCAGATTAATTGTCAAGTGTTTAAAAAATTACTTTAGCAGATTAATTGTCAAGTGTTTTAGTTTCTCATATAAACTGTCAGATGCCAAATTTTAAATTGTTTGTATGTATAAATAATAGTAAATAGATCTAAGTGAAATATTTTTTGTATTGCATAAGAAAAGGAAGTAAAAATGCATTCATAAGTTATGTATTTAAATTGCTTCAGCAATTTTAAAGGAAAAGTATTTAATTAGATCTTTTACATACATCAATAAACATGTAAGTATTTGTTTTTTATTTGTTATATATGATGAATTTTTATTTCAAAATTTTCATTTCAGAACTTATTTAAATGTATGTTTGGCCTATACTTCGCGGGAAGAAATTGCCAATGCTATAAAAGATATAGCAAAAGAAGTTGTGAAAGACAATTTGAAAGAATGGTAAATAAATGTCTTCACTCTTTAATCATGTTTTGTAATGCTTGAGATTCTTCAATTATTTATATCATAAGAAGCACTCCCTTGAAAATCATCTTTTTTTCCCTTCAAAATTTTAAAATATTTATTCTAGTTGTTAAGTACAGGAAATTTTTTTAAAAACATATATTGAAATTTATTAGCATGTGTTCTCAGAAAAAATTGTTGTATAAATTTTGACTGAAAATAAAATTGCAATATTCAATTAATATTTTATGTCAATTGTGCTGGATTGATATTTTAATTAAGTGTAACATATTAAACCAGTTTAAACTATATAAATATCCCATAAAGAGAATTTCAGTAGGAAACATTTT
The DNA here is from genome assembly GCA_019974015.1 of Nephila pilipes. Classification (NCBI taxonomy): domain Eukaryota; kingdom Metazoa; phylum Arthropoda; class Arachnida; order Araneae; family Nephilidae; genus Nephila; species Nephila pilipes. The sequence goes on along the minus strand of BMAW01018102.1, from coordinate 2,668 downwards.
TTTCTGGTGTCTTGGAAATCGCAATATTTGTCTATGAGCCACTATTATAAAACAAGCAGTAAAAATGCACTTTTATTCTCAAACAAAGAAGAAAACAAGATTATTTTTTATATGTTTATTTTTCTTTTCCAAATTTGGTACAATATTAAAAGAACCATAGGTACATATGTAACATGTAATTTGCAATATTTGTGATAGGGGTTGAATTATAAATCCTTTAGAAGTGCATGCTTGCATGATGGTTTTTTTTTTTTTTTTTTTTTTTCCCTCAAAAAAAAAAGTGAATCAATGCATTTTTCAAATATTTCGCATGTTAAATTAATTATTTGCCTTTATTCTCTGAATTTAAAAAAAAAAAATGCTCTTTAACTTGCAATAAAAAAAGTTAATTTATATGAATCTAACAATATATATTTCTATTATTTAGTGATGCATAAAAATTATTTTACGTTACAGTGACATTTCTGAGAGGATTTTGAATCAAAGTTTGTATTCATGTAAAAGTTCTGTGCCTGACATTATAGTAAGAACATCAGGAGAGATACGTTTGAGTGATTTCCTATTGTGGCAAGGCAGTTACTCAGTTTTATCATTCTTGAAAGTACTCTGGCCTGATTTCAGGATCTGGCATCTATTTCTTGCTGTACTTTTGTTTCAACATAATTATGAAAAATTAAAAGTAAGTGTTCAATACATTATATTAGATTTATTTTAATATTTATAATTATATATATTAAATAAACAATTCTTGGTGGTATTTGTTTGAAATGTCTTAAAATAATTTAATGTGTATTAGGAGTTGGTAACAAATATTTTTTAAATTATATGAAATAATTTATAACGTATAAAAATTATTATTTCTGTGTGAATGAACTGTTAATAGTTTTAAATTATTTATAAAATAAAATATTGTTTTAGATTTAGTAATAAATGCATTGTGTTTAACATATCATTTTATTCCAGATTTACATCAATGGTGTATTGTATTATCTCCAGTTCACAATAGTTTGAAAAAACAGTTGTTATCTATCCAAAGAAAAAATTCTTTACTACTGAAAGCATAATTATTAATGCAAATTTGTACATTAAAAATGTTTCCAAGCGTAATTATTGTCATAATTTCTGACTATGTCTGTTAAATTATTTTTATTTCTCTTTTTAAATTGCTAACGTGAAAATTTTGCTTTGAGATTGTATTAGTAGAAGTTCAGTTGTTTCACATTATGGTTCCAGAGTTAAAAAATATATATAATTGTGCCAAATTTGATTTGAGTTTCTCCGATCATGCTGGGTATGGATAAGCCATTATAAATAAATTCAACCTATGTGAAATAAAAATAAACCTTTTTGCAAGAAACCAAACTGAAAAAGATGTTTCAAAAGGTTTATTTGATCCCACACACACCTTCAAAATCTTAGGTGGGGGTATATTCATTATTTCAATCACATGATGACCTGTGTGATGACCAGGAATGACAGAGTAGTCCCAGTGTAACTCATACATGTCGTAAGAAGCTACTAAAATGGGTACCCAGCGTCTGGGGTTAGAGCCAGGGGCCCTGCCCCTGAGGATTATCTCAGGGGCTTACCTTCTTTAGGTAAATACGGTATCATGACTCTGAGGCACCCTAGTGATCTTTTTCTTTCCCATGGGGTTTACTATTTTTGGTAAACATGGGTGACATGCCCCCAGGTTACCCTAGCAATCCTTCTCTATTTTCGACCCTCCTTGTCAACCAATTTTTACCTTTTCTTCAATTTCTTCACGTCTCCACAGTCAAATCGTATTTGGCGCAGCATAGCCATATCTGGCTCTTGGGCCAATAAACTTTACATTCACTCGCTCACTTATTCAATCACATGATTTAAGAGACTTAAGTTTGCGAAATAATTTGATTTTAATGTTACCAGATACAGAAGTGTCACAATTAAGTTATACAAAATAAAATGCTTGTTAAAAATTCAAAATCTGTGAATTGTACATCAAAGAAAATCATGTAAAAATTGACATAACTTTTGGAAAAAAAAAAAAAATCTTAGAATTAAGTATCTTTATAAATTTTTGCTAATATTATGGGTTTTTTTTTTTATATATTAATGTTTTTTTTTTCCAGGATGTAAGCAATAAGCATAGCTTAAAGATTCTACATGAAGAAGAACAATTAGATATTGCAGCTGCTGTTGCTCAATATGAAAGTAATAAATCTTATTCAGATAATACTAATTTTGAATCAGAAATTCTCAGACTTAGAAATGAAATGGATGAGAGAAGATGCAGATTTCTTGATAAACTTGACAGGGATCGTTATGAAAAACTGGTGCAAATAAAAGAAGGAAATACTGTTCAAGTTGAACCTCCTGTTCTTTAAATTGCATTTATTCCTGATATTGAACAAGTTCTATATGTGTGACAATTTCCTTGTATATATTTGGGGTTCTATTTATATTCTGTACTTATGTAAAAGGAAATTAAGTAATTGTTACTATTTTTATAAGGTGTGGTTTATGAAAGTTAAAATACTGAATTAGATATATCAATTGATGAACCAATTAAACTTATTCTAGTTAAAGTGCAGAAATAATCATTTAATAAATTTTCAAATTTTTATATACTGTATAAATCTGTGATATTTTAATATTTTGTTTGAAAACATCCTGGTTATTTAAA